>CM035408.1:85035726-85388226 GCA_020310875.1 Ceratopteris richardii | reverse complement strand
GAGGGTAGGCTTCTCAGTGGAGGGCTATGAGCACTATAGTGTAAGAGAGTAGCTTGGATTTATTTTCTTTTCTGTGAGTCACTGTGTTGATTAATCTCTATTCTCTTGAGAAATTCTACCATTTGTATTGTTCTGAGTTAGCCTGCATATCAGTGGCCCCTTATGCTGATCTGTTGTATTGGAGTTAATACTTTTAGGGTGGCTTGTCAGCCCTAAGCTTGCACTTTTGAGCATCACTCTGCCCAACCTTGTAATCGTCTGATTCGAATCAAGAAGTGTATGGTCTTCCTTGGTCATTGGTTGTCCATATTTTCTGAAGTATTTACCACTCTGTGCAATCCGTGTTATCTACCTGCTCACAGAAATGTTAAAGGGTATACTTCCCTAAAGAGAACCCCCCTTGAGTAGGCGACGTACTGGACGTGTTTAATTTTCATTCTCTACTTTTGTTAAAAGCGGATACCCCAGTACCTCCTCTACAATACCTACCATAGCTTTGAATCTACAAAGCTTTATTCCATCAAGTGCCTTTAGATTCAAAGCTTTATTCCATCAAGTGCCTTCGTCATCATATCTGCTTCTTGATTTTGAGTAGGAACAAAAGAAGTGTCAATCTCCTTTGCATGAGCTTCTCTGTGATAAAGTGGTAATGAACTTCTATGTGTTTGGTTCTTGCATGGAAAATAGGGTTTGCTGCTAGATGATTGGAACTTACATTATGTCCAAATATGTGAGGTTTGGAGCTCACAAGTCCCAAATCTGTATACAATGCTTTTAAGCATATTGCCTCTTGAGTTTCTATGGTCAAACCTCTACTTTGCTTCTGTTGAGGATAAAGCAACTGTAGGTTGCTTCTTTGAACTCCATGACAATATCTTTGAATGTGCAAATGCTAAGTAACCTGAAGTACTTCTTTTATCATCCTAAGCTCCTGCCCAATCTGCATCTGAATAGATTTTGATTTCAAAATCTAAAGACTAAGGATAGAATATACCTTCATTGATTATACCTTTGAGATACTTAAGTACTCTCTTAGCTGCATCCATATGTGGTCTTCTTGGTGAGTGCATGAATTGACTAAGGACACCGACACTATATGAGATGTCTGCCTTGTATGAGAAGCATAGATCAATCTACCTACCAAGCTTTGATATTCTTTCATGTCTTCAATTTTCTCACCTTCATAAACACTAAGTTTATGATTCATCTCCAAAGGTGTACCTTCAAGTTTTGAGTTCTCGATTTTGAACTTCAAAAGAGGATCCTAAATGTATCTTCTATGAGCCAAATATATTCTTTCATCTGTGTATATCACTTGCATACCTAGGAAAAAAGTGAGCTCACCTAAGTCACTGATTTTGAACTCCTCTTGCATGTGTCTGTTGATCCTTTGAATGCCATTCAAATCATCACTTCTCATAATAATATCATCTACATATACACATAGATGGATAACCTCATTCTGATCCCTTTTGATGAATTGAGAAGGTTCCGAGTTGCTAGCTTTGAATGCTTGATCTTGAAGATATGTAAGCAACCTCTAATTCCAAGCTCTAGGAGCTTGTTTCAGTCCATACAATGCTTTCTTAAGTCTACAAACATAAGATGCATGATTAGGGTCTTCAAAACCAAGAGGTTGGGACATGTATACCTCTTCACTTATCCAACCATTTAAGAATACACTTTTCACATCAAGTTGGAGGAGTCTCCAATTCTTGCAGCAACTACACTTATCAATGTTCTAATTGTAGTCATGTTTGCAACTAGTGCGAATGTTTCCTCATAGTCTATACCATGAGTTTGAGAGCATCCTTTGGTAACTAGTCTTACCTTGTAGTTGCAAGATGATCCATCTGAATTTCTTTTAACTTTATATACCCATCTGCAACAATTACCTTTTCATTGGATGATGTTGGAACCAAATCCCAAGTGTCCATCTCCTTCAATGCATCTATTTCTTCTTCAGGGCCTTTTCCCAATTACGGTTTCCCTTTGCCTCTTCATAGGTTGAGGGTTCCTCTGAAATTGAATCTTTTACCAAGTAGATTGAATTCTTCATAAAAAATGTGCAATCATATCCATACCTTTCTAGTTGTTTCTTCTCTCTTGCTAATCTTCTAGGTGCTTGTTTGGAGCATTCTTCAACCTCTTGCATCTTTGCTTTGCCTCTTGACTTCCATAGTTTGTAATCCTTTTCTCTTTCATCTTGGTCATCATCTCTACCACTTCTTGGATCCTAGACCTGTGTATCATGCTTGCTTCCTAATTGATGAGAATCAGAATCAAGAGCATTTGGTAGAGGTATCCTTTGTTTGTTTTCATCATACCAAGACTTTTTTTCTTCAAACATGACATCTCTACTTGTAGTGAATTTCTTGGTTGAAGGATTATAGAACCTATAACCTATCTGAGTTGAGTTATAGCCAATAAACACTGCCTTTGTTGCCCTTTGATTTAGCTCACCTATTATTTGTGATCGAACATGAAGATAAGCTAAACAATCAAACACCTTGCAATGTCCAAGACTAGGTTTTCTTCCATGTCATGCTTCATAAGGAGTCATAACTTGAAGTGATTGTGATGGTAGTCTATTGACAAGGTACACAATAGTTGAAATAGCCTGTGCCTAAAGATAATGTGGAAACTTCTTCTCTTCAAACATTGTTTGAGCTGATCCAACCAATGTCTTGTTTCTCTTCTCTGCAACTCCATTTAGTTCAGGAGATACCTCCTAGTCACTTCTCTTTTGATAAATGTTTCCTGCAAGAACTCATCAAAATCTTTGGAGAAGTATTGTCCCTCTCCATCAAATTTGAGCTTCTTGAGTGATCTACCTTTATGATTCTCCACATGTGCTAGATACTTTTTGAAGCAATCAAACACTTCATTGTTACTTTTGGTGGAGTATAGAATAGTCCATCTAATATGGTCGTCAATAAATGAGACATGATACCTTGATACTGGCAATGAGGGTTCTTGACTTGGTCCTCATACATCTGTATGTAGTAAGTCTAATACGTTGTTATGGATGTAGCCTTAGTGGTTGAATGGTTGTCTTTGTGCCATCCCAATCTGGCATCCGTCAAACCTATTGATCATGTGTTGCGTTGATATGTTCGGTAGTCCTAGAGCACTTTGATCCCTATATATATCCTTCAAGGTTCTTTCATTCACATGAGCAAGTCTCTTATGCCACACCTCAAGCTCACTTAGGGTTTGAGACCCAAAATTGAATAGAGCTATGTTCGTGGTTTCTCCTACTTCAAAATTAAGAGCCTACATGTTTCTCACCTCTGGAGATCTTCTTGAAACCTTGACATGGATCTTCCATAAAAGCTCCATGCTGGGTAAACCTAACTTGCAAGCGTTTTTCAATTATTAGGCCTACACTTATTAGGTTTTTAGTGATAGTAGGTACATAGAGAACATTACTCACAATGTTTGTCTCTACCACTGGAAGCTAATGTGTCATCCCCTGTTTGTACTTCATGGCTATGCTTTGGACTTTCCAAATCAGATAGAAGAGCAATGTTGCCTACAACTTGATTTGAAGATCCTGAATCTATGTACAAGAAATGATCCTCTTCTTTACCTTCTTTGTGGCTTAGATTGATAAGAAGCACTGAGTCTTCATGTGGTTGATCTTCTGAATAATTTCTGAATTCCCTTATATTATAGCCTCTATTGTTATTGTTGAAGTTGTGTCCAAGTTTACCTCTATTGCTTCCATATCCACCTCTTCCACGTCCTTTCATGGTCTTCCCATTGAACCAACAATTCTGAGTGGTGTGGTTGGTAGTATTGCATATGGAACAAGGTTGAACATTTTGACCTTTGGCTTTGTCATGATTTGGTCCTTTCTTCTTCCCTTTCCACTTGCTCTTCCTTGCAAAGTTGTCTAGGGAACTCTCCTCTTCATCTTCTTCCTTCTTCTTGCCTTTCATCTTCTTATCCTTCTTTTCTGCATATAGAGGACTAGATGAATTACGATGATAGGAGTTACCTTCCTTTATGCTATTGTTGACCTGTTGATTGAAGAGTTGTCCAAAAAACATGTTGAACTTTGGAGTTTGCACATCCATGATGAGATCATAAGCCATTGTGAAAGATTACCATTGCTTATCGCTTCCAATCCCATTGAGAATCTACCTCATGATAGCCTCTTCTTCAATCTGTTAGAACAAAGCAATACCTAATTGATGTTTATGAAGAACTTGAAGCAAGTTAGACATCAAAATGAAGTCAAAGAAGTCATTGAAGGAAGTAAATAGATATCAGAAATGTAGCTTGCATACGATTGTACATTACAGATGGAAATTCTTGTATAATGGATATAGATAATCATTAGAGAGTTAATAATGTAAAGAAATGAATGAGAGAGTCATTACAAGTCAAGAGTCCATGTGATAGATGTGTAGAGAGTTATCTTCCTGAGTTAGCGTCGAGTCTTTCTCAGATTTCTCTCAACCTGATCAAGTGGATCAGGAAATCTTTTGTACACATCTAATCTAGAAAGTAATCAAGCTATGTTCAAAGTTTCATGGTCTAATCCCTTTCATGTTGTGTGTATGATCAATAGGAAAATGTATATGTAAAGTGTGCACGTAGACCTCTTAGAGTCAAACACTTTTTCGTGTCAGAGTTTTGGTTGGATCTCAGTGCACAATATAAAGTTTCTATAAATGAGCACAAAATCTAAGTTAGGAGGTAAGGAAGCTAGGGCTAAAAGCATTTAGCAAAATGGGACTTGTGCTTTGAGAAATCAACTTGAGAAGTTGACCATGTCAAAGTCGCTTATTCTGACATACCTTTGATCTTATTGATCAAAACAGAGTTTTAATGGTTAATTTTAAGATCTAATCAATGTTAAGGTTGCAAAAAGGTAGCATGGAGATATTTGCATTATTACATTGAAGAAATTTGAAGCTAGGTGCAGGTAATGAAGTTAGATTCTGAAGCAGACTTCTTGAAGAAGAAGAAACTTCACATAGAGAAGTGTTTGTGAATGATTTTGTAAATCATGGTAATATTTATGTAAAATTTGGTCTAGTATTAATATACAAGTGTTCTTAAATCAATATAGATCAAACATTTGGAGATTAACAAGTCTCAAGCAGTGGTAGCAGAGCAAAAGGTGCAATATAAAGAGAAGAAAAGAGCATTTGAAGTCTCGATTGTTGCAGACATTGGAGTTTTTTCAAATCGAAGGTGGACAATATTAAAGTTTTGAAGACAACCTAAAGAAGTCTAAAAAATTGAGCTCAAAAGGATCTGAAAGATTAAAGATTTACATTAATGGTACAAAGCATATTCAGTTATCTTAACATTTGCAAAAGACAAAGATCAAAGATGGGAGAAAGCTTGTAGATTGATAAGCTAGATAGGGAAAACTATCCAGCTTGGTTCATGATGATAGAGGCACACCTCATGAGCAATTATTTGATGGGATTCATTAGAGGAGAATAAGAAAAGCCTTTGTTTGAAGATCCTAGTCTTCCAACTAGGGAAGAGCTTCCAAATTTGAAGAATTGGATGAAGAAGGATGCTCAAGCTAGGAGCATCATTTACATGGTTGTAAATGATTATCCTCTAACTCATATTAGAGGATTAGAAAGTGCAACAGCTGTGTGGAAATGTTTGGAAGAGCATTTTCAAAATATAACCAAGTCAACGAAGTCCTCATTATGGGATCAGTTCACAACCTGTAAGAAGAAGAGCTCACAATCAATTTCTCATTATGTGGCAAGAATGAGGGATATTGCAGATAGCTTGGGAGTAGTAGATAAAGATATTGAAAAGCACAAGTTGGTAAGACAAGTACTTAGAGGTCTAGGAGGAGATGAGAAATGGAAGCCTTTCATATTGTCCATAGAATTGTCACTCGATCATTTTACTCCTGATCTTAATCAAGTTCTAAGACAAATGCTAACTTTTGACCAGGACATTAAGGGAGATATTTATAGGAGTGCAAGTCAAGCTATGTCCTCTAAGGATAAGAAAAAGAATGTCAAAGGAAAACACTCAATTGATGATGAAGGATCTTCAAGCCAAGCTAATTTCACAAGAGGGAAGATAAATTCAAGAGGTAAAGAAAGAGGAGCTAAGAATAAAGATGATGTTAAAGCTTGTTGGATTTGTGGCAGAACAAATCATTTGGCAAATGATTGTTGGTATAAAAATCAAAATGGGGGAAGTCATAGTTAGAGTTTCAATCAAAGAGGTAGAGGAGGTAGAAATCAAAGAGGTAACTTCAAAGGAAGAGGTGGTAGGACATCATATGCTACAGGAGGTGGAATAAGCTTGATAAGTGCAGGACAAACTGTGGAGAAAGGATATGAAGTGAGATTCACAAATGATGGTGAATATGTGCAAGATCCAAATCTAGGATATAGAAGTATCATTACAGGTCAAAAGGAAGGAAGGCTTTTTACTTTCAAGGTCCAAGGCAATGTGGAACATGCATTGTTTGCTTATGGAAGTCAAAATATTTCTGAGTTAGACCTATGGCATAAAAGGCTAGGTCATTTTAAGGAAAGAGCCATAAAAGAAGTTTAAAAGAATGATGTAGTGCATGGATTGCCAAATGTTGAAGCTCAACACATGGTATACAAATGTGAAGCTTTTCAATTAGTTAAAGCTCACAGAAGTTCATACAATAAACTAGGATACATTTATTAAAATTTGCTTCAATTGGTTCATACAGATGTGTGGGGTCCTTAAAGGGACTATAGCATAAGTGGATTTATATATTATGGGTTGTTTATTGATGATGCAACAAGATGGATTACACTTTATGTAATCAAGGACAAACCCCAAGTGTTCAAGACATTCAACCATTATCATGCCTATGTAGAAAGGATTATAGGACAGAAGCTCAAGAGGTTGAGATCAGATTGGGGGGGGGGGGGGGGGATATAGAGAAGTATGTGTTTATTGGGTACAATGATACACAGATGGGATACAGATTGTGGAGTCCATCTACAAAACAATTTCTTGTTACAAAAGATGTTACATTTGATGAGCAAAGCAATTGGTATACAGGGTCAAATAATGATTATGTAGATTTTGAAGAAATACAAAGGAAAGGGAAGACAAAAGTAAAGGTGTATGAAGAAGATATTGATGATGATGATTGTAAAAGTAAATTGGAGGGCAATGATGAAGATAGGCGAAGATTTGATCCAAAATCAAATGAGGCTGAGACTCAAGAAGTGTAGAGTTTAAAAGATCTTTGAGAGAAAGAAAGGAACCTATCATGTATAGTTACGATACATCTTTCTTAACAGCAAAAGGTTATGCTTATAGTGTAAAGACAAAAGAAGATCCAACCACATATAAAGAAGCTAAAGGAAAAAAGAATTGGGACAAGGCAATGCAAGAAGAGTATGATGATCTACTTGAGAATGAGACATGGGAATTGGTGCCAAGACCAAAAAACTAGAAGGTAATTGGATGTAAGTCGGTGTACAAGAGAAAGAGGTTTGCAAATGGTGAGGTTTCTAGGTAAAAAGCTAGACTTGTGGTTAAAGGTTATGCCTAAACTTATGGGGTATATTATGATGAAACCTTTAGTCCAATTGCTAAGATGTCTACAATTAGAACCTTAATTGTTATTGCTACTTGTAAATGATGGAACTTGTCACAATTAGATGTGAAGAATGCATTTCTGAATAGATATATTGTAGATGAGGTGTATATGGAGCAACCAGAGGGTTTCATGGACTCAATTGGATTAGATCATGTATGTAAGCTCAAGAGAGCTTTATATGGTTTGAAACACGTCCCAGGAGGTACAGAGGTACAAATGCTCAGAGAATCAAGGAGCCTAAGAAGCAAATAGAGAAGGAGTTTAAGATATGTGATTTGGGAAACTTGTCTTATTTCTTAGAAATGCAGATTGTGTATACTCAACATGGAGTATATGTTACACAAGAGAGATACTTGAAGAATCTTCTAGTCAAGTTCAACATGGAAGATTGCAAGCATTCAACCACACCATTGGAGGTAAAACATAAGCTGAGTAGATATGGAAGAGAAGAGTTTAATAACATGAAGAAATATCAGAGTTTGGTAGGTAATTTGATCTATGCTACCTTGACAAGACCAGACCTATCATATGTAGTTGGTGTCTTATCACAATTTATGCATTGTCCAAGGAAAACTCATTGCATTGCAGCTCAAAGCATACGTAGATATATCAAAGGAACCTTGAGTGAAGGTTTGTATTATGGTTTTACTTTTGACATAAAATCAAAGTTTTTAGTGATGCAAATTGGGCAGGTAATTCAGATGATAGAAGGTCTACTCATGGTTATCTATATTATATTGGAGATAAGTTAGTTTCTTTGTGCTCAAAGAAGCAACATACACTTGGTTTGTCATCCATAGAAGCTGAGTATAAAGGAATGGTAGAGGTTTCAAAAGAAGTGATATGGCTGAAGGCCTTATTGAAGAGTTTTGGAACTGATCAGAATACTCCAATTATTTTTGGAGACAACATGAGCTCATTATATTTGGCAGCTAATCCTGTTTTTCATGCCATGACTAGACACATAGAGATTCAGTATCATTTCTTTAGGGAAAAGGTACTTGAAAAAGAGATTGAAGTATTGTATAAACCAACAAAAGAGCAGGTTGCAGATATGTTGACAACGAGCTTAGATGGACCTAAGCTACAGAAGTTCAAAGAGATGGCAGGAATAAAGAAGAATGGTATAATCAAAATAAGTGATTGAGGGGGAGTTGTTGGAACAAAAAAATCCCTAATTTTTGATTATCAAGAACTTGAAGCAAGTAAAAAATCAAAATCAAGTCAAAGACGTCATTGAAGGAAGTGAAGAGATCTCAGAGATGTAGCTTGTATACATATGTACATTACAGATGGAAATGTATAATGGATATAGATAATCATTATAATGATAAGGAGTAATGTAATAGACATGGGCTGAGTCTAGAATCATATGTATATAAGTCAATAATAGTGAAATGAATGAGGGATTCGTTAGAAATCAAGAGTCCATATGATAGATGTGTAGAGAGTCATCTTCCTATATTAGCATCGAGTCTTTCTCTGATTTCTCTTAGCCTCATTAAGTGGATCACGAAATCTTTTGTACACATCTAATCTAGAAGCTAATCAAGCTATGTTCAAAGTTTCATGGTCTAATTCCTTTGAGGTAGTGTGTATGATAAGTAGGAACATATGTAAAGTCTGTAGGTAGACCTCTCAGAGTCGCACACTTTTTTGTGTAAACGTTTTGCTTGGATCTCAGAGCACAATTTAAAGTTTTTTATAACTGAGCATTCAAAATCTAAGTTAGGAGTTAAGGAAGCTATGGCTAAAAGCATCTAGCAAAACGGGACTTTTGCTGTGAGAAATCAACTTGAGAAGTTGCCTATGTCAAAGTTGAATGTTCAAAATGAAAGTTTCTAACATACCTTTACTATTGATCAAATCAGAGTTTTAATGGTTCCTTTTAAGATCTAATCAATGTTATGGTTGTGCAAAGGTAGCATGGAGATATGTGCATCATTAAATTGAAGAAATTTGAAGCTATGTGCAGGTAATGAAGTTAAATTCTGAAGCAGACTTCTTGAAGAAGAAGAAACTTCACACAGAGAAGTGTTTGTGAATGATTTTGTCAATCATGGTAATATTTGTGTAAATTTTGGTCTATGATTGATATAGAAGTGTTTTTAAATCAATATAGATCAAACATTTGGAGATTAAGAGGTCTCCAGCACAATCACCTCTCCAATGGATGCTCACGGATCTGCAACCTCCTTGAACTTGGTAACAAACTCTGTGATGGTTTTTTTAGGTGTCTTCTCCATTTAGTTGAACTTGTTCCAAAGATGATTCATTCTTGCTTTGGTACTAGCAAAAAAGAAAGTCTTGAGGGCATCCCAAGTCTCTTGAGATGTCCTGCATCCTCTAATATGTGGTAATAGAAAGTTAGAGATAGAGTTTAGTATGTACGACCCTGCTTGCGCATCCCTTGCACACCAAAGTGTGAGCTTGTCTCTGTCCTCTTGCTTAGGCCCTCCTTTGGATCTTGGAATAGGCATAGCTTCATCACCTCCTACAATCCCATAAAGATTTCTACCTTGCAAATAGGCGTCCATTCTGATTTTCCAAGTGCTGTAGTTTTGTCCATCAAGCGTCTCGATCAAGTGAGAGAAATTCATCACCCATCTTGATCTAGCTCTGATACCACTGAAAGAAATTGGAGAAGCTTGAAGGAGGTAGAAAATTGAGTTTTGAAGTGACAAAGTTTGGTCCAGCCAACCAACACAAGACCATCCCTTGAGCTTATGGAGACTCAAATAGACCTTAGAGGCATGTGATAAGTGTAATAAAATGCACTTTGTATTTTGGAGCATCAAGGAGAAAGAGTCAATACAAAATAGATACGTTGGCCCATTGATTAGCTCAAAAAACTTACCATCTATGGAAGAGACAATGAACTTCAAATGCTTATAGTGACCAGCATACTTAAAATTGGAGAAAATCCTTTTATGGGAGTGATACACATAATGTTTCGTGTATGTAATTCACAAAAGTATAAGGAATAAGCAATATATGATATAGGAATGAATCCAACGCTCAACGGTGGTACCTCCTATTTTTTAGGAATACGTAGTGATTGACCCCGAGATAGAAAAACTGAGGTTTCTCCTAATCTACTAAATCAAATGCTATGACAGTTTACAAGAATAAACTAGACACTAATACGGTTCCAATAAGCCATATTTCATCCACTTTGGAGCTCTGGAAAGAGAGCAGTATCCTCTCCAAGATTACTATTGGCGAAGAAGATGATGCAAAGAAAGGAAGGAGCAAGACAATGATGGTCACAAGTGTATGTATATTGCTTCCGTATATTGTAGAAGTATTTTGAAGTATTTATGTAGACTTTAGAAGTGAATTCTACAAGTGGATTTGAATTCAAATGAAGGTGGGAATGGTTTTTAGATGGAATCAATTCACTTTCCTACAGTCTTGGAAAAGTGAAGATCTAGTTTCATCTACTTTCACATGATTGATTGATTGATTGAATGCAACTCAACCACCACAAATTTGTGGAATTTGGCTCCCTCTTTCTAATTTTACATGTGTAAATCTCCATGCTTTTAAAATGGTAGAAGATTCATGAAAAATCTCGTTTAAAAAAAAAAAATAAATGAGCATAAGTAAAAGAAATCTACAACAGATATAACTTGGACGTAATCCAAGCGATAGCTTTTTGATGTAGATCAAATCCACCTCAAGCATAGTGTAAGCTTGATGTTCCAACAGGTACCTCATATGAACTCTCTAGCTTTTGGCCTTGGCTATCCCCCGAGCTAGGAACTTTTCGTTCCTCTGGTCAAGTACATCTGTGAGATAAAACATGGAATGGGGAATTTAGGCCTTCCGTGTGATGCCATTTGGGCACACAAATGCCCTTGCTATGTTTCAGCAGTTGATGTGTAAGATATTTAAGGAATTTATGTGAAAGACTTTACAAACATATATGAATGATTTATGAGCACATTGCCACATATGATGAAACCACATGCTAGAGCTAAGCTAGATATTTGAGGAATGTATAGAGTAAAGATTATGTAGGAACCGAGAAAAATATGTATTCATGACACAA
Source organism: Ceratopteris richardii (assembly GCA_020310875.1). Lineage (NCBI taxonomy): Eukaryota > Viridiplantae > Streptophyta > Polypodiopsida > Polypodiales > Pteridaceae > Ceratopteris > Ceratopteris richardii. The sequence goes on along the minus strand of CM035408.1, from coordinate 85,376,584 downwards.
CTATAAACATTTTTGGGCCATATTCCTTCAAAAAATGGAATATCATCCAATCAAGCTACAATTAGAGTGATTTTTAAATTGTGTCGACATAATAAGACTATAAATGAAGTACAAGACTTCATGAACCATTGTGTCTACTATATAAGATTTATACATGTGTACTTGATAGTAGTCAAATCATTGGATAATCTTTTGAACAACTTTGAACGGAACGAAAATGCAAAAAATCCTTTTATGAATGCAAAAGACATTTGTGCCTAGTGTCAATAATTAAACCCTTAACTATAGAAAATCATTTCATGTTCATGTTAATACATCTGATTTCACTATTGAATGTGTGTTGGCACAACCCATAGGTGTACTACCAAACTATATTGGTGGATGCAAAGTGAAGCTCTATCATCAAACCCTTATGGAGGACATGCTTATACGCTTGAATAAAGCTAAGAAACATAAACAAAAGGAACAAAGGATAAGAGAAGAAGCGTAGGCAGCGGGTCAAAAGAGCAAATTCAAAAATAAGCTAAGGTTACAAGGCTTGGTATGGAATCCCAATGCCCTCCATTATCACATGGAAATGTGATATAACATACAAAGATGAACCCTAGCATTATGGATATAAGACTTAGGAGCTACCACAAGTGTCATTAGATATTCTTATTTTCAAGACATGGGCATACATGTGAATCCATTAGAGGTGTACCTCATTGGATTAAGAGGTATGGAGACCTCATGCCTAGGAGAGGTAGAATGTGGAACTCTCACAAAAGAAACTTGAAAAAAATGGCACGTGTGCTACCTTCCATCGATCCTTTATATCTGTGGAATATCATCTTTGACACCATCTTCATCACCTCCAGCACTTGTATTTGCAGTACCTGTCATTGTAGGTGTAATAGGACGTCTGTCAACACCCTGCACAATGTTGCACAATCCTTTTGCAACCAAAACATGTCGCATCATATAAGCCCATAATGGATAGTTGGTACCATCCAACTTATCCTGAACAGCCAACATACGGAATACATCACTGCTTTTAGCCATGGCCGGTGACTAAAATACCTTGATGGAGAAAATTGACTGTATCTCAAAAAGTTGAACAGAACTGCCCAGACGAGTTTTGCTAGACCTGTAGCAGACTTCAAGACGCTTAAACTGGCGAATAGAAACTGGTATATACCTTTGGCACAAAAAGACGAAATAGCCTGCACAAGCGCTTCTGAGACTGCAAACAGAGGAGTGTCGACGACGCCCAAATGAAGCGGCGACCTGCTCTGATACCAATTGTTGGAGATAGACGTCTGCGGAAGCACGCGAACAACACAAGGAAGAAGAAGAAGCTTGGAGCACAAACACACAATACTGAATGTATTACTAGAGAATGTACAAAGATAAGTAGCCCATTAGGGCAATAGGCGTATATACAAGCCGGGGGAAAAAAACCTCCTAAAGAGGGAAAAAAGTGCCCTGGCGGTCCTAGTGTGTTCACACACATCACTACCTAAATATATCAACACTAGCCTAATTAAGTGGATAACGAAATCTTTTGTACACATCTAATCCAGAACATAATCAAGCTATGAATAAAGTTTCATGGTCCAATTCCTTTGAGGTAGTGTGTATGATCAATAGGAACATGTATATGTAAAGTCTGCATGTATACCTCTCACAGTCGCATACTTTTTTGTGTAAAAGTTTTGCTTTGAATCTCAGAGTAGAGTGTAACATTTTTTATAAGTGAGCATTCAAAATCTAAGTTAGGAGTTAGGGAAGGTGTGGCTAAAAACATTTAGCAAAACGGGACTTTTAGTGTGAGAAATCAACTTAAAAAGTTGACTATGTCAAAGTCGAATATTCAGAATGAAAGTTTCTGACATACCTTTGATCCTATTGATCAAATCAGAGTTTTAATGGTTCTTTTTAAGATCTAATCAATGTTATGGTTGCGCAGATGTAGCATGGAGATATGTGCATCATTAGATTGAAGAAATTTGAAGCTATGTGCACGTAATGAAGTTAAATTCTGAAGTAGACTCCTTGAAGAAGAAGAAACTTCACACAGAGAAGTGTTTGTGAATGATTTTGTAAATCATGGTAATATTTGTCTAAATTTTGGTCTATGATTGTTATAGAAGTGTTCTTAAATCAATATAGATCAAACATTTGGAGATTAAGAGGTCTCCAGCACAATCATCTCTCCAATGGTGTTGGAGTTAGAAGTCTGCGGAAGCACGGGAACAGCACAAGGAAGAAGAAGAAGCTTGGAGCACAACACACAATAATGAATGTATTAGTAGAGAATGTACAAAGATAAGTATCCCATTAGGGCAATAGGCGTATATACAAGCCGGGGGAAAAAAACCTCCTAAAGAGGGAAAAAAGTGCCTCGGCGGTCCTAGACTGGTCACACACATCACTACCTAAATATATCAACAAATCCCCCCCTGGGAGTGATGCGGTGAACAAGTAGATGGCACTCATGTATAAGGAAGTGCCAAGCTATGTGGAAGTCACTCCACAAAAGGAAGTAAGCCCAAAGCTTTGCAGAAAGCTTCAAACTTCTCCCTAGGCAAAGCCTTCGTGAAAAGGTCTGCAATGTTCTCCTGCGTGGGCACATATGCCAAGCTGATCTTCCTAGCAGAGAACCTCTCCCTGACATAGTGATAATGCACCTCAATGTGCTTAGTGCGAGCATGGCACACAAGGTTCCTCACAAATGCCAATGCGCTCTGACTGTCAGTAAAGATAGTGGTGGCAAAATTCTAACCAACACCCAAATGAGCCATAAGGCGTCTGAGCCACACACACTCAACACTAGCTGTGAAAGCTACCCTATACTCAGCCTCACAACTGGAAGTGTCCACATAAGGCTGCTTCTTGCTCAACCAAGATATACATGAGCTACCAAGAATGAAGCAAAAGCCACTAGTGAACACACGAGTGTCATAGCAACCAACCCAATCAGAGTCAGAAAAAGCATGCAAATCTGGCAGTAGTGATCCCCCCTTGGAATAAAACAATCCAAGTAGCCAAGTACCACTCAAGTAGCGAAAGATGCGCTTAACCGCCTGCCAATGCTTGACTCCTGGGCAATGCATAAATCTGCTCATCTGTGAGACAACAAACTGAATATCTGGCCGAGTAATGCATAAGTAAATCAAGCTTCCATCAGCCTGCTGATAGAGAACAGCATCAAATGCATCTCTAGCATCATGAAGACTCAATCGTAAACCTGTCTCCATAGGAATGGCAATAGGCTTACAGTCTTCAAGGGCAAAATGCTGCAATAATGTATCAATATATTTCATGTGACACAAAGACATTCCACCATCAACTTGCATAAACTGAATGCCCAAATAGTAATGCAAATGCCCCAAATCAGACATCTCAAATGAGGCATGCAAATCAGCCTTAAAATCAGCAATATGCTTCTCAATAGGACCAGTGAGCAGCATGTCGTCAACATAGACAACAATGATCAGAAGCACATCATTAGCACGCTTAACATATATGGTGCTTTCAGTTGGACTGTTCTCAAAACCATGTGCAATCAGATAGGCATGTATCTTCTCATACCAAGCACGTGGTGCTTGCTTTAAACCATATAATGCCTTCTTTAACCTGCACACCTGGTTTTCATGCCCTTTCTGCACGAAGCCATGGGGCTGAAAAACATACACTTCTTCATGCAAGTCACCATTCAGAAATGCTGTTTTAATGTCCAACTGATGTACATTCCAACCATGATGGGCTGAAAGTGCACAAATGCTCCAAACAATAGTCATACGACATGTAGGTCCAAAGGTCTCATCAAAATCAATGCCTCTTTCTTGCGCATAACCCTTTGCAACAAGCCTAGCCTTATACCTGTCAACTGTACCATCAGGTTTACGCTTCAGCTTGTATACCCACTCAGTGCCAATGGCCTTCTTGCCAGTAGGCAAGTCACATAAAGACCATGTACCGTTCTTCATTATAGCATCGTATTCAGATTGCATAGCAGCCATCCAATTTTCTGAATTATGTGCTTCATCAAAAGAAACAGGCTCATTCTCATCACAGAGACTAGACGCAGCCATATAATAGCAATCTGATGCAAAGGAGGCACTATGAGAGCCTGAACAAGTACGATATGACAAAGGTGCATCTAATTTGTTGTCATCCAAAGTCTACACCAGCCATTTTGGCATAGTTTTTGCCTGCTCAATATCAACTCTCTCATCAACAAGTGCATCATGTAAATCTCCATCAGAAATGGAATGATCTGCATCATCAGATGAAACTTGCAAAGGCTGAGAAGTTGCCTCATTAGGACCAGTACTAGATTGTCCACCTATAAAAAGAGGTATCAAAGTATCATATATGTCTTTGGAGCTAACAGATCTCTCCTTAGTACATGAAAGCAATGGCTGAATAGAATCTTCCACAAAGACAACATCATGGCTAACCAAAATGTGTTTAGTCTGTGGATGATACAAACGATAGCCTTTACTTTCAAAATTGTACCCAACAAAAATACATGTTACTGCCTTATCATCCAATTTTTTGCGATGTTGTTCAGGCACTAGTGCATATGCCAAACAACCAAAAACACGAAGATGAGCAACAGATGGCTTGCGGTCATGCCAAGCCTCATATGGAGTGATAGACTGCAGCGCTTTAGTGGGAGACCTGTTAAGTACATATGCTGCACACATGACAGCCTCAAGCCAAAAACTATGTGGTAAAGCTTGACTTTTGACCATGCACCTCGCCATCTCCATGAGTGACCGGTTCTTTCGTTTAGCAACTCGATTCTGTTGAGGTGTATATGACACTGTACACTGGTGTTTTATCCCATGTTCAGCCAGAAATGCATTAAAATCAGAAGACTTATATTCCCCCCCTCGATCAAAATGGAGGGTGCCCATTTTCACATGCTGACAGATTTTCAGCCAAAGCTGAAAACTGTTTAAAGCACATGAAAACTTCAGACTTTGCTGTGAGTGGATATACCCATGCATGCCTCAGAAAATCATCAATGAAAGTCACGAAGTAAAGGTAATTTCCAAAAGAGGGTGTCTGCATAGGACTACGGACATCACTATGTACAAGCTGCAATTTCTGTGTAGCCTGAACTGAACCACCTTTTGGAAAGGAGGAACGCTGCATTTTGCCCAAAATACATCCTTCACAAACATGTTTTCCACGTGCCTCAAGTTTGGGCTACGAGGACACCATTTTAAATTTTTGTAGGCGTAGCAAACTAGCAAAATTGAGATGACCAAAGTGTGCATGCCAAAGCTTTGCATCTGACATAGCCTGAGAATCATTTACTGCACATGCCAAATCATTTACAGATCTTTCATAGTCTATGAGCTTATACAGACCACGACATAAAATGCCAGAAGCAATAATCACATTGCCATTTGATAGATCATGAACTGTACACCTGTCATCAATGAATTTCACAACCAAGCCAATCATGGCTTGGTTATTTTTGATCCCTAGCACAAATACAACATTTGACAAAGTGAAACAACTACCATTAGCAGTAGTCAAAATGATCTTACCAACTCCCATAACAGGATAAGAGGAGTTCTTGGCGCATGTAAAAGTATTCCCTATAGGGGTAGGCTCGAGTGAAGAGAAGAAACTGCACTGCGAGGTAATATGTTTGGTCGCTCCACTGTCAAAATACCAAACATATGAGTCTACTCGAGACATGCACTGCTCATGAGAAGATGGGTCAAAACTGTAGATAGTAGTAAACGCCCATTCTTCTTCCTGCACAAGATTTGCAGACTTTGTTTTTGGTGTAGAGGCCTCTGCAACAACCATTCCAGCCTCTTTCTTCTTTGCCTCTTTAGCAGCTAGTTTTGGACACTCCTTTATGATATGATCATTCCCTTTACAGTACTTGCAAAACAATTTCTGATTTGCCAAGCCCTGTAGTTGTGTCGATCAAGCTTCTTGATCAATTGAGGGAAAGCCGTCACCCATCTTGATCTAGCTCTGATACCACAGAAAGAAATTGGAGAAGCTTGAAGAGGTAGAAAATTGAGTTTTGAAGTGACGAAGTTTGGTCTAGCCAACCAACACAAGACCAGCCCTTGAGCTTATGGAGACTCAAATAGACCTTAGAGGCATGTGATAAGTGCACTAAAATGGACTCTATACTTTGAAGCATCAAGGAGAAAGAGTCAATACAAAGAAAATAGGTTGGCGCATCGATTAGCTCAAAGAACTTACAATCTATGGAAGAGACAATGAAATTCAATTGCTTATAGTGACCAGGATAATTACGATTAGAGAAAATTCTAAACACTCAATGGTGGTACCTCCTATTTTTTAGGAATACGTAGAGATTGACCCGGAGATAGAAAAAGAGAGATTTCTCCTAATCTAGTAAATCAAATGCTATGACAATTTAAAAGACTAAACTAGAATGCAAAAAATCATTTTATGAATGCAAAAGACATTTGCGCCTAGTGTCAATAATTAAACCCTTAACTAGAGAAAATCATTTCATTTTCATGTTAATGCATCTGATTTCACTATTGAATGTGTGTTGGCACAACCCATATGTATACTACAAAACTATATTGGTGGATGCAAAGTGAAGCTCTATCATCAAACCCTCATGGAGGACATGCTTATACGCTTGAATAAAGCTCACAAACATAAAGAAAAGGAACAAAGGATAAGAGAAGAAGCGTAGGCAACAGGAATGAATCCAACGCTCAACGGTGGTACCTCCTACTTTTGAGGAATACGTAGAGATTGACCCCGAGATAGAAAAACTGAGATTTCTCCTAATCTAGTAAATCAAATGCTATGAAAATTTAAAAGAGTAAACTAGACACTAATACGTTTCCAATAAGCCATGTTTCATCCAATTTGGAGCTCTGTAGAGAGAGCAGTATCCTTTTCAAGGTTACTGTGGGCAAAGAAGATGATGCAAAGAAAAGAAGGAGCAAGACAATGATGGTCACAAGTGTATGTATATTGCTTCCATGTATTGTACAAGTGTTTTGAAGTATTTATGTAGACTTTAGAAGTGATCCATGAATACTACAAGTGGATTTAAATTCAAATGAAGGTGGGAATGGTGTTTAGATGGAATTAATTCACTTTCCTACAATCTTGGAAAAGTGAAGATCTAGTTTGATCTACTTTCACATGATTGATTGATTAATTGAATGCAACTCAACCACCACAAATTCGTGGAATTTGGGCTCTCTCTTTCTAATTTTACATTTGTAGATCTCCATGCTTGTAAAATGGTAGAAGATCCATGAAAAATCTTTTTTAAAAGATACAATAAATGAGCATAAGTAAAAGAACTCTCCAACAGATATAACGTGGACGTAATCCAAGCGATAGCTTTTTGATGTAGATCAAATCCACCTCAAGCATAGTGTAAGCTTGGTGTTCCAACAGGTACCTCATATGAACTCTCTAGCTTTTGGCCTTGGCTATCCGCCGAGCTAAGAACTTTTCATTGCTCCACGCAAGTACATCTTTGAAATATAACATGGAATGGGGAATTTAGGCCTTCCGTGTGATGCCGTTTGGGCACACAAATGCCCTTGCTATGTTTTCAGCAGTTGATGTGTAAGATATTTAAGGAATTTATGTGAAAGACTTTAGAAACCTAAATGAATGATTTATGAGCACATTCCCACACATGATGAAACCACATGCTAGAGCTAAGCTAGATATTTAAGGAATGTAGATTATAGATTATGTAGGAAGCGAGAAAAATATGTATTCATGATACAACTATAAACATTTTTGGGCCATATTCCTTCAGAAAATGGAATATGAACGAATCAAGCTACAATTAGAGTGATTTTGAAATTGTGTCGACATAATAAGACTATAAAGGAAGTAAAAGATTGCATGAACCATTGTGTCTACTATATAAGATTTATACATGTGTACTTGATAGTAGCCAAATCATTGGATAATATTGTGAACAACTTTGAATGGAACGAAAATGCAAAAAATCCTTTTATGAATGCAAAAGACATTTGTCCCTAGTGTCAATAATTAAACCCTTAACTAGAGAACATCATTTCATGTTCATGTTAATGCATCTGATTTCACTATTGAATGTGTGTTGGCACAACCCATAGGTGTACTAAAAAACTATATTGGTGGATGCAAAGTGAAGCTCTATCATCAAACCCTCATGGAGGACATGCTTATACGTTTGAATAAAGCTAAGAAACATAAAGAAAAGGAACAAAGGATAAGAGAAGAAGCGTAGGCAGCGGGTCAAAAGAGCAAGTTCAGAGAGTAAGCTAAGGTGACAAGGCTTGGTATGGAATCCCAATGCCCTCCATTATCACATGGAAATGTGATATAACATACAAAGATGAACGCTAGCATTATAGATATAAAACTTAGGAGCTACCACAAGTGTCATTAGATATTCTTGTTTTCAAGACATGGGCATACATGTGAATCCATTAGAGGTGTACCTCATTGGATTAAGAGGTATGGAGACCTCATGCCTAGGAGAGGTAGAATATGGAACTCTCACAAAAGAAACTTGAAAAAAATGGCATGTGTGCTACCCTCCTCCCATCCTTTATATCATCTTGCACAAAAAATAGTGATGATCTAGAATGCTCTAGTGTGGACATGTGACCATCATGCACAATCATTCCCATTACCCCCTACGTACCTTAGGATATCTCCTGAGCTAGGAGCCTTAAAAAATCATGCTCCTGTTCCAACACACACTCATTAATGATCTAGCTTGGATCTATGTCTGTAATTATCTCTTCCTTCTAAAAATCATTGTCCTCAATGATCCAAGAGGAGACTCTCAGTGGACACTCTTCCAAGTTTCCAAATACTTTGGAGTGAACTAGTTCTGCATGCGATTCTCCTTACTAGAATATCCATGGTAGGAATCTAGACTATAAATTTGCGTTGCTTGGTCTTTCCAAACCTTGTCTCTCCCTCTTAGGAATCTAGAAAATAGCCTTGCCTTGTTTTCTCTTTGCAAACGTTGCCTTCCTATGTATTTTGGCCATTCTCTCTTGAGTACTTGGCCTTCAAACTTGCATTGTTTGGTGAATGAAGATGAGTCCATGTAGGATCCATATTCTTCATTCTTAGGTAGAGAGATAGATGGAACTAACCTTGCTGCTTGTACTAAACTACTATGGAATCAAGATATGATTCCTTCCTTATAGCTACTATCTCGTAAATCTATGTCTCAACTTCCATCTTCGAAATTCTTTGATGATTTCCCACTACTAGTTTCTGACTATAGCATTCTAATAAAACTTGATTTTCCCTTTATTCCACAGTTCTAAATCCTAGAGTTCCTATGCAATAAACTTGTTTGTTCTATGCATAGAAATGTGCACTAGTACTCATAGCTATGTAGTTGTGGTAACTCAGTGTGAACTAGATACTTAATCTATAAGTATCCTAGACTTGTAGCTCTTCTTAGAGTTCTCTTATCTTATGATTCATACATCTTGAATTACCTAGCATTAATTTTCCCTTGTTTTATTCGTTTCTTTAACAATAATATTCTGTTTAATCAACTGCTAAGTTCTTATTTTGTCTTGAAAGAACCACTATGAGCACTATTGATCTTTCTTTCACATCACAAATCATTTTGGCAATGGTAAAACTTCTAATTTATAATTTTGTATCTTATCTCATCCTTATTCAAAGTGTTCTAGAGCTTTTACAAATTATTTTCCATTTCCAAGCCTTGATGTAAGCAAGTTAACTTCCAACCAAGAGATGGAGGGAATCAAAAGGAGTCCCCAAGCCTATTCAAATTCATGGTCACATGGGCAGGTAGGGTGACTATTTGACAACCAACTTGTGTGTCCTTAAGACCTAATGCATGTGATGTACACATGGGTGAGTTTTGTTGAAGCTACATCAACTTCTAAAAGGCTCGTTCTCTGCCTCTTTCTGATGAAGAATAGCCTCTACAATTTGCTTTGAATTATGACAACTCTCCATGAACACGATGATGAAGATGTTGAAGAAAATGTCCACATTCCATCTTCTCATGCCAAGAACATTAACAGAGAAGAAACAAATACTCTCCCTCTCTCTCTCTCTCTCTCTTTATCTTGCACATGATCCTTAACTAAAACTCTGATACCAAGTATGAGATTGTCACAAATGAAACTTGAGAAAATGGCATGTGTGCTACTCTAATCCCATCCTTTAAATCCTCTTGCATATAATTTAGGAATGATCTAGAATGCTTTACTATGGACATGTTGCCATCATGCACACTCATTCCCGTTACCCCTTAGGTACGTTAGGATATCCCTAAAAGCTAGGAACGTTAGCAACTTGTGCTCTTGTTCCAACACACACTAATGAATGAGCAACTTGGATCTCTATCCAGCATACAAGTGCCAATTCTCTTGCATGAAATTCCTCTAATAGTTAGGATTTTGTTTTTTAATGACGATAATCTCACAAAACCTCTTTTATTGGGCTATTATTGCATATATGATTACATAGTAGGACTAAACCTTAGTAGAAGAATTCTTCAAGTTTGAGTTAATAAGCAATGTCTTACAATCAATTAGAAGTCCACGAACCTTTGCATTCCAAGTCCACATACTTACCATGTGTTCGAAAGTCCAATGATCATAATCCTTCAATCCCATGTGGGTGTGACATGTGAGTGTTGGACCCCCCCTTCTTTTCCAAAAGAAAGTGAAGCCACTACTAAGGAATGATCTTAGGTACCATGTCCATCACCACAAAAACAAGTAAAGAAAATGTAGAATCACACTCAAACAACAAACAACCATAGGAGAAAAGCTATCTTAAAAGAAAAAAGATATGGGTAAAAAAGGTGAGATACCACCCATGCTCACATCAAAATCATAGTCTCAACTGTGTCTAAAGAATAGGATGTTGAGTGACCATAGTATGAAAATCAACCAAGAATGATACAAAAAATTTGGAAACCTAAGCACCTTTTAAAGGGATGCCGTGGTGCATTTAGTTTATGGGTGCCCAAAGCTTGATTTAATCGCCCATCAATTCAAGGAAATTGTGATCTTAATTTAACATATTCAAAAAACTACAAACATGTCAATAATGCATGCTTCAAATGAAAGATTCAATTCAGATTAATTATACTTGCTACATGGAGAGTAGTTGTAGCAACCATATGAATTATAATAGGGACATGTAGAGACATGGGATGATATTGAGCACAATATAATATACGTTTGGGAGATGTCACATTAAGAGATCTTAGATTACAGGGTCTAAATATATAGATGTGCATTATCACTTTATGAGAAAGAAATTCACGTGAGAGGATGTAAAGGTAGAGCCTGTTTGTACAAGGGACAAATAACCAAATATGTTGACCATAGCATTGGATGGAGTAATGCCATAACACTTGAACCCATGCTTAGGAATAAAGTACCTAGATGTTGGGAGTTGATGGGGAGTGTTTTCACATTATCCTCATTTATATATTTACTTAGAACCCTCATGCAATAGTTCGTAGTTGTGTATTTTTGTATTATACACCCATTATCCTTAGGATCTTAAGATTCACAAAAGCTCATCATAATAGTATTCCTATATTATGCTAAAACGTTAATGGATCCATGAAAGATGAAAACATTTGTTTCCTAATTTTAGAAATGGAGGGATCCTAAATTTATCTCTAACCTATTCTTATGCCTTTTAATACAACTCTTCTTTCTCATGTTTACTTAAATATTTCTGTCTCTTTACTTCCGCAATCCTGGATTTCTGTGTGGCTACAGATATACTTCTTTTGCAGAGAGAGAGAGAGAGAGAGAGAGAGAGAGAGAGAGAGAGAACATGCCAAAAAATATTTCTCATTATCACCACATCATGATGTCTGAAATATCGACGACAAATCGATATGAATTGGTACTCAAAATATGGATCATCATGAAAGCATCATTATGTCAGTAGCAGCCTTCAGGGAGCCGATGAAAAATTTTCTTCATTTCAAATATGGGTTGGAATCATAGACACTGTAAATCAATGTCCTCCTTTAAAAAAATTTGGAGCCTCTCATCATCTCGAGAGTCAGGATAGGATACAACAAAATCACAAGAGAGCAGAAAATGAAATTTCCTTGATAATGTACATTGGCACTCGAAAAGGAGTGTACAACATATACCTATTTTTGGCAGAGATGAAACGTCTTCTGTTGTCAACAACAGGAAGGCACATCTTCCTTTTCGTCAACAACAGGAAGGCACATCTTCTGTTGTCAACAACAGGAAGGCCCATCAAACTAAAGTATGGTTGAGTCTTAATTCTCTAATAGGTTGAATACCTGTAGTACTCCTTCTCTTTCCCCCTCTCACTTTGCCTTCCACTTGGGTCGGGCAAGCTCTTTCTTTCACGTATTGATGGGAGTAAGCTCTATGTGTGCTCCTCCACTTGCACACCTCATGAGGAGTTCGAACAGCCGTTGGACCTTCCTTGCACCTGTTCCAGTTGGAGCTTCATTTGTTCTTGGCACCCCTATAGTCACGTGCAGTCGAGTGCTTTACGCAGTGGGTGCCAAAGCCATGGCTCCCCTTCCGCACACCATGGCACCATTTCCCCTAACTCTCTCTCTCTCTCTTTCTCTCTCCCAACCCCCAACCCCAACCCCAACCCCAACCCCAACCCCAACCCCCAACCCCAACCCCAATCCCAACCCCCAACCGCAACCGCAACCCCAACCCCCAACCCCAACCCCACTCAACCCAACCCCCACCCCCGCCCCTCCACTCAACCCCACCCTCGCACCCTCCACTCACCGTCATCCCCGCCTCCTCCGCTCAACACCACCCTCGCGCCCTCCACCCAACCCCACCCTCCCGCCCTCCACTCACCCTCATCCCCGCCTCCTCCACCCAACCCCAACCCCTCAACCCCCAACCCCAACCCCAACCCCAACCCCCAACCCCAACCCCAACCCAACCCCCAACCCCAACGCCACTCAACCCAACCCCCACCCCCACCCCTCCACTCAATCCCACTCAACCCCAACCCCAACCCCAACCCCAACCCCGCTCAACCCCAACCCCAACCCCAACCCCGCTCAACCCCAACCCCAACCCCAACCCCAAACCCCCCTCAACGCTCCACAAACCCCCACGAGTCATCGGCGTCACTCAATTTTGGCCAGCCTACGAAAAAAAAAGGGGAATGCTCACCATTATCCTTTCAAAAAAGGTTGTCGCTACACTTCATGGGAATTGAACTCAGATCTAGACGTTGAGAGGCGGATGGCCTATCCAAGGTGCCCGTCAATTTTTGTTGGATATATGAGGCAAGATAAGCTAGACAAAGTGCATGTAATTTTGGATGGATAATTGGAGGACCATTTCTTAACCAAACCCTACAGTGTTATATATCGTTGGAAAGCTCTCAACGAGTATTTTTCATTGGTGCAATAATAACTTTGAAATCTTGGATCAATTTTTTACCACACCCCAAAAAACCCCCACAACTCCTCATAACTCACCCCCTATTCCCACCCAACCAACAAACCCCACAACCCCCACACAACTCCACACCCCTCCACAACCCTCCACAAACCCCATAATCTCTCTCAAATCCCCACAACTCACCTCCCACACCGCTCAGTTAATATGAAGGATCAAAAGCTACTACGAAAAATTAGGTAAAGGATGGGCTTCTCAAGCTCATTCAAATATCACGGGCGACACAAAATGAGGATCTCAGTTTGCATTCAAAAGTGAGAGTAAAGGTGTAAGTGGTAAAAGTAAAAGTGGTGCAATGAGTGTTGCCGCCAACGATTCATGACGACTGCCTATTTTTGAGGATTCAATTCAAATCAAGGGAATATTTGACCTACCCCCTAATTTTGGGAGATCAACTGGTGCGTGATCAGTGGACCTGAAGATTCGGCAAGGCTCTCTTGGCCTATTGAGGCCTATAAAAGCAATGGATTTTTGCTCATTTGGGTACAACAATTTGAGAGATACAGTGGTTCGTGCATACGTGCAGAAGTCCTCTCTTACACTTGGTGGTTTCAAGTCTATTGTAGGAGCTACTCTGTAGTGTGTATACAGAGGGTAGGCTTCTCAGTGGAGGGCTATGAGCACTATAGTGTAAAAGAGTAGCTTGGATTTATTTTCTTTTCTGTGAGTCAGTGTGTTGATTAATCTCTATTCTCTTGAGAAATTCTACCATTTGTATTGTTCTGAGTTAGCCTGCATATCAGTGGCCCCTTATGCTGATCTGTTGTATTGGAGTTAATACCTTTAGGGTGGCTTGTCAGCCCTAAGCTTGCACTTTTGAGCATCACTCTGCCCAACCTTGTAATCGTCTGATTCGAATCAAGAAGTGTATGGTCTTCCTTGGTCATTGGTTGTCCATATTTTCTGAAGTATTTACCACTCTGTGCAATCCGTGTTATCTACCTGCTCACAGAAATGTTAAAGGGTATGCTTCCCTAAAGAGAACCCCCCTTGAGTAGGCGATGTACTGGACGTGTTTAATTTTCATTCTCTACTTTTGTTAAAAGTGGATACCCCAGTACCTCCTCTATAGTTTGGCACACCCGGTGGGACCTTTGCATTTCTATGAGAGGTGTTTTGCCCTATTGCAATTGCGAATAGGTACATGACCCATACACGAGCAGATAAGGAATCTCTTCGTGTTCGAAGGAGCCTTAACAAGTTAGCAATAACCACGACTAGTGAGTCTACCTCCCCTCTACCCTCCCTAAATTTATCTATTGATTTGGGTGCGACACTATTGTCAAAAGAGGGGTATAGGAAAACTCTAGAATTCTCCTCAGATACATCCAAAGAAACACCAGTACAAATGGAGGATCTCTCTCATTTACTCTCCAGATTAAACATCAAATTTCCTACCTTCAAGGGACAAGCTTATGAGGATCCTGATGATCATGTGAGGAGATTTATCTCTTTATGCCGTGGACGAGGTCTGCAGAATAGAGAGGATGCAATGTTGGCACTTTTTCCATCCACATTGGAGGGTCTTGCAGATAAATGGTATAGTCAATATGCAGATGGCCATTTCACTACTTAGGAGGCTCTGAAGGCGGCATTCTCACAGACATTCTGACCAAGTGATTCCTCGGAAAGAGCTCTAGACCAGCTAGAGAACCTGAAGCTAAGGCCAAGTGAATCCTTTCATGAACTTCACACTAGAACAAAAGCACTTGTTGCACGACTACCACATGCTCCAGGTGATTTCTTGGTTGAAAAGTGGATTGAGAAGGCTCTGCCCAGGTCATCTCAACAGAAGCTTCGTGAGTCTCTTAGATTGGATGCTACCCTCAATGATTTTGTTGCAGCTGCATCACGCATTGAAGAAGCAAGGCAACATTTTGAAGGGGATACACAACCAATGTATGCTGCAGATCTGGATCCTATTGAGAACCTGAGAAGGGAATTGGAAGCATTGAAGATGCAACAAAATCAACAAGAAGAGAAGGTCTTGCCACCACTGCGTCGCACTGATGATGAAGTAGCCCAACTTCGCCAAGAGTTAGAAGACTTGAAGACCACTCAGGATATAAGGAGACAAATTTGGTGTACAATCTGTACTAACAATGGACATTCCAATGCTAATTGCCCTATTAAGGTAAGCTGTCAATTTTGTGGAAAAGATGGTCATGAAGCAAGGGATTGCTACTACCTCAAGGGTACACAGCAGAGAGGTAACCCTCAAAATTTGGATTCATATTATGCTAGTACTTCAAATACATCTATTAGAGAGGAGAATAGGCCTCCAAAGCCTAGATATAATAGACCTTTGATGTGCTATCGTTGTGGTGAGTATGGCCACATGCAAAATAGGTGTTCTCTTCCAGAAGATGCACCTCCCTGTCAACATTGTCCAGAGGCCAAAGATCATTATACCAAAGATTGCCCAAGAGGTCGTCCTGCTCCAATCCACATGATTGTGGTCTCTCCACATGAAGAAGGAAAAACCACTCAGTCTTATGCCGTTTCATCCTCTGCAATGCCCATGATGACTAGAGCTAGGCAAGCAGCTGCAACCCATAGAGATGAACGACAAGAATTTCAGGATAAAGAGGAGGAAAAGAAGTCTGGATGGAAGGACCAAGTTGAAATTGAAGGAGCTTATGAAAAGGTGGCTTCTACTATGAGGGACCAATCAACAGGACTGCAAGAAAACACTCCGAAGGTAAACATTGAACAGATCTTGAAAGGTATTCATCACAAGGTTAGTCTATATGAACTTATAAGGATGGATTCAAAAATAAGAAGTGACTTACTGAAGATTATACACTCTGCTCACTTAGTCCAATCACCTAGTATAGATGGATTCATGGTTGATTTTCCCCCTGCACCCTTAGCAGACTACCAAAGTTCAAGATTATCAGTTTGTATAAAGGATGAAGCTCTTATAGGTGTGATCATAGATGGAGGCTCTGGTATCAATTTGATGCCATATTTTACAATGAAGAAGCTAAATTTGAACCCCACCAAAATGGCACCATTTACAGTTACACTAGCAGATCAACATCGGGTTGCGCCTCTTGGCATTATTGAAAAGGTACGGATGATAGTACAGGGTTGCCACTTTGTGTTGGATTTTGTTGTTATTGCACTTCCATAGGAGACTTCCTATCCTTTGCTCCTGGGTATACCTTGGCTGAGACAAGCAAAAGCTTTGCAAGATTGGGGGAAAAATAAACTATGGATTTCAACAAGCACCAATAGCCAACTGCAACTACACTTGGAAGAAGGATTTGATTTAGGTAAAACCACTGGATATACTGTGGATACTCAGGTAATGCCCTCTCTACCCCAAAAAGATGATACATTGTTAAATTGGATGATGGGAAGTGCAGAGTGTTGCACAGTGGAGATCAATGAAATTGAGGAAGAAGTTGCAGATAAGGAAATTACAGAAAAGGGCAATGAAGACCACAAGGTGTTGGAGAATGAGCAATTGAAGGAAAATACAAGCTTTGAGGAGGCAACCAATATAAAAGTATCAAAGAGGGAAGATTATGAACCTAAGAGCAGAGAAGATCTTCCTTTTGCAGATATACCTCAAGGATGGATGAAAGAACATGTTGCAGAATATAAATTAAAATCCACTCCTGCATATAGTGGAGATGATTTCTCAAGCAAGACCAATCCTGAAACATTGGTTCAAGAAGTAAATTTAGGGGATGAAGAGAACCCTCAAATGGTCCATTTGGCATCCTGGTTGTGGCATTATCCTCCCTTGCTACAGAAGGTAACTTCTTTGCTTTTTACTTATAAAATTGTCTTCGCATGGTCCTACAAAGATCTAACAGGGATACCAGAAGAGCTTGGGTTACATCGGATACCCTTAGTTGAGGGAGCCGTGCCTGTAAGAAGTAGGCCATATCGACTCAATCCGAAGTATGCAGAGGCGGTAAAAGCAGAGATTACAAAACTAGAAGAAGCGGGTATAATTGTTCCAGTAGAACATTCCAGGTGGCTTTCTTCTATGGTTATTGTGCCCAAGAAAAATAGTGGAAAAATAAGAGTATGTGTTGATTTTCGTGCTTTGAATAAAGTGACTATTCAAGATGGATTTCCTCAGCCCTTCACAGAGCAGGTGCTTGAGGAAGTAGCTGGTCACACTTTGTATAGTTTCTTGGATGGTTTTAGTGGCTACAACCAGATAGTAATTCACCCTGATGATAGGGACAAAACAGCCTTTGTTACTCCCTGGGGCACTTATGTCTATACTCGTATGGCTTTTGGTTTGAAGAATGCGCCAGCTTCATTTAATAAAACGATGTATCTGATATTGGGCAAATGGTTAACAACCTTCCTCCGCATATTTATGGATGACTTTTCAGTATTCTCAGGTACAGATAGAAGGGCGGCAGTTCAAGATTTGCATGATCATTTGGAAAATCTAAAAGAAATTTTTGAGCAATGTCTCAAAACGGGTTTGAAATTGAATCTTGATAAATGTCACTTTTTGGTCACTAAGGGTACTCTTCTTGGTCACATAGTATCTGCTGAAGGTATAACTGTTGACCCTGCAAAGGTTACAACTATTCTTTCTATGCCAATTCCACAAAGTCCAAAGGAAGTGCAAAGTTTCTTGGGCCATGCAGGGTATCACAGAAGATTCATTAGGATGTATTCAGAAATTGCTAAGCCCTTGTCAAGGCTTACCAGTAAAAAGATCCCTTTCACATGGAGTGCTGAGGCTGAGAAAGCATTTTGTGAATTAAAAATGAGGCTATGTACTGCTCCACTTTTAAGTGTTCCTAATTGGTCATTGGAATTTCATGTGCATACAGATGCTAGTCTTCATGCTGTTGGTGCAGTTTTAGCTCAACCATCATCTCACAAAGTGGATAGACCTATCTCTTATGCGAGCAGATTACTCAACCAAGCTGAAAGGAATTATAGTACAACGGAAAGAGAAGGTTTGGCTATCGTATTTGCTCTTCAGAAGTTTAGACATTATCTCCTTGGTCTACATTGCATTGTTATCTCTGATCATCAGCCCTTGAAGTATTTGATAAACAAGCCTAGAGTAGTTGGAAGGATTTGGAGATGGTTACTCCTATTTCAAGAATTTAATTTTGATATTTATATTAAGCCAGGAAAAGAGCATTACATGGCAGATCAAGTGTCCGGGACTGCAATGAGCGAAAAGGCAACAGGTATCAATGATGAACTAGTGGATAGCAATCTTTTTCTAGTAGCAATTCGGACAGGTTGGTATGATGAAATTCTTCAGGTTCTCACTACTGGAAAGATTCCAGAACACTTGACACGTAGAAAAAAGAAGATTACTTTTGAAAACCAAAGCCTATTCTCTTATAAATGGAAATTTATATAAATACTGTCAGGATGATATCTTGAGAAGGTATGTCTATCCAGAGGAGGTAAATCTTTTGCTAGAGGCAGCACATAGTGAAGGACACCTAAAGGGGGAAGAATTGGCTCATAGAACCATCCACAAGGGTTTATGGTGGCCTCATATTTTCAAAGATGCAATCAAGTTTGCTAAAGAATGCCAGATCTGCCAGAGGTGTGCTCCCACGCCAACCAGATTGAATTTCCAACCATTGGTCATATCTACAGGATGGCTCCCATTTGGACGATGGGGTCTGGATTTTATTGGGCCAATTTACCCAACTGGTCAACTAGGAGGTAAAAAGTATATTTTGATGGCCACATGTTATGCCACTAAATGGATAGAGGCTAAAGCTACTGTGGACTGCACGACTCTGACAGTAGCTAAATTTATGTATAAACGTATTTTCTCAAGATTTGGTTGCCCACTGGAAATTACTAGTGATAGGGGCACACATTTTGTAAATCAATTGCTCCAGTTTATATTTGACAAGTACAAAATCTTCCATAAAAAGTCTTGTGCCTATTACCCAAGGGCAAATGGCCAAGCACAGAGTTCCAATAAGATTTTGATTGGACTACTTCGCAAATTATCTTTTGATCATCAAAGCTCTTGGCCACTAGCACTAATTGGTGCAATTTGGGCTTTCAGAACCACGAAGAGGGGAACCACAGGCGAGACTCCATTTCGCTTAGTTTATGGGAAAGAGGCATTGGCACCATTTGAGTTTATCATCAAAAAAGAAATAGGAATCAACACCATTGGAACCCCAACCCCAACCCCCAACCCCAACCCCCAACCCCAACCCCAAACCCCAACCCCAACCCCAACCCCAACCCCAACCCCCAACCCCCAACCCCAACCCCAACCCGCAACCCCAACCCCAACCCCAAACCCAACCCCAACCCCCAACCCCAACCCCCAACCCCAACCCCAAACCCCAACCCTAACCCCCAACCCCAACCCCAACCCCCAACCCCAACCCCCAACCCCAACCCCAACCCCAACCCCCAACCCCAACCCCCAACCCCAACCCCAACCTCAACCCCAAACCCCAACCCCAACCCCAACCCCAACCCCAACCCCAACCCCCAACCCCCAACCCCAACCCCCAACCCCAACCCCAACCCCAACCCCCAACCCCAACCCCAACCCCCAACTCCAAACCCCAACCCCAACCCCAACCCTCAACCCCAACCCCAACCCCCAACCCCAACCCCAACCCCAACCCCCAACCCCAACCCCCAACCCCAACCCCCAACCCCAACCCCAACCCCAACCCCAATCCCCAAACCCCAACCCCAACCCCCAACCCCAACCCCAACCCCCAACCCCAACCCCAACCGCCAACCCCAAACCCAACCCCAACCCCCAACCCCAACCCCCAACCCCAACCCCAAACCCCAACCCCAACCCCACCCCCAAACCCCAACCCCAACCCCACCCCAAACCCCAACCCCAACCCCCAACCCCAACCCCAACCCCCACCCCCAACCCCAACCCCCAACCCCAACCCCAACCCCAACCCCAACCCCCAACCCCAACCCCAACCCCAACCCCAACCCCACTCAACCCAACCCCACCCTCGCGCCCTCCACTCACCCTCATCCCCGCCAACCCCCAAACCCAACCCCAAACCCCAACCCCAACCCCAACCCCAACCCCAACCCCCAACCCCCAACCCCAACCCCCAACCCCAACCCCAACCCCAACCCCAATCCCCCAACCCCAATCCCCCAACCCCAACCCCAACCCCCAACCCCAACCCCAACCCCAAACCCCAACCCCAACCCCAAACCCCAACCCCAACCCCAACCCCCAACCCCAACCCCAACCCCAACCCCAAACCCCAACCCCAACCCCAAACCCCAACCCCAAACCCCAACCCCAACCCCAACCCCCAACCCCAACCCCAACCCCCAACCCCAACCCCAACCCCCAATCCCCAACCCCAACCCCAACCCCCAACCCCAACCCCAACCCCCAATCCCAACCCCCAACCCCCAATCCCAACCCCCAACCCCAACCCCAACCCCAACCCCCAACCCCCAACCCTCAACCCCAACCCCCAGCCCCAACCCCCAACCCCAACCCCACTCAACCCCAACCCCAACCCCCAACCCTCAACCTCAACCCCAACCCACACCCCCGCTTCTCCACTCAATCCCACTCAACCCGAACCCCAACCCCAACCCCGCTCAACCCCAACCCCAACCCCGCTCAACCCCAACCCCAACCCCAACCCCAAACCCCCCTCAACGCTCCACAAACCCCCACGAGTCATCGGCGTCACGCAATTTTGGCCAGCCTACGAAAAAAAAAAAGGGGAATGCTCACCATTATCCTTTCAAAAATGGTTGCCGCTGCGCTTCATGGGAATTGAGATCAGATCTAGACGTTGAGAAGCGGATGGCCTATCCAAGGCGCCCGTCAATTTTTGTTGGATATATGAGGCAAGATAAGCTATACAAAATGTATGTAATTTTGGATGGATAATTGGAGGACCATTTCTTAACCAAACCCTACAGTGTTATATATCGTTGGAAAGCTCTCAACGAGTACTTTTCATTGGTGCAATAATAACTTTGAAATCTTGGATCAATTTTTTACCACACCCCAAAAAACCCCCACAACTCCTCATAACTCACCCCCTATTCCCACCCAAGCAACAAACCCCACAAACCCCACAACCCCAACACAACGATTCATGTGGTAAAAGGTGTAAGTGGTAAAAGTAAAAGTGGTGCAATGAGTGTTGCCGCCAACGATTCATGACGACTGCCTATTTTTGAGGATTCAATTCAAATCAAGGGAATATTTGACCTACCCCCTAATTTTGGGAGATCAACCGGTGCGTGATCAGTAGACGTGAAGATTCGGCAAGGCTCTATTGGCCTATTGAGGCCTATAAAAGCAATGGATTTTTGCTCATTTGGGTACAACAATTTTAGAGATACAGTGGTTCGTGCGTACGTGCAGAAGTCCTCTCTTACACTTGGTGGTTTCAAGTCTATTGTAGGAGCTACTCTGTAGTGTGTATACAGAGGGTAGGCTTCTCAGTGGAGGGCTATGAGCACTATAGTGTAAGAGAGTAGCTTGGATTTATTTTCTTTTCTGTGAGTCACTGTGTTGATTAATCTATATTCTCTTGAGAAATTCTACCATTTGTATTGTTCTGAGTTAGCCTGCATATGAGTGGCCCCTTATGCTGATTTGTTGTATTGGAGTTAATACTTTTAGGGTGGCTTGTCAGCCCTAAGCTTGCACTTTTGAGCATCACTCTGCCCAACCTTGTAATCGTCTGATTCGAATCAAGAAGTGTATGGTCTTCCTTGGTCATTGGTTGTCCATATTTTCTGAAGTATTTACCACTCTGTGCAATCCGTGTTATCTACCTGCTCACAGAAATGTTAAAGGGTATACTTCCCTAAAGAGAACCCCCCTTGAGTAGGCGATGTACTGGACGTGTTTAATTTTCATTCTCTACTTTTGTTAAAAGCGGATACCCCAGTACCTCCTCTACAATACCTACCATAGCTTTGAATCTACAAAGCTTTATTCCATCAAGTGCCTTTAGATTCAAAGCTTTATTCCATCAAGTGCCTTCGTCATCATATCTGCTTCTTGATTTTGAGTAGGAACAAAAGAAGTGTCAATCTCCTTTGCATGAGCTTCTCTGTGATAAAGTGGTAATGAACTTCTATGTGTTTGGTTCTTGCATGGAAAATAGGGTTTGCTGCTAGATGATTGGAACTTACATTATCTCCAAATATGTGAGGTTTGGAACTCACAAGTCCCAAATCTGTATACAATGCTTTTAAGCATATTGCCTCTTGAGTTTCTATGGTCAAACCTCTACTTTGCTTCTGTTGAGGATAAAGCAACGGTAGGTTGCTTCTTTGAACTCCATGACAATATCTTTGAATGTGCAAATGCTAAGTAACCTGAAGTACTTGTTTTATCATCCTAAGCTCCTGCCCAATCTGCATCTGAATAGATTTTGATTTCAAAATCTAAAGACTAAGGATAGAATATACCTTCATTGATTATACCTTTGAGATACTTAAGTACTCTCTTAGCTGCATCCATATGTGGTCTTCTTGGTGAGTGCATGAATTGACTAAGGACATCGACACTATATGAGATGTCTGCCTTGTATGAGAAGCATAGATCAATCTACCTACCAAGCTTTGATATTCTTTCATGTCTTCAATTTTCTCACCTTCATAAACACTAAGTTTATGATTCATCTCCAAAGGTGTACCTTCAAGTTTTGAGTTCTCGATTTTGAACTTCAAAAGAGGATCCTAAATGTATGTTCTATGAGCCAAATATATTCTTTCATCTGTGTATATCACTTGCATACCTAGGAAAAAAGTGAGCTCACCTAAGTCACTGATTTTGAACTCCTCTTGCATGTGTCTGTTGATCCTTTGAATGCCATTCAAATCATCACTTCTCATAATAATATCATCTACATATACACATAGATGGATAACCTCATTCTGATCCCTTTTGATGAATTGAGAAGGTTCCGAGTTGCTAGCTTTGAATGCTTGATCTTGAAGATATGTAAGCAACCTCTAATTCCAAGCTCTAGGAGCTTGTTTCAGTCCATACAATGCTTTCTTAAGTCTGCAAACATAAGATGCATGATTAGGGTCTTCAAAACCAAGAGGTTGGGACATGTATACCTCTTCACTTATCCAACCATTTAAGAATACACTTTTCACATCAAGTTGGAGGAGTCTCCAATTCTTGCAGCAACTACACTTATCAATGTTCTAATTGTAGTCATGTTTGCAACTAGTGCGAATGTTTCCTCATAGTCTATACCATGAGTTTGAGAGCATCCTTTGGTAACTAGTCTTACCTTGTAGGTGCAAGATGATCCATCTGAATTTCTTTTAACTTTATATACCCATCTGCAACAATTACCTTTTCATTGGATGATGTTGGAACCAAATCCCAAGTGTCCATCTCCTTCAATGCATCTATTTCTTCTTCAGGGCCTTTTCCCAATTAGGGTTTCCCTTTGCCTCTTCATAGGTTGAGGGTTCCTCTGAAATTGAATCTTTTACCAAGTAGATTGAATTCTTCATAAAAAATGTGCAATCATATCCATACCTTTCTAGTTGTTTCTTCTCTCTTGCTAATCTTCTAGGTGCTTGTTTGGAGCATTCTTCAACCTCTTGCATCTTTGCTTTGCCTCTTGACTTCCATAGTTTGTAATCCTTTTCTCTTTCATCTTGGTCATCATCTCTACCACTTCTTGGATCCTAGACCTGTGTATCATGCTTGCTTCCTAATTGATGAGAATCAGAATCAAGAGCATTTGGTAGAGGTATCCTTTGTTTGTTTTCATCATACCAAGACTTTTTTTCTTCAAACATGACATCTCTACTTGTAGTGAATTTCTTGGTTGAAGGATTATAGAACCTATAACCTATCTGAGTTGAGTTATAGCCAATAAACACTGCCTTTGTTGCCCTTTGATTTAGCTCACCTATTATTTGTGATCGAACATGAAGATAAGCTAAACTATCAAACACCTTGCAATGTCCAAGACTAGGTTTTCTTCCATGTCATGCTTCATAAGGAGTCATAACTTGAAGTGATTGTGATGGTAGTCTATTGACAAGGTACACAATAGTTGAAATAGCCTGTGCCTAAAGATAATGTGGAAACTTCTTCTCTTCAAACATTGTTTGAGCTGATCCAACCAATGTCTTGTTTCTCTTCTCTGCAACTCCATTTAGTTCTGGAGATACCTCCTAGTCACTTCTCTTTTGATAAATGTTTCCTGCAAGAACTCATCCAAATCTTTGGAGAAGTATTGTCCCTCTCCATCAGATTTGAGCTTCTTGAGTGATCTACCTTTATGATTCTCCACATGTGCTAGATACTTTTTGAAGCAATCAAACACTTCATCCTTACTTTTGGTGGAGTATAGAATAGTCCATCTAATATGGTCGTCAATAAATGAGACATGATACCTTGATACTGGCAATGAGGGTTCTTGACTTGGTCCTCATACATCTGTATGTAGTAAGTCTAATACGTTGTTATGGATGTAGCCTTAGTGGTTGAATGGTTGTCTTTGTGCCATCCCAATCTGGCATCCGTCAAACCTATTGATCATGTGTTGCGTTGATATGTTCGGTAGTCCTAGAGCACTTTGATCCCTATATATATCCTTCAAGGTTCTTTCATTCACATGAGCAAGTCTCTTATGCCACACCTCAAGCTCACTTAGGGTTTGAGACCCAAAATTGAATAGAGCTATGTTCGTGGTTTCTCCTACTTCAAAATTAAGAGCCTACATGTTTCTCACCTCAGGAGATCTTCTTGAAACCTTGACATGGATCTTCCATAAAAGCTCCATGCTGGGTAAACCTAACTTGCAAGCCTTTTTCAATTATTAGGCCTACACTTATTAGGTTTTTAGTGATAGTAGGTACATAGAGAACATTACTCACAATGTTTGTCTCTACCACTGGAAGCTAATGTGTCATCCCCTGTTTGTACTTCATGGCTATGCTTTGGACTTTCCAAATCAGATAGAAGAGCAATGTTGCCTACAACTTGATTTGAAGATCCTGAATCTATGTACAAGAAATGATCCTCTTCTTTACCTTCTTTGTGGCTTAGATTGATAAGAAGCACTGAGTCTTCATGTGGTTGATCTTCTGAATAATTTCTGAATTCCCTTCTATTATAGCCTCTATTGTTATTGTTGAAGTTGTGTCCAAGTTTACCTCTATTGCTTCCATATCCACCTCTTCCACGTCCTTTCAGGGTCTTCCCATTGAACCAACAATTCTGAGTGGTGTGGTTGGTAGTATTGCATATGGAACAAGGTTGAACATTTTGACCTTTGGCTTTGTCATGATTTGGTCCTTTCTTCTTCCCTTTCCACTTGCTCTTCCTTGCAAAGTTGTCTAGGGAACTCTCCTCTTCATCTTCTTCCTTCTTCTTGCCTTTCATCTTCTTATCCTTCTTTTCTGCATATAGAGGACTAGATGAATGACGATGATAGGAGTTACCTTCCTTTATGCTATTGTTGACCTGTTGATTGAAGAGTTGTCCAAAAAACATGTTGAACTTTGGAGTTTGCACATCCATGATGAGATCATAAGCCATTGTGAAAGATTACCATTGCTTATCGCTTCCAATCCCATTGAGAATCTACCTCATGATAGCCTCTTCTTCAATCTGTTAGAACAAAGCAATACCTAATTGATGATTATGAAGAACTTGAAGCAAGTTAGACATCAAAATGAAGTCAAAGAAGTCATTGAAGGAAGTAAATAGATATCAGAAATGTAGCTTGCATACGATTGTACATTACAGATGGAAATTCTTGTATAATGGATATAGATAATCATTAGAGAGTTAATAATGTAAAGAAATGAATGAGAGAGTCATTACAAGTCAAGAGTCCATGTGATAGATGTGTAGAGAGTTATCTTCCTGAGTTAGCGTCGAGTCTTTCTCAGATTTCTCTCGACCTGATCAAGTGGATCAGGAAATCTTTTGTACACATCTAATCTAGAAAGTAATCAAGCTATGTTCAAAGTTTTATGGTCTAATCCCTTTCATGTTGTGTGTATGATCAATAGGAAAATGTATATGTAAAGTGTGTAGGTAGACCTCTTAGAGTCAAAAAACACTTTTTCGTGTCAGAGTTTTGGTTGGATCTCAGTGCACAATATAAAGTTTCTATAAATGAGCACAAAATCTAAGTTAGGAGGTAAGGAAGCTAGGGCTAAAAGCATTTAGCAAAATGGGACTTGTGCTTTGAGAAATCAACTTGAGAAGTTGACCATGTCAAAGTCGCTTATTCTGACATACCTTTGATCTTATTGATCAAAACAGAGTTTTAATGGTTAATTTTAAGATCTAATCAATGTTAAGGTTGCAAAAAGGTAGCATGGAGATATTTGCATTATTACATTGAAGAAATTTGAAGCTAGGTGCAGGTAATGAAGTTAGATTCTGAAGCAGACTTCTTGAAGAAGAAGAAACTTCACATAGAGAAGTGTTTGTGAATGATTTTGTAAATCATGGTAATATTTATGTAAAATTTGGTCTAGTATTAATATACAAGTGTTCTTAAATCAATATAGATCAAACATTTGGAGATTAACAAGTCTCAAGCAGTGGTAGCAGAGCAAAAGGTGCAATATAAAGAGAAGAAAAGAGCATTTGAAGTCTCGATTGTTGCAGACATTGGAGTTTTTTCAAATCGAAGGTGGACAATATTAAAGTTTTGAAGAAAACCTAAAGAAGTCTAAAAAATTGAGCTCAAAAGGATCTGAAAGATTAAAGATTTACATTAATGGTACAAAGCATATTCAGTTATCTTAACATTTGCAAAAGACAAAGATCAAAGATGGGAGAAAGCTTGTAGATTGATAAGCTAGATAGGGAAAACTATCCAGCTTGGTTCATGATGATAGAGGCACACCTCATGAGCAATTATTTGATGGGATTCATTAGAGGAGAATAAGAAAAGCCTTTGTTTGAAGATCCTAGTCTTCCAACTAGGGAAGAGCTTCCAAATTTGAAGAATTGGATGAAGAAGGATGCTCAAGCTAGGAGCATCATTTACATGGTTGTAAATGATTATCCTCTAACTCATATTAGAGGATTAGAAAGTGCAAGAGCTGTGTGGAAATGTTTGGAAGAGCATTTTCAAAATATAACCAAGTCAAGGAAGTCCTCATTATGGGATCAGTTCACAACCTGTAAGAAGAAGAGCTCACAATCAATTTCTCATTATGTGGCAAGAATGAGGGATATTGCAGATAGCTTGGGAGTAGTAGATAAAGATATTGAAAAGGACAAGTTGGTAAGACAAGTACTTAGAGGTCTAGGAGGAGATGGGAAATGGAAGCCTTTCATATTGTCCATAGAATTGTCACTCGATCATTTTACTCCTGATCTTAATCAAGTTCTAAGACAAATGCTAACTTTTGACCAGGACATTAAGGGAGATATTTAAAGGAGTGCAAGTCAAGCTATGTCCTCTAAGGATAAGAAAAAGAATGTCAAAGGAAAGCACTCAATTGATGATGAAGGATCTTCAAGCCAAGCTAATTTCACAAGAGGGAAGATAAATTCAAGAGGTAAAGAAAGAGGAGCTAAGAATAAAGATAATGTTAAAGCTTGTTGGATTTGTGGCAGAACAAATCATTTGGCAAATGATTGTTGGTATAAAAATCAAAATGGGGGAAGTCATAGTTAGAGTTTCAATCAAAGAGGTAGAGGAGGTAGAAATCAAAGAGGTAACTTCAAAGGAAGAGGTGGTAGGACATCATATGCTACAGGAGGTGGAATAAGCTTGATAAGTGCAGGACAAACTGTGGAGAAAGGATATGAAGTCAGATTCACAAATGATGGTGTTTATGTGCAAGATCCAAATCTAGGATATAGAAGTATCATTACAGGTCAAAAGGAAGGAAGGCTTTTTACTTTCAAGGTCCAAGGCAATGTGATACATGCATTGTTTACTTATGGAAGTCAAAATATTTCTGAGTTAGACCTATGGCATAAAAGGCTAGGTCATTTTAAGGAAAGAGCCATAAAAGAAGTTTAAAAGAATGATGTAGTGCATGGATTGCCAAATGTTGAAGGTCAACACATGGTATACAAATGTGAAGCTTT
This sequence comes from Ceratopteris richardii, assembly GCA_020310875.1. Taxonomy (NCBI): domain Eukaryota; kingdom Viridiplantae; phylum Streptophyta; class Polypodiopsida; order Polypodiales; family Pteridaceae; genus Ceratopteris; species Ceratopteris richardii. The sequence goes on along the minus strand of CM035408.1, from coordinate 85,348,054 downwards.
TCAATTAGTTAAAGCTCACAGAAGTTCATACAATAAACTAGGATACATGTATTAAAATTTGCTTCAATTGGTTCATACAGATGTGTGGGGTCCTTAAAGGGACTATAGCATAAGTGGATTTATATATTATGGGTTGTTTATTGATGCTGCAACAAGATGGATTACACTTTATGTAATCAAGGACAAACCCCAAGTGTTCAAGACATTCAACCATTATCATGCCTATGTAGAAAGGATTATAGGATAGAAGCTCAAGAGGTTGAGATCAGATTGGGGGGGGGGGATATAGAGAAGTATGTGTTTATTGGGTACAATGATAGACAGATGGGATACAGATTGTGGAGTCCATCTACAAAACAATTTCTTGTTACAAAAGATGTTACATTTGATGAGCAAAGCAATTGGTATACAGGGTCAAATAATGATTATGTAGATTTTGAAGAAATACAAAGGAAAGGGAAGACAAAAGTAAGGGTGTATGAAGAAGATATTGATGATGATGATTGTAAAAGTAAATTGGAGGGCAATGATGAAGATAGGCGAAGATTTGATCCAAAATCAAATGAGGCTGAGACTCAAGAAGTGTAGAGTTTAAAAGATCTTTGAGAGGAAGAAAGGAACCTATCATGTATAGTTACGATACATCTTTCTTAACAGCAAAAGGTTATGCTTATAGTGTAAAGACAAAAGAAGATCCAACCACATATGAAGAAGCTAAAGGAAAAAAGAATTGGGACAAGGCAATGCAAGAAGAGTATGATGCTCTACTTGAGAATGAGACATGGGAATTGGTGCCAAGACCAAAAAACTAGAAGGTAATTGGATGTAAGTCGGTGTACAAGAGAAAGAGGTGGTGAGGTTTCTAGGTAAAAAGCTAGACTTGTGGTTAAAGGTTATGCCTAAACTTATGGGGTATATTATGATGAAACCTTTAGTCCAATTGCTAAGATGTCTACAATTAGAACCTTAATTGTTATTGCTGCTTGTAAATGATGGAACTTGTCACAATTAGATGTGAAGAATGCATTTCTGAATAGATATATTGTAGATGAGGTGTATATGGAGCAACCAGAGGGTTTCATGGACTCAATTGGATGAGATCATGTATGTAAGCTCAAGAGAGCTTTATATGGTTTGAAACACGTCCAGGAGGTACAGAGGTACAAATGCTCAGAGAATCAAGGAGCCTAAGAAGCAAATAGAGAAGGAGTTTAAGATATGTGATTTGGGAAACTTGTCTTATTTCTTAGAAATGCAGATTGTGTATACTCAACATGGAGTATATGTTACACAAGAGAGATACTTGAAGAATCTTATAGTCAAGTTCAACATGGAAGATTGCAAGCATTCAACCACACCATTGGAGGTAAAACATAAGCTGAGTAGATATGGAAGAGAAGAGTTTAATAACATGAAGAAATATCAGAGTTTGGTAGGTAATTTGATCTATGCTACCTTGACAAGACCAGACCTATCATATGTAGTTGGTGTCTTATCACAATTTATGCATTGTCCAAGGAAAACTCATTGCATTGCAGCTCAAAGCGTACGTAGATATATCAAAGGAACCTTGAGTGAAGGTTTGTATTATGGTTTTACTTCTGACATAAAATCAAAGTTTTTAGTGATGCAAATTGGGCAGGTAATTCAGATGATAGAAGGTCTACTCATGGTTATCTATATTATATTGGAGATAAGTTAGTTTATTTGTGCTCAAAGAAGCAACATACACTTGGTTTGTCATCCATAGAAGCTGAGTATAAAGGAATGGTAGAGGTTTCAAAAGAAGTGATATGGTTGAAGGCCTTATTGAAGAGTTTTGGAACTGATCAGAATACTCCAATTATTTTTGGAGACAACATGAGCTCATTATATTTGGCAGCTAATCCTGTTTTTCATGCCATGACTAGACACATAGAGATTCAGTATCATTTCTTTAGGGAAAAGGTACTTGAAAAAGAGATTGAAGTATTGTATAAACCAACAAAAGAGCAGGTTGCAGATATGTTGACAATGAGCTTAGATGGACCTAAGCTACAGAAGTTCAAAGAGATGGCAGGAATAAAGAAGAATGGTATAATCACAATAAGTGATTGAGGGGGAGCTGTTGGAACAAAAAAATCCCTAATTTTTGATTATCAAGAACTTGAAGCAAGTAAAAAATCAAAATGAAGTCAAAGACGTCATTGAAGGAAGTGAAGAGATCTCAGAGATGTAGCTTGTATACATATGTACATTACAGATGGAAATGTATAATGGATATAGATAATCATTGTAATGATAAGGAGTAATGTAATAGACATGGGCTGAGTCTAGAATCATATGTATATAAGTCAATAATAGTGAAATGAATGAGGGATTCGTTAGAAATCAAGAGTCCATATGATAGATGTGCAGAGAGTCATCTTCCTATATTAGCATCGAGTCTTTCTCTTATTTCTCTTAGCCTCATTAAGTGGATCACGAAATCTTTTGTACACATCTAATCTAGAAGCTAATCAAGCTATGTTCAAAGTTTCATGGTCTAATTCCTTTGAGGTAGTGTGTATGATAAGTAGGAACATATGTAAAGTCTGTAGGTAGACCTCTCAGAGTCGCACACTTTTTTGTGTAAACGTTTTGCTTGGATCTCAGAGCACAATTTAAAGTTTTTTATAACTGAGCATTCAAAATCTAAGTTAGGAGTTAAGGAAGCTATGGCTAAAAGCATTTAGCAAAACGGGACTTTTGCTGTGAGAAATCAACTTGAGAAGTTGCCTATGTCAAAGTTGAATGTTCAAAATGAAAGTTTCTAACATACCTTTACTATTGATCAAATCAGAGTTTTAATGGTTCCTTTTAAGATCTAATCAATGTTATGGTTGTGCAAAGGTAGCATGGAGATATGTGCATCATTAAATTGAAGAAATTTGAAGCTATGTGCAGGTAATGAAGTTAAATTCTGAAGCAGACTTCTCGAAGAAGAAGAAACTTCACACAGAGAAGTGTTTGTGAATGATTTTGTAAATCATGCTATATTTGTGTAAATTTTGGTCTATGATTGATATAGAAGTGTTTTTAAATCAATATAGATCAAACATTTGGAGATTAAGAGGTCTCCAGCACAATCACCTCTCCAATGGATGCTCACGGATCTGCAACCTCCTTGAGCTTGGTAACAAACTCTGTGATGGTTTTTTTAGGTGTCTTCTCCATTTAGTTGAACTTGTTCCAAAGATGATTCATTCTTGCTTTGGTACTAGCAAAAAAGAAAGTCTTGAGGGCATCCCAAGTCTCTTGAGATGTCTTGCATCCTCTAATATGTGGTAATAGAAAGTTAGAGATAGAGTTTAGTATGTACGACCTTGCTTGCGCATCCCTTGCACACCAAAGTGTGAGCTTGTCTCTGTCCTCTTGCTTAGGCCCTCCTTTGGATCTTGGAATAGGCATAGCTTCATCACCTCCTACAATCCCATAAAGATTTCTACCTTGCAAATAGGCGTCCATTCTGATTTTCCAAGTGCTGTAGTTTTGTCCATCAAGCGTCTCGATCAAGTGAGAGAAATTCATCACCCATCTTGATCTAGCTCTGATACCACTGAAAGAAATTGGAGAAGCTTGAAGGAGGTAGAAAATTGAGTTTTGAAGTGACAAAGTTTTGTCCAGCCAACCAACACAAGACCATCCCTTGAGCTTATGGAGACTCAAATAGACCTTAGAGGCATGTGATAAGTGTAATAAAATGCACTTTGTATTTTGGAGCATCAAGGAGAAAGAGTCAATACAAAATAGATAGGTTGGCCCATTGATTAGCTCAAAAAACTTACCATCTATGGAAGAGACAATGAACTTCAAATGCTTATAGTGACCAGCATACTTACAATTGGAGAAAATCCTTTTATGGGAGTGATACACATAATGTTTCGTGTATGTAATTCACAAAAGTATAAGGAATAAGCAATATATGATATAGGAATGAATCCAACGCTCAACGGTGGTACCTCCTATTTTTCAGGAATACGTAGTGATTGACCCCGAGATAGAAAAACTGAGGTTTCTCCTAATCTACTAAATCAAATGCTATGACAGTTTACAAGAATAAACTAGACACTAATACGGTTCCAATAAGCCATGTTTCATCCACTTTGGAGCTCTGCAAAGAGAGCAGTATCCTCTCTAAGATTACTATTGGCGAAGAAGATGATGCAAAGAAAGGAAGGAGCAAGACAATGATGGTCACAAGTGTATGTATATTGCTTCCGTATATTGTAGAAGTATTTTGAAGTATTTATGTAGACTTTAGAAGTGAATTCTACAAGTGGATTTGAATTCAAATGAAGGTGGGAATGGTTTTTAGATGGAATCAATTCACTTTCCTACAGTCTTGGAAAAGTGAAGATCTAGTTTCATCTACTTTCACATGATTGATTGATTGATTGAATGCAACTCAACCACCACAAATTCGTGGAATTTGGCTCCCTCTTTCTAATTTTACATGTGTAAATCTCCATGCTTTTAAAATGGTAGAAGATTCATGAAAAATCTCTTTTAAAAAAAAAAATAAATGAGCATAAGTAAAAGAAATCTACAACAGATATAACTTGGACGTAATCCAAGCGATAGCTTTTTGATGTAGATCAAATCCACCTCAAGCATAGTGTAAGCTTGATGTTCCAACAGGTACCTCATATGAACTCTCTAGCTTTTGGCCTTGGCTATCCCTCGAGCTAGGAACTTTTCGTTCCTCTGGTCAAGTACATCTGTGAGATAAAACATGGAATGGGGAATCTCGCCTTCCGTGTGATGCCATTTGGGCACACAAATGCCCTTGCTATGTTTCAGCAGTTGATGTGTAAGATATTTAAGGAATTTATGTGAAAGACTTTACAAACATATATGAATGATTTATGAGCACATTGCCACATATGATGAAACCACATGCTAGAGCTAAGCTAGATATTTGAGGAATGTATAGAGTAAAGATTATGTAGGAACCGAGAAAAATATGTATTCATGACACAACTATAAACATTTTTGGGCCATATTCCTTCAAAAAAGGGAATATCATCCAATCAAGCTACAATTAGAGTGATTTTTAAATTGTGTCGACATAATAAGACTATAAATGAAGTACAAGACTTCATGAACCATTGTGTCTACTATATAAGATTTATACATGTGTACTTGATAGTAGCCAAATCATTGGATAATCTTTTGAACAACTTTGAACGGAACGAAAATGCAAAAAATCCTTTTATGAATGCAAAAGACATTTGTGCCTAGTGTCAATAATTAAACCCTTAACTATAGAAAATCATTTCATGTTCATGTTAATGCATCTGATTTCACTATTGAATGTGTGTTGGCACAACCCATAGGTGTGTTGGAGTTTATTGACCTCCAAAGTATAGCAGGAAGTAGGTGGAACCCTCTAGGAACAAGTTGACCTTCTCACAAACTTCATCATAGAAAACCAGTCATGATTGCAGAGCTTACTACTCTCTACTCACTCAAAAGTTTTTAAAACTGTTTTAACCACATATACTAGAGACCAAGAGCTTTCCAATGAGCCAAAGAACACTCAATTTGGATAAATACTCAATGAGCTATGACCTCTGCAATATGCAGCTTTAATGGAGACCTTGAAACAGAGATGAACCTGAGGACATACATCACTTGCAGAGACTACTGCTCTTAACTGACAACTCAAATGAATCTGCAAATTTCCAGAATACAAATAGACTTGAAGAGCTTTCTAACAAGCCAAAGAACACATGATTTGGATACATACACAAGGAGATATGACCTCTGCAAGTTGGATGTTTAATGGAGACCTTCAGCAGGGATAAAAAACAGAGAACACACACTACTTGCAGAGAGTGTTGCTCTCAGCTCACACATCCAATGATTATGAAACTTGGTACTGTGAAAGTAGACAAGAAGAGCTTTCAAATGAGCTATCAAACATGTAATTTGGATATATAATGAGGGAGATACAAGCTCTGCAATCTCTGCATACAAAAACTAGAGTAGCATAGAGATACTCTCTTGGATATCCCACAAGATCACGACTTTTCTCCTCTTTTTATAGCATGGGAAACTAATCTAAAACCTTCCTAATACATCTAAATTCGTGGTAGACACTTGGATGGAGGTATTACATGACTCAAGTGCTCAAATAAGCAAAGTATTGATGGACTTTGAGAACTAGCCACATCGACCTTCCACTAGGACACCACTGAAGCTCCCTTGTGACTCACTAATTTGACTCACCATGTTCTAGAACTCACGTGGTATTTTTGCTAAATTTTATGAATAATATGAGCCTTCTTGAAGTATTTGAAGACTTCCCAAAGGTATTTACATAATTTGAAACTTGTACCCTACATAAAACAAATGTTCGCAACATTCTCCCCCTCAAGTTTCAAAGGGTATTTCCTTCATGCCAAGAATATAGTTGAATCTTTGAAGCTTTGGTCCATCCAAGGATTTGGTGAAGATATCTGCAACTTGATCCTTTGTTCCAACAAAAGAAACCTGCACTTCATTGTTCATGGCCTTCTCTCGAACATAATGATAGTGAACCTCTATATGCTTTGTTCTAGCATGAAAAATAGGATTTGAGGTCATATGAATGCTGCTCAAGTTATCCCCATATATCAGTGGTACATCAACCTGCACATTCAAGTCATGAAACAACTTTTTAAACCACATAACCTCAGTAGTAGCCAATGCTAAACCTCTATACTCAGCCTCTGTAGAAGATAAAGCAACTGTAGGCTGTTTCTTTGAACTCCATGTTAATGTCTTGTTTCCTGCTATTACCACATATCCACTTGTGGATCTTCTGTCATCTTTGCTTCCAGCCCAATCTGCATCACTAAAGACTTTAAGAGTTAGATCAACATCATGACTATAAAATAATCCTTCGTTCATGGTACCTTTCAAATACCTAAGCACTCTTTTCGCTGCATGCATATGAGGTACTCTAGGTTCATGCATAAACTGTGACAATACTCCCACTGCATAACATATATCAGGTCTAGTTTTTGTTGCATAAATCAAAGATCCTACCATGGATCTATATACATTCATATCATGCAACTCATCACCTTCCTTTGCACTCAGCTTTACATTACATTCCATTGGAGTAGAAACAAATTTACATTCCTGCATACCAAACCTTTTCAGCATATCACATATATACTTTCTTTGTATCAACCACATACCTTCATCACTATACACAATTTCAATCCCAAGAAAGTATCTGAGCAAACCAAGATCTGAAATTTTAAATTCCTTTCCCAAATTACCTTTTATCTCATCAATTGCTTTTGCATCATTCCCTGTAATCAACAAGTCATCCACATAAATGCATACATAGACACACATGCCATCTACATGTTTTACATAAAGTGAAGGATCAGCATGACTCGCTGTGTATCCTTGCAGCATAAGATACTTTACCAACCTTGCATTCCATGCCCTTGGTGCCTGCTTAAGACCATACAATGCCTTCTTTAACCTGCATACATGATTAGGACATTTTGCATCCACATAACCATCTGCCTGTGACATATACACTTCTTCATTTAACTCACCATTAAGAAAGGCATTTTTTATATCAAGTTGATATATATTCCACCTTTTACTTGCAGCTAAAGCCAACAAAGTTCTCACTGTTGCCATATTTGCTACTGGACTAAATGTTTCCTCATAGTCCACACCTTGAGTTTGATTATATCCTTTTGCTACAAGTCTAGCCTTATATCTAGACACACTACCATCACTATTTCTTTTAATCTTAAAAACCCACTTGCAACCAATTACCTTTTGCTTTGGTGTACTTGGAACTAAATTCCAAGTCTTGTTATCCTGTAGTGCTTCCATTTCTTCTCTCATTGCTTTCTCCCACTTTTCATCTCCTTTGGCCTCATCATAACATGTGGGTTCATTTTCCTGCTCAACTTTTGTCATAAAAGCATAATGAGTATTCATGAAAGATTCATAAGTATACCTTTGAGGTTGCTTACTTACTCTTGAAGTTCTTCTTACCTCCAATGTAGATGCTCTTCCTTTCTTATTAGGAACCTTTGATGATTCTCCATACTCACATACATCACTAATTTCCTCTCCTTCATCATTAACTTCAACAAGTTTGAGTTTACCTTTACTTTTAACACTTGGAGGTGACTCTTGCCTTAATCTTCCATTGAAAGGTGATCCTCTTTCTTCATCTAGACCACTCCTTTCATCATTTAAACTTCCTGATGGCTGAACTATGCATTCATCTTCTTCAACCACACCTTCTTCATTTTCATCCATGACCTGCAAACAATTCTTATCTGCATACCATGAAAGTGATTCATCAAAGTTTACATCTCTTGACACAACAACCTTATTGGTATGAGGATTATAGCATCTATATCCTCTTTGAGTATCTGCATAACCAATAAATATACATTTTTCTGATTTTGCATCAAGTTTAGATCTCACCTCATTAGGTACATGTACATAACATACACAACCAAATACTTTCAAATGACTTACACTTGGTTTCCTTCCATGCCATACCTCATATGGTGTCAAATGATGAACTCCAGCAGTCGGAACTCTATTCATAATGTAAACACTTGTGCTAACAGCTTCAGCCCAAAAATAATTAGGCAAACACATATCATTAAGCATACTTCTAGATGCTTCTGCTATGATTCTGTTTCTTCTTTCTGCGACTCCATTTTGTTGTGGAGTATACCTGCATGTAACTTCTCTTTTGATACCTTCATCATACAAAAAATCAGTAAAAGCTTGAGAGAAATACTCTCCCCCTCCATCAGACCTTAGCTTCTTAATATACCTTCCTGTTTGCTTTTCGACATATGATTTGAACTTCTTGAAACAATCAAAGACCTCATTCTTATGTTTAATGAAATACACAAATGTCATTCTACTATGATCATCAATGAATGATACATAGTACTTATTACCAATCAAGGATGCCTCTTTAGTAGGTCCCCACACATCTGTGTGTATGAGATCTAGCAAACCATCACTTACATAACTTGAATGCTTGAAAGGTTGTCTACTTTGCTTACCCATTTGACATGCTTCACAAAGATGCACCATATGTTGCTTAGTAAGATCAGGTAATCCTTCAACAATCCTCTTCTTTGATAGCTCCTTTAACCTGTGTACATTCATGTGTCCAATCCTTTTGTGCCATAGATCAAGCTCTGCTATTCGATGCATACCATAAGAGAAATAGTTTGTATGATTTGGGTTTACCTTGAATGTAAACAATCTACCTTGTTTTTTACCTCTAGCAATTAACCTCCTTTGCTTTGGATCCTCAATGAAGCAACCTGCATGATTAAATCTCACTTGTAGACCTTTTTCTACCATTTGACCAACCGACATCAAATTCTTAGTGATCGTTGGCACATAAAGTACATCCTTCAAGCAATTTTTCTTACTCTTATCCTGCATAACAACATCTCCAACCTGCATAATCTTATGTGTTGTATCATCTCCTGTTTCAACATGACCTTTACATGATGGATTATGCATATTAGAAAACCATGAAGCATCATGAGACATGTGATTAGAACAACCACTATCTACACACCATACATCACTATTGGAATTCATCTTAGTTTCTACATTCATCATAAGAAGAGAATCATAATCATCACTTTTACCTTCAACTGCATAATTTCCTTGTTGTTTACCTCTTCTTGAATAGCCTCCTCTTCGATTACCACCTTGATTATTTTCATTTTGATAACAATCTTTGGCATAGTGTCCATACCTTCCACATATATAGCAATTGTTCTTACTATCTTCACTCCTTTGTCTTTGGTTGTAGTTGTAGTAGCCTCTCGTACCTCTAGCGCTTGATCTTCCTCTTCCTCTTGTGTTGAAGAAGCCACTTGAAGTCCTTTGATCATCGCTCCTTCTTCCTCGACCTCTATTTGAACCTCTTCCACCTCTGTTTCCACCTCTTGATGATCCTACATAAAGAGCTTGTCCTTGAGATCCTTTTTGATTTGAAGTAGAACCATTTAGATTCATCTCCTCCGTGACCATGAGGGCAATAAGTTGATCAAAATCTGGTAATTCTCCTCTGACATAAACTGAAATAATGAAGGGTTTCCATCTCTCATCATCTTTGAGTCCGTTGAGAGTATGTGCAACCAAGTCGTCGTCCTCCACATGAGCTTGAATTGATCCTAGTTGATCTGCAATCTCTTTAACTTTCAATATGTAATCATTGACCGATGTCCTTGTATCTTTCTTTATGTTATTCAACTCATTTTTGAGTTGAATCTTCCTTGCTCTTGTACCTGTAGCATACAACCTTTCCAATGCAAGCCAAACATCTCTACTTGTGTCTAGATCTTGTATGTGTCCTACCATTGAATCTTGAATATTTTGTGATAAAATGAATATAACCCTTTTGTCTCTCTCATTCCAAAGTCTAAACTCCCTCAATTGTTGCTGATTTGGGTCCTCTGGTAATGTGGGTTTGATATCTGTGCCGTCAATCAAACCATACAAGCCTCTACCTTGCAAGTATGCTGTGATTCTAAACTTCCATGCCTGATAATTGGTCTTATCAAGCTTCTCTATTTGTGCATGTTGGTCTCCCATAATACAAATGCTAAGCTTCCTCCTTTAAGCCTCCTTTCCAATGTGTGTGATGAGAAGAAATATAATATTTACCTTGTAAATGAGGTATGTGCACCTTTCTTTGCTTGGATGTTGCTTCAGATGCCTCCTTGCAATCGTCTTCTACCTTTGTGTAGTGTTGATGATGAACTGCTTCTTTGATAGCTTCAAATTCTTCGTCAAGGTATGATAACCTTCTCCAAGTCTCCAAGTACTTGCTCTGATACCACTGTTGGAGTTTATTGACCTCCAAAGTATAGCAGGAAGTAGGTGGAACCCTCTAGGAACAAGTTGACCTTCTCACAAACTTCATCATAGAAAACCAGTCATGCTTGCAGAGCTTACTACTCTCTACTCACTCAAAAGTTTTTAAAACTGTTTTAACCACATATACTAGAGACCAAGAGCTTTCCAATGAGCCAAAGAACACTCAATTTGGATAAATACGCAATGAGCTATGACCTCTGCAATATGCAGCTTTAATGGAGACCTTGAAACAGAGATGAACCTGAGGACATACATCACTTGCAGAGACTACTGCTCTTAACCCACAACTCCAATGAATCTGAAAATTTCCAGAATACAAATAGACTTGGAGAGCTTTCTAACAAGCCAAAGAACACATGATTTGGATACATACACAAGGAGATATGACCTCTGCAAGTTGGATGTTTAATGGAGACCTTCAGCAGGGATAAAAAACAGAGAACACACACTACTTGCAGAGCGTGTTGCTCTCAGCTCAAAAATCCAATGATTATGCAAATTGGTACTATGAAAGTAGACAAGAAGAGCTTTCAAATGAGCTATCAAACATGTAATTTGGGTATATAATGAGGGAGATACAAGCTCTGCAAGCTCTGCATACAAAAACTAGAGTAGCATAGAGATACTCTCTTGGACATCCCACAAGATCACGACTTTTCTCCTCTTTTTATAGCATGGGAAACTAATCTAAAACCTTCCTAATACATCTAAATTCGTGGTAGACACTTGGATGGAGGTATTACATGACTCAAGTGCTCAAATAAGCAAAGTATTGATGGACTTTGAGAACTAGCCACATCGACCTTCCACTAGGACACCACTGAAGCTCCCTTGTGACTCACTAATTTGACTCACCATGTTCTAGAACTCACGTGGTATTTTTGCTAAATTTTATGAATAATATGAGCCTTCTTGAAGTATTTGAAGACTTCCCAAAGGTATTTACATAATTTGAAACTTGTACCCTACATAAAACAAATGTTCGCAACAAGGTGTACTACCAAACTATATTGGTGGATGCAAAGTGAAGCTCTATCATCAAACCCTTATGGAGGACATGCTTATACGCTTGAATAAAGCTAAGAAACATAAACAAAAGGAACAAAGGATAAGAGAAGAAGCGTAGGCAGCGGGTCAAAAGAGCAAATTCAAAAATAAGCTAAGGTTACAAGGCTTGGTATGGAATCCCAATGCCCTCCATTATCACATGGAAATGTGATATAACATACAAAGATGAACCCTAGCATTATCGATATAAGACTTAGGAGCTACCACAAGTGTCATTAGATATTCTTATTTTCAAGACATGGGCATACATGTGAATCCATTAGAGGTGTACCTCATTGGATTAAGAGGTATGGAGATCTCATGCCTAGGAGAGGTAGAATGTGGAACTCTCACAAAAGAAACTTGAAAAAAATGGCATGTGTGCTACCTTCCATCGATCCTTTATATCTGTGGAATATCATCTTCGACACCATCTTCATCACCTCCAGCACTTGTATTTGCAGTACCTGTCGTTGTAGGTGTAATAGGACGTCTTTCAACACCCTGCACAATGTTGCACAATCCTTTTGCAACCAAAACATGTCGCATCATATAAGCCCATAATGGATAGTTGGTACCATCCAACTTATCCTGAACAGCCAACATACGGAATACATCACTGCTTTCAGCCATGGCCGGTGACTAAAATACCTCGATGGAGAAAATTGACTGTATCTCAAAAAGTTGAACAGAACTGCCCAGACGAGTTTTGCTAGACCTGTAGCAGACTTCGAGACGCTTAAACTGGCGAACAAAAACTGGTATATACCTTTGGCACAAAAAGACGAAATAGCCTGCACAAGCGCTTCTGAGACTGCAAACAGAGGAGTGTCGACGGCGCCCTAGATGAAGCGGCGACCTGCTCTGATACCAATTGTTGGAGATAGACGTCTGCGGAAGCACGCGAACAACACAAGGAAGAAGAAGAAGCTTGGAGCACAAACACACAATACTGAATGTATTACTAGAGAATGTACAAAGATAAGTAGCCCATTAGGGCAATAGGTGTATATACAAGCCGGGGGAAAAAAACCTCCTAAAGAGGGAAAAAAGTGCCCTGGCGGTCCTAGTGTGTTCACACACATCACTACCTAAATATATCAACACTAGCCTAATTAAGTGGATAACGAAATCTTTTGTACACATCTAATCCAGAACATAATCAAGCTATGAATAAAGTTTCATGGTCCAATTCCTTTGAGGTAGTGTGTATGATTAATAGGAACATGTATATGTAAAGTCTGCATGTATACCTCTCACAGTCGCATACTTTTTTGTGTAAAAGTTTTGCTTTGAATCTCAGAGTAGAGTGTAACATTTTTTATAAGTGAGCATTCAAAATCTAAGTTAGGAGTTAGGGAAGGTGTGGCTAAAAACATTTAGCAAAACGGGACTTTTAGTGTGAGAAATCAACTTAAAAAGTTGACTATGTCAAAGTCGAATATTCAGAATGAAAGTTTCTGACATACCTTTGATCCTATTGATCAAATCAGAGTTTTAATGGTTCTTTTTAAGATCTAATCAATGTTATGGTTGCGCAGATGTAGCATGGAGATATGTGCATCATTAGATTGAAGAAATTTGAAGCTATGTGCACGTAATGAAGTTAAATTCTGAAGTAGACTCCTTGAAGAAGAAGAAACTTCACACAGAGAAGTGTTTGTGAATGATTTTGTAAATCATGGTAATATTTGTCTAAATTTTGGTCTATGATTGTTATAGAAGTGTTCTTAAATCAATATAGATCAAACATTTGGAGATTAAGAGGTCTCCAGCACAATCATCTCTCCAATGGTGTTGGAGTTAGAAGTCTGCGGAAGCACGGGAACAGCACAAGGAAGAAGAAGAAGCTTGGAGCACAACACACAATAATGAATGTATTAGTAGAGAATGTACAAAGATAAGTATCCCATTAGGGCAATAGGCGTATATACAAGCCGGGGGAAAAAAACCTCCTAAAGAGGGAAAAAAGTGCCTCGGCGGTCCTAGACTGGTCACACACATCACTACCTAAATATATCAACAAATCCCCCCCTGGGAGTGATGCGGTGAACAAGTAGATGGCACTCATGTATAAGGAAGTGCCAAGCTATGTGGAAGTCACTCCACAAAAGGAAGTAAGCCCAAAGCTTTGCAGAAAGCTTCAAACTTCTCCCTAGGCAAAGCCTTCGTGAAAAGGTCTGCAATGTTCTCCTGCGTGGGCACATATGCCAAGCTGATCTTCCTAGCAGAGAACCTCTCCCTGACATAGTGATAATGCACCTCAATGTGCTTAGTGCGAGCATGGAACACAAGGTTCCTCACAAATGCCAATGCGCTCTGACTGTCAGTAAAGATAGTGGTGGCAAAATTCTAACCAACACCCAAATGAGCCATAAGGCGTCTGAGCCACACACACTCAACACTAGCTGTGAAAGCTACCCTATACTCAGCCTCACAACTGGAAATGTCCACATAAGGCTGCTTCTTGCTCAACCAAGATATACATGAGCTACCAAGCATGAAGCAAAAGCCACTAGTGAACACACGAGTGTCATAGCAACCAACCCAATCAGAGTCAGAAAAATCATGCAAATCTGGCAGTAGTGATCCCCCCTTGGGATAAAACAATCCAAGTAGCCGAGTACCACTCAAGTAGCGAAAGATGCGCTTAACCGCCTGCCAATGCTTGACTCCTGGGCAATTCATAAATCTGCTCATCTGTGAGACAGCAAACTGAATATCTGGCTGAGTAATGCATAAGTAAATCAAGCTTCCATCAGCCTGCTGATAGAGAACAGCATCAAATGCATCTCTAGCATCATGAAGACTCAATCGTAAACCTGTCTCCATAGGAATGGCAATAGGCTTACAGTCTTCAAGGGCAAAATGCTGCAATAATGTGTCAATATATTTCATGTGACACAAAGACATTCCACCATCAACTTGCATAAACTGAATGCCCAAATAGTAATGCAAATGCCCCAAATCAGACATCTCAAATGAGGCATGCAAATCAGCCTTAAAATCAGCAATATGCTTCTCAATAGGACTAGTGAGCAGCATGTCGTCAACATAGACAACAATGATCAGAAGCACATCATTAGCACGCTTAACATATATGGTGCTTTCAGTTGGACTGTTCTCAAAACCATGTGCAATCAGATAGGCATGTATCTTCTCATACCAAGCACGTGGTGCTTGCTTTAAACCATATAATGCCTTCTTTAACCTGCACACCTGGTTTTCATGCCCTTTCTGCACGAAGCCATGGGGCTGAAAAACATACACTTCTTCATGCAAGTCACCATTCAGAAATGCTGTTTTAATGTCCAACTGATGTACATTCCAACCATGATGGGCTGAAAGTGCACAAATGCTCCAAACAATAGTCATACGACATGTAGGTCCAAAGGTCTCATCAAAATCAATGCCTCTTTCTTGCACATAACCCTTTGCAACAAGCCTAGCCTTATACCTGTCAACTGTACCATCACGTTTACGCTTCAGCTTGTATACCCACTCAGTGCCAATGGCCTTCTTGCCAGTAGGCAAGTCACATAAAGACCATGTACCGTTCTTCATTATAGCATCGCATTCAGATTGCATAGCAGCCATCCAATTTTCTGAATTCTGTGCTTCATCAAAAGAAACAGGCTCATTCTCATCACAGAGACTAGACGCAGCCATATAATAGCAATCTGATGCAAAGGAGGCACTATGAGAGCCTGAACAAGTACGATATGACAAAGGTGCATCTAATTTGTTGTCACGCAAAGTCTACACCAGCCATTTTGGCATAGTTTTTGCCTGCCCAATATCAACTCTCTCATGAACAAGTGCAACATGTAAATCTGCATCAGAAATGGAATGATCTGCATCATCAGATGAAACCTGCAAAGGCTGAGAAGTTGCCTCATTAGGACCAGTACTATACTGTCCACCTATAAAAAGAGGTATCAAAGTATCATATATGTCTTTGGAGGTAACAGATGTCTCCTTAGTACATGAAAGCAATGGCTGAATAGCATCTTCCACAAAGACAACATCATGGCTAACCAAAATGTGTTTAGTCTGTGGATGATATAGACGATAGCCTTTACTTTCAGAACTGTACCCAATAAAAATAAATTTTACTGCCTTATCACCCAATTTTTTGCGATGTTGTTCAGGCACTAGTGCATATGCCAAACAACAAAAAACATGCAGATGAGCAACAGATGGCTTGCAATCATGCCAAGCCTCATATGGAGTGATGGACTGCAGCGCTTTAGTGGGACACCTGTTAAGTACATATGCTGCACACATGACAGCCTCAAGCCAAAAACTATGTGGTAAAGCCTGACTTTTGACCATGCACCTCGCCATCTCCATGAGTGACCTGTTCTTTCGTTTAGCAACTCCATTCTGTTGAGGTGTATACGACTTTGTACACTGGTGTTTTATCCCACGTTCATCCAGAAATGCATTAAAATCAGAAGACTTATATTCCCCCCTCGATCAAAATGGAGGGTGCCCATTTTTACATGCTGACAGATTTTCAGCCAAAGCTAAAAACTGTTTAAAGCACATGAACACTTCAGACTTTGCTTTGAGTGGATATACCCATGCATGCCTCGAAAAATCATCAATGAAAGTCACGAAGTAAAGGTAATTTCCAAAAGAGGGTGTCTGCATAGGACCACGGACATCACTATGTACAAGCTGCAATTTTTGTGTAGCCCGAACTGAACCACCTTTTGGAAAGGAGGAACGCTGCAGTTTGCCCAAAGTACATCCTTCACAAACATGTTTTCCACGTGCCTCAAGTTTGGGCTACGAGGACACAATTTCAGATTTTTGTAGGCGTAGCAAACTAGCAAAATTGAGATGACCAAAGCGTGCATGCCAAAGATTTGCATCTGACATAGCCTGGGATTCATTTACTGCACATGCCAAATCATTTACAGATCTTTCATAGTCTATGAGGTTATACAGACCACGACATAAAATGCTAGAAGCAATAATCACATCGCCATTTGACAGATCATGAACTGTACACCTGTCATCAACAAATTTCACAACCAAGCCAATCGTGGCTTGGTTCTTTTTGATCCCTGGCACAAATACAGCATCTGACAAAGTGAAACAACTACCATTAGCAGTAGTCAAAATGATCTTACCAACTCCCATAACAGGATAAGAGGAGTTGTTGGCACATGTAAAAGTATTCCCTGTAGGGGTAGGCTCGAGTGAAGAGAAGAAACTGCACTACGAGGTAATATGTTTGGTTGCTCCACTGTCAAAATACCAAACATCTGAGTCTACTCGAGACATGCACTGCTCATGAGAAGATGGGTCAAAACTGTAGATAGTAGTAAACGCCCATTCTTCTTCCTACACAAGATTTGCAAACTCTTTTTGGTGTAGAGGCCTCTGCAACAACCATTCCAGCCTCTTTCTTCTTTGCCTCTTTAGCAGCCAGTTTTGGACAGTTCTTTATGATATGATCATTCCCTTTAGAATACTTGCAAAACAATTTCTCATTTGCCAAGCCCTATAGTTGTGTCGATCAAGCTTCTCGATCAATTGAGGGAAAGCCGTCACCCATCTTGATCTAGCTCTGATACCACAGAAAGAAATTGGAGAAGCTTGAAGGAGGTAGAAAATTGAGTTTTGAAGTGACGAAGTTTGGTCCAGCCAACCAACACAAGACCAGCACTTGAGCTTATGGAGACTCAAATAGACCTTAGAGGCATGTGATAAGTGCACTAAAATGAACTCTCTACTTTGAAGCATCAAGGAGAAAGATTCAATACAAAGAAAATAGGTTGGCACATCGATTAGCTCAAAGAACTTACAATCTATGGAAGAGACAATGAACTTCAATTGCTTATAGTGACCACGATAATTATGATTAGAGAAAATTCTTTTATGGTGGTGATACACATAATGTTTTGTGTATATAACTCATAAAAGTATAAGGAATAAGCATAATATGCTATAGGAATGGATCAAACACTCAATGGTGGTACCTCCTATTTTTCAGGAATACGTAGAGATTGACCCCGACATAGAAAAAGTGAGATTTCTCCTAATCTAGTAAATCAAATGCTATGACAATTTAAAAGACTAAACTAGAATGCAAAAAATCCTTTTATGAATGCAAAAGACATTTGCGCCTAGTGTCAATAATTAAACCCTTAACTAGAGAAAATCATTTCATTTTCATGTTAATGCATCTGATTTCACTATTGAATGTGTGTTGGCACAACCCATAGGTATACTACAAAACTATATTGGTGGATGCAGAGTGAAGCTCTATCATCAAACCCTCATGGAGGACATGCTTATACGCTTGAATAAAGCTCAGAAACATAAAGAAAAGGAACAAAGGATAAGAGAAGAAGCGTAGGCAGCGGGTCAAAAGAGCAAATTGAGAGAATAAGCTAAGGTGACAAGGCTTGGTATGGAATCCCAATGCCCTCCATTATCACATGGAAATGTGATATAACATACAAAGATGAACGCTAGCATTATAGATATAAAACTTAGGAGCTACCATAAGTGTTATTAGACCAGTGAGCAATATGCCATCAATAGGACCAGTGAGCAGCATGTCATCAACATAGACAACAATGATCAGAAGCACATCATTAGCACACTTAACATATAAGGTGCTTTCAGTTGGACTGTTCTCAAAAGCATGTTCAATCAGATAGGCATGTATCTTCTCATACCAAGCACGTGGTGCTTGCTTTTAACCATATAATTCCTTCTTTAACCTGCACACCTTGTTTTCATGCCCTTTCTGCACAAATCCATGGGGCTGAAAAACATACACTTCTTCATGCAAGTCACCATTCAGAAATGTTGTTTTAATGTCCAACTGATGTACATTCCAACCATGATGGGCTGAAAGTGCACAAATGCTCTGACAATAGTCATATGGCATGTAGGTCCAAAGGTCTCATCAAAATCAATGCCTCTTTCTTGCGCATAACCCTTTGCAACAAGCCTAGTCTTATACCTGTCAACTGTACCATCAGGTTTACGCTTCAGCTTGTATACCCACTCAGTGCCAATGGCCTTCTTGCCAGTAGGCAAGTCACATAAAGACCATGTACCGTTCTTCATTATAGCATCGTATTCAGATTGCATAGCAGCCATCTAATTTTTTGAATTCTGTGCTTCATCAAAAGAAACAGGCTCATTCTCATCCCAGAGACTAGACGCAGCCATATAATAGCAATTTGATGCAAAGGAGGCACTATGAGAGCCTGAACAAGTACGATATGACAAAGGTGCATCTAATTTGTTGTCATGCAAAGTCTGCACCAGCCATTTTGGCATAGTTTTTGCCTGCTCAATATCAACTCTCTCATCAACAAGTGCATCATGTAAATCTGCATCAGAAATGGGATGATCTGCATCATCAGATGAAACCTGCAAAGGCTGAGAAGTTGCCTCATTAGGACCAGTACTAGGTTGTCCACCTATAAAAAGAGGTATCAAAGTATCATATATGTCTTTGGAGCTAACAGATGTCTCCTTAGTACATGAAAGCAATGGCTGAATAGAATCTTCCACAAAGACAACATCATGGCTAACCAAAATGTGTTTAGTCTGTGGATGATACAAATGATAGCCTTTACTTTCAAAATTGTACCCAACAAAAATACATTTTACTGCCTTATCATCCAATTTTTTGCGATGTTGTTCAGGCACTAGTGCATATGCCAAACAACCAAAAACACGAAGATGAGCAACAGATGGCTTGGGGTCATGCCAAGCCTCATATGGAGTGATAGACTGCAGCGCTTTAGTGGGACACCTGTTAAGTACATATGCTGCACACATGACAGCCTCAAGCCAAAAACTATGTGGTAAAGCTTGACTTTTGACCATGCACCTCGCCATCTCCATGAGTGACCTGTTCTTTCGTTTAGCAACTCGATTCTGTTGAGGTGTATACGACACTATACACTGGTGTTTTACACCATGTTCAGCCAGAAATGCATTAAAATCAGAAGACTTATATTCCCCCCCTCGATCAAAATGGAGGGTGCCCATTTTCACATGCTGACAGATTTTCAGCCAAAGCTGAAAACTGTTTAAAGCACATGAAAACTTCAGACTTTGCTGTGAGTGGATATACCCATGCATGCCTCAAAAAATCATCAATGAAAGTCACGAAGTAAAGGTAATTTCCAAAAGAGGGTGTCTGCATAGGACTACGGACATCACTATGTACAAGCTGCAATTTCTGTGTAGCCCGAACTGAACCACCTTTTGGAAAGGAGGAACGCTGCATTTTGCCCAAAATACATCCTTCACAAACATGTTTTCCACGTGCCTCAAGTTTGGGCTACGAGGACACCATTTCAGATTTTTGTAGGCGTAGCAAACTAGCAAAATTGAGATGACCAAAGTGTGCATGCCAAAGCTTTGCATCTGACATACCCTGAGAATCATTTACTGCACATGCCAAATCATTTACAGATCTTTCATAGTCTATGAGCTTATACAGACCACGACATAAAATGCCAGAACCAATAATCACATCGCCATTTGATAGATCATGAACTGTACACCTGTCATCAATGAATTTCACAACCAAGCCAATCATGGCTTGGTTAATTTTGATCCCTAGCACAAATACAACATTTGACAAAGTGAAACAACTACCATTAGCAGTAGTCAAAATGATCTTACCAACTCCCATAACAGGATAAGAGGAGTTCTTGGCGCATGTAAAAGTATTCCCTATAGGGGTAGGCTCGAGTGAAGAGAAGAAACTGCACTGCGAGGTAATATGTTTGGTCGCTCCACTGTCAAAATACCAAACATATGAGTCTACTCGAGACATGCACTGCTCATGAGAAGATGGGTCAAAACTGTAGATAGTAGTAAACGCCCATTCTTCTTCCTGCACAAGATTTGCAGACTCTGTTTTTGGTGTAGAGGCCTCTGCAACAACCATTCCAGCCTCTTTCTTCTTTGCCTCTTTAGCAGCTAGTTTTGGACAGTTCTTTATGATATGATCATTCCCTTTACAGTACTTGCAAAACAATTTCTGATTTGCCAAGCCCTGTAGTTGTGTCGATCAAGCTTCTCGATCAATTGAGGGAAAGCCGTCACCCATCTTGATCTAGCTCTGATACCACAGAAAGAAATTGGAGAAGCTTGAAGAAGGTAGAAAATTGAGTTTTGAAGTGACGAAGTTTGGTCTAGCCAACCAACACAAGACCAGCCCTTGAGCTTATGGAGGCTCAAATAGACCTTAGAGGCATGTGATAAGTGCACTAAAATGGACTCTGTACTTTGAAGCATCAAGGAGAAAGAGTCAATACAAAGAAAATAGGTTGGCACATCGATTAGCTCAAAGAACTTACAATCTATGGAAGAGACAATGAAATTCAATTGCTTATAGTGACCAGGATAATTACGATTAGAGAAAATTCTAAACACTCAATGGTGGTACCTCCTATTTTTTATGAATACGTAGAGATTGACCCGAAGATAGAAAATGTGAGATTTCTCCTAATCTAGTAAATCAAATGCTATGACAATTTAAAAGACTAAACTAGAATGCAAAAAATCCTTTTATGAATGCAAAAGACATTTGCGCCTAGTGTCAATAATTAAACCCTTAACTAGAGAAAATCATTTCATTTTCATGTTAATGCATCTGATTTCACTATTGAATGTGTGTTGGCACAACCCATATGTATACTACAAAACTATATTGCTGGATGCAAAGTGAAGCTCTATCATCAAACCCTCATGGAGGACATGCTTATACGCTTGAATAAAGCTCACAAACATAAAGAAAAGGAACAAAGGATAAGAGAAGAAGCATAGGCAACAGGAATGAATCCAACGCTCAACGGTGGTACCTCCTATTTTTGAGGAATACGTAGAGATTGACCCCGAGATAGAAAAACTGAGATTTCTCCTAATCTAGTAAATCAAATGCTATGAAAATTTAAAAGACTAAACTAGACACTAGTATGTTTCCAATAAGCCATGTTTCATCCAATTTGGAGCTCTGTAGAGAGAGTAGTATCCTCTTCAAGGTTACTGTGGGCAAAGAAGATGATGCAAAGAAAAGAAGGAGCAAGACAATGATGGTCACAAGTGTATGTATATTGCTTCCATGTATTGTACAAGTGTTTTGAAGTATTTATGTAGAATTTAGAAGTGATCCATGAATACTACAAGTGGATTTAAATTCAAATGAAGGTGGGAATGGTGTTTAGATGGAATCAATTCACTTTCCTACAATCTTGGAAAAGTGAAGATCTAGTTTGATCTACTTTCACATGATTGATTGATTAATTGAATGCAACTCAACCACCACAAATTCGTGGAATTTGGGCTCTCTCTTTCTAATTTTACATTTGTAGATCTCCATGCTTGTAAAATGGTAGAAGATCCATGAAAAATCTTTTTTAAAAGATACAATAAATGAGCATAGGTAAAAGAACTCTCCAACAGATATAACTGTAGATCAAATCCACCTCAAGCATAGTGTAAGCTTGGTGTTCCAACAGGTACCTCATATGAACTCTCTAGCTTTTGGCCTTGGCTATCCGCCGAGCTAAGAACTTTTCATTGCTCCACGCAAGTACATCTTTGAAATATAACATGGAATGGGGAATTTAGGCCTTCCGTGTGATGCCGTTTGGGCACACAAATGCCCTTGCTATGTTTTCAGCAGTTGATGTGTAAGATATTTAAGGAATTTATGTGAAAGACTTTAGAAACCTAAATGAATGATTTATGAGCACATTCCCACACATGATGAAACCACATGCTAGAGCTAAGCTAGATATTTAAGGAATGTAGATTATAGATTATGTAGGAAGCGAGAAAAATATGTATTCATGATACAACTATAAACATTTTTGGGCCATATTCCTTCAGGAAATGGAATATGAAGGAATCAAGCTACAATTAGAGTGATTTTGAAATTGTGTCGACATAATAAGACTATAAAGGAAGTACAAGATTGCATGAACCATTGTGTCTACTATATAAGATTTATACATGTGTACTTGATAGTAGCCAAATCATTGGATAATATTGTGAACAACTTTGAATGGAACGAAAATGCAAAAAATCCTTTTATGAATGCAAAAGACATTTGTGCCTAGTGTCAATAATTAAACCCTTAACTAGAGAACATCATTTCATGTTCATGTTAATGCATCTGATTTCACTATTGAATGTGTGTTGGCACAACCCATAGGTGTACTAAAAAACTATATTGGTGGATGCAAAGTGAAGCTCTATCATCAAACCCTCATGGAGGACATGCTTATACGTTTGAATAAAGCTAAGAAACATAAAGAAAAGGAACAAAGGATAAGAGAAGAAGCGTAGGCAGCGGGTCAAAAGAGCAAATTCAGAGAGTAAGCTAAGGTGACAAGGCTTGGTATGGAATCCCAATGCCCTCCATTATCACATGGAAATGTGATATAACATACAAAGATGAACGCTAGCATTATAGATATAAAACTTAGGAGCTACCACAAGTGTCATTAGATATTCTTGTTTTCAAGACATGGGCATACATGTGAATCCATTAGAGGTGTACCTCATTGGATTAAGAGGTATGGAGACCTCATGCCTAGGAGAGGTAGAATATGGAACTCTCACAAAAGAAACTTGAAAAAAATGGCATGTGTGCTACCCTCCTCCCATCCTTTATATCCTCTTGCACAAAAAATAGTGATGATCTAGAATGCTCTAGTGTGGACATGTGACCATCATGCACAATCATTCCCATTACCCCCTACGTACCTTAGGATATCTCCTGAGCTAGGAGCCTTAAAAAATCATGCTCCTGTTCCAACACACACTCCTGAATGATCTAGCTTGGATCTATGTCTGTAATTATCTCTTCCTTCTAAAAATCATTGTCCTCAATGATCCAAGAGGAGACTCTCAGTGGACACTCTTCCAAGTTTCCAAATACTTTGGAGTGAACTAGTTCTGCATGCGATTCTCCTTACTAGAATATCCATGGTAGGAATCTAGACTATAAATTTGCGTTGCTTGGTCTTTCCAAACCTTGTCTCTCCCTCTTAGGAATCTAGAAAATAGTCTTGCCTTGTTTTCTCTTTGCAAACCTTGCCTTCCTATGTATTTTGGCCATTCTCTCTTGAGTACTTGGCCTTCAAACTTGCATTGTTTGGTGAATGAAGATGAGTCCATGTAGGATCCATATTCTTCATTCTTAGGTAGAGAGATAGATGGAACTAACCTTGCTGCTTGTACTAAACTACTATGGAATCAAGATATGATTCCTTCCTTATAGCTACTATCTCGTAAATCTATGTCTCAACTTCCATCTTCGAAATTCTTTGATGATTTCCCACTACTAGTTTCTGACTATAGCATTCTAATAAAACTTGATTTTCCCTTTATTCCACAGTTCTAAATCCTAGAGTTCCTATGCAATAAACTTGTTTGTTCTATGCATAGAAATGTGCACTAGTACTCATAGCTATGTAGTTGTGGTAACTCAGTGTGAACTAGATACTTAATCTATAAGTATCCTAGACTTGTAGCTCTTCTTAGAGTTCTCTTATCTTATGATTCATACATCTTGAATTACCTAGCATTAATTTTCCCTTGTTTTATTCGTTTCTTTAACAATAATATTCTGTTTAATCAACTGCTAAGTTCTTATTTTGTCTTGAAAGAACCACTATGAGCACTATTGATCTTTCTTTCACATCACAAATCATTTTGGCAATGGTAAAACTTCTAATTTAAAATTTTGTATCTTAACTCATCCTTATTCAAAGTGTTCTAGATCTTTTACAAATTATTTTCCATTTCCAAGCCTTGATGTAAGCAAGTTAACTTCCAACCAAGAGATGGAGGGAATCAAAAGGAGTCCCCAAGCCTATTCAAATTCATGGTCACATGGGCAGGTAGGGTGACTATTTGACAACCAACTTGTGTGTCCTTAAGACCTAATGCATGTGATGTACACATGGGTGAGTTTTGTTGAAGCTACATCAACTTCTAAAAGGCTCGTTCTCTGCCTCTTTCTGATGAAGAATAGCCTCTACAATTTGCTCTAATTATGACAACTCTCCATGAACACGACGATGAAGATGTTGAAGAAAATGTCCACATTCCATCTTCTCATGCCAAGAACATTAACAGAGAAGAAACAAATACTCTCCCTCTCTCTCTCTCTCTCTTTATCTTGCACATGATCCTTAACTAAAACTCTGATACCAAGTATGAGATTGTCACAAATGAAACTTGAGAAAATGGCATGTGTGCTACTCTAATCCCATCCTTTAAATCCTCTTGCATATAATTTAGGAATGATCTAGAATGCTTTACTATGGACATGTTGCCATCATGCACACTCATTCCCGTTACCCCTTAGGTACGTTAGGATATCCCTGAAAGCTAGGAACGTTAGCAACTTGTGCTCTTGTTCCAACACACACTAATGAATGAGCAACTTGGATCTCTATCCAGCATACAAGTGCCAATTCTCTTGCATGAAATTCCTCTAATAGTTAGGATTTTGTTTTTTAATGACGATAATCTCACAGAACCTCTTTTATTGGGCTATTATTGCATATATGATTACATAGTAGGACTAAACCTTAGTAGAAGAATTCTTCAAGTTTGAGTTAATAAGCAATGTCTTACAATCAATTAGAAGTCCACGAACCTTTGCATTCCAAGTCCACATACTTACCATGTGTTCGAAAGTCCAATGATCATAATCCTTCAATCCCATGTGGGTGTGACATGTGAGTGTTGGACCCCCCCCCTTCTTTTCCAAAAGAAAGTGAAGCCACTACTAAGGAATGATCTTAGGTACCATGTCCATCACCACAAAAACAAGTAAAGAAAATGTAGAATCACACTCAAACAACAAACAACCATAGGAGAAAAGCTATCTTAAAAGAAAAAAGATATGGGTAAAAAAGGTGAGATACCACCCATGCTCACATCAAAATCATAGTCTCAACTGTGTCTAAAGAATAGGATGTTGAGTGACCATAGTATGAAAATCAACCAAGAATGATACAAAAAATTTGGAAACCTAAGCACCTTTTAAAGGGATGCCGTGGTGCATTTAGTTTATGGGTGCCCAAAGCTTGATTTAATCGCCCATCGATTCAAGGAAATTGTGATCTTAATTTAACATATTCAAAAAACTACAAACATGTCAATAATGCATGCTTCAAATGACAGATTCAATTCAGATTAATTATACTTGCTACATGGAGAGTAGTTGTAGCAACCATATGAATTATAATAGGGACATGTACAGACATGGGATGATATTGAGCACAATATAATATACGTTTGGGAGATGTCACATTAAGAGATCTTAGATTACAGGGTCTAAATATATAGATGTGCATTATCACTTTATGAGAAAGAAATTCACGTGAGAGGATGTAAAGGTAGAGCCTGTTTGTACAAGGGACAAATATCCAAATATGTTGACCATAGCATTGGATGGAGTAATGCCATAACACTTGAACCCATGCTTA
Organism: Ceratopteris richardii; assembly: GCA_020310875.1. Taxonomy (NCBI): domain Eukaryota; kingdom Viridiplantae; phylum Streptophyta; class Polypodiopsida; order Polypodiales; family Pteridaceae; genus Ceratopteris; species Ceratopteris richardii. Next base: position 85,321,589 of record CM035408.1, on the reverse strand, counting down.
GGAATAAAGTACCTAGATGTTGGGAGTTGATGGGGAGTGTTTTCACATTATCCTCATTTATATATTTACTTAGAACCCTCATGCAATAGTTCGTAGTTGTGTATTTTTGTATTATACACCCATTATCCTTAGGATCTTAAGATTCACAAAAGCTCATCATAATACTATTCCTATATTATGCTAAAACGTTGATGGATCCATGAAAGATGAAAACATTTGTTTCCTAATTTTAGAAATGGAGGGATCCTAAATTTATCTCTAACCTATTCTTATTCCTTTTAATACAACTCTTCTTTCTCATGTTTACTTAAATATTTCTGTCTCTTTACTTCCGCAATCCTGGATTTCTGTGTGGCTACAGATATACTTCTTTTGCAGAGAGAGAGAGAGAGAGAGAGAGAGAACATGCCAAAAAATATTTCTCATTATCACCACATCATGATGTCTGAAATATCGACGACAAATCGATATGAATTGGTACTCAAAATATGGATCATCATGAAAGCATCATTATGTCAGTAGCAGCCTTCAGGGAGCCGATGAAAAATTTTCTTCATTTCAAATATGGGTTGGAATCATAGACACTGTATATCAATGTCCTCCTTTAAAAAAATTTGGAGCCTCTCATCATCTCGAGAGTCAGGATAGGATACAACAAAATCACAAGAGAGCAGAAAATGAAATTTCCTTGATAATGTACATTGGCACTCGAAAAGGAGTGTACAACATATAGCTATTTTTGGCAGAGATGAAACGTCTTCTGTTGTCAACAACAGGAAGGCACATCTTCCTTTTCGTCGTTCATTACTTCAGCGATGGGCGGCAAAGAGGGGGTATAATCTGCAAGACGACGCTGCTGCTGATGATAAGAGGGTAATTTACAGAAGTTCTTCACACTGGGACGCCCATTGTGCTTCTGCCTTTTGATCGCCAGCTTGGAATGGAGTACTTCCAAGTCCTCCAGCCTTTTCTGCAATGAGCCATCACATGCCAATCCCCACTCATAAGTGGCGGGATCTTCCGACACACCTGACAATACTCTCTGACGCTTGCGCGCTGGGCCGTCAGCAGACATCGATGGCAACTCTCTTTTCCTGTGTTTGTTGTAGTAAAACACAAGCCGCTTGGGCGATGGCAAGCCTTCACGAAGGGGAGGTATTTTAGCGTAGGGTGAAAAGGGAATGACAATACTCTTTCTGCGTGGGGGTGCTACTATGCGGACAACTGCGAGCTTCTTTGTGTCTTCTGCTTGTTTCTCCTGTCGACGACGACTTATTTCCGCTTTCAGAAGTAGTGCTAAAGCACGCCATAGTCTCCTGTATTTCATATCATGGGCACGCATGCCCGCTTCAACGTCTTCATCAGTGTAAGCAGCTTGGTCGGCCCTAGTAGGAGGAGGAGGATGAGTAGTGGTAGCGCTGCCTTGGGGCTCCTTCAAAGGGCAACCCCCCATCTTCAGCTTTATTGTAAGAGGTAGACCCTGTTTCAATGTTATCCTAACAGGTAGCAACTGTTTGGATGAAGCTTCTTGGAGTGTGGATGGAACACGTGCCTCAGGAGGAGGTTGCTTCGCATCCGGAGCGACGTCTGCTGTGTTGCGCTCGTGCGCCCGGAAGGATCTCTGTGCTTTTGTGCCCCAACGGAGTGGCTGCATCTTCCTCTGTGTTGCTACTGTGGAGCGTGAGAGCAGGGTACTGCTGGTGCTGGTTGACTCCGCGAGTGTTGATGGTGGCTGACGGACTGCTCTCAAAGGAGAAGAGAAGCGTACAAGCATTTTAGGATTGATTAAGAATGTGCGCTTGTAAAGGAGAAGCGGGGGCTTTTTAAGGCTTCTTAAGAAACATAAACTTTGGGAGGGATTTACAAGTGGGAAACCGAATCCCACATAGTGTTCTATGTGGAGCTGTAATCAATGCAATCATGGTCTAGGTTTCATTGCCAAAATGAACCATGCCCCTAGGTAAACAGTTATAAAGTATCTTGGCAAGGTTTAATAAGAAGTCCATTTCACATTCTTCTAGGTTCACGGAAAAGAAATCAGCTCTAGCCTAGTGGTTAAGTCCATCTGAAGTGAAGGTGAAGGTCTTTGGTCTAGGCAGTTGCATCGGGGAGAGTGTTTTGCCAACACTTCTCTAGATCTTTCTATAAGCGTCCACCTAAGTTAGCTTTTGAGTTACATCGACTCAAGTTACACATATGGTAGAGTTTTGACACAGAAGACTCTAGAAGAGTAGAAAATGTCTCTAGATATGCCTAAATATGCACATGCTAACACTGGAACAAGTTCTGGAACAAGTTCACAACATTGGCATCAAAGCTGCCAGGGAAATCCTTTTCGTGGAGAAGGAGTAAAGGATGCCTTATCTGAACTCTTTCTACATGATCTTTGCAAAACCTCATGCAATTTTGACCGACCGATCAGAGTAGGAACAACCATTCAGGGTCTTCATCATGCGAATTCACACAAATAAACCACCCACACACTTGGAATGGATAGTGGACACCCACAATCAAGGGAGTGGAGCTCGAACTATGCCACTCATGCGAAGAAAAGCCCGCACTCTATTCTCTCAGTCTGACGATCACAATATCTCATGCTTTATTTTTGTTTGTTATTATCCTAAAAGTTGCTGCTCAGCACGCATCTAGCACTTCTTTAGTTCCCTAACAGAACAATACATGCACTTTTGATAGTTGTAGCAAATCATCTGAGCTCTCTCTGTTAAACGAGTAGGAGAAATTCAGTGTCCATGACCCCACATCTACGGAAGCACACGAGGAACACAAGGAACAAGAAGAGGCCTGGAGCACAGAATGTAGTATCAATTGAAGATGGTAGTGGCAAAAGACTGGCTAAAACCCAAATCATTCAAAATAGATCTTTGCCACAGAAGCGTACATACACACACTCTCTCTCAACAATCACTGTGAAAGTTGCCCTATACTCCGCATGATCAAATCTAGAAGTGGCCAGAGTAGGCCACTTCTTCTTCAACCAAAATATGTGTAAGTAAGTTATTGAGCATGAAGCGAAGCCCACTAGTGGACACATGAATGTCATAATGTCTCTCAGCTAGAGAAAAAGGATGTAAACATGGTCATGATGATCCCCCTTGGGATAAACCAATCCATGCACCTACATACCACTCAAGTAGCAAAAGATGGGCTTAACCACATTACAATGCTTTGCACCTCGGCATTGCATTAACGTGCTCAATCAAGAAATAAAAAACTCTATATGAGGTTGAGTTATGCATAGGTGAATCAAGCATCTTTAACATTATGAAGAACACTTAGAAGCATCACATTCTAACTGCATAACAACCATCAGAAACATCATATTCTAACTGCATAGCAATTGTCAGAAACACCTTGATAATAACATCTTTTTTTGACTCCATAGCAACCATCAGATCCATAAGAAGGAAGGAGCACACTCATGGAAGCAAATAAAAATCTCATGTTCTCTCCTCCTATCCAAAAGAAACTACATAGGAATGAGCAATATAATGAGATCAAATATCCACCAAATGCATCTACACAAGAGAAAACTAGCTCTTGAGTCACTTGGAAAGATACCTCGTCCCTGACTTTGCGAGGTAAGATAACTTTGTCAGAATGAATGAAAATATCTCTATATCATACCCATGTTTTCCATCATATCAATAGAATTAAGGTAAAAAGAAATATTCTCCCAAAGAAGTTCATTTTTCTCTAGATAAATTATCATAGTGACCATTCATCCTTTCAAATGGACATTCAAAATAACAACCTCCCACTAAAGGCCAATATGAAAACTATGAAAAATTAGTAGACAATGTAAAATTATGATGACACATAGCTACTGACTATAAAATTATGATAACACATAGCAAACACTTGGTTTTGGAAAGGTAGGAATGAAGAGACTCCCATAATTTTCAATGCGTGTATAAGGTAGTGAGAATCAAAATGGTAGGCTAGTTCTTGCTCAAGCAAGATATGCATAAGTTAACAAGCAAGAAGTAAAGGACATTAGTGGAAATATGAGTATCATAGAAACCATCCTAGTTTGAGTTACAAAAATCATGTAAACATGGTCATAATGATCCACTTTTGGATAGAGGAATCCAAGTATTCGGGTACCACTCAAGTAGAAAAACATGTGCTTGACCACCTGCCAATGCTTGACTCTTGGGCAATGCATTAACCTACTCATTTGAGAGATAAAAAGCTAAATATTAAGCCAAGTTATGCATAAGCAAATCAAGCATCTCCAGCATCATGAAGAATCATTCATAAAACTATTTCTATGGGAGTGGCAATAGGTTCGCAATCTTCAAAGCCAAAATGTCTTAATGATGTGTCCATATATTTTGTTTAAGAAAAAAATGTTTCCCTCATCAAATTGCATAAACTAAATACCCAAATAATGATGCAAATTCCCAAATCTTGATGTCTTAAAAGAGGTGTGCAAATAAGTCTTAAATTGAAAAATATGATTCTCCTTAGGACCATTGAGCTTTCAAATAGTGGGATCAAGCAAAATACATAATCCTTGATTCATAGATTCAAATAGACCCCCAAAGAAATAATGCGGCTACAAGGATGTAGTTTCAAATAGTACATTGAAAGATGTCTCACCCTGTTTGTAGAAAAATTTATAAGTCAAAGTATTATGTCATATGTTTATCAAAAAGAGCCAAATACCCTAGATCAGTGTGTTATGTAGTGTGTTGACATTAAGAAAAATCAAGGGGAGCAACTAGAACTCTCAAAACTCTACAAGGGATCAAATTATTTGGCTCTTATAATTTAAAAACCTTCTTCATAGAATTGGTTGCTCAAACGCTATGAGTAAACCTTTGAAATAGGCAAACCCAAAGAGTGATCATAATGAAGTATTGCTATACTTGGAGAGGTGATCACATGGAAAATGCATATCTTGTGCAAGTACAAAATATGCCAACCCCATGATCATGTTATTGTAAAGTAGAAGGAGAGTACACCAACCTCTTAGTACAAGATTGTCCTACAACAAACAGGTAGGTAGGCAAAGCTATCAACAACTGTATAGATTTCAACACCAATATCTTCGAAAAGAATATTATAGCTCACCACAAAAATATCAACAACCTTATGGATCCCAACAACCACCTAAATGACTCTTATTAAAGAAACCACCACCCTTTGCAAATGTGGTCTTTGTGAAGCATGCAATGACAAATGAAGATAGAGCACTAGAACATACATCATCCTTGATAACACATAATGATCCTAATGCCAATAGCTTTGACTCATCACATGGCAATAATGTATCCACTTATTATATTGATTCACCCAAGCATCCGAAGTCGTATCAATATGAAGCCCCTCCATAGAGTTCAATTGGCAACAAGATTCTAAAAATCCCATGTATATGAATCCAAATCCTAAGTCCTAGATGAGGAAAGCTAGGCCAAAGACTCCTTGAGGACCATGATTTAGATGTCAAGGTGATCATTTTGTACGTGAATGTACAAATACTCTATCTTCAAGTCAACCTTGATGCATTATGATGCAGGATTTTGTTTAGACTGTGGCAAAGAACATCTCATTTTTTATTGCCTTAAATACCTAGCGAATGCATCAAAATGTGCCACTAAAGGCTCCTTGGAAAATGAGAGAGGAAGATTGTACCAATTAGAATATTATGTTCCCAACTACGTAGAGTGTGTAAATCCTCCCTCCATCACCAAGTACTCTCAAGAGTCATTGTGGTAAATACAAGAAGATAAGTGGGTCAAAGAACAAGGGAACCCCCCCTCACCCAACAATTTAGGAAATAGATGAACCAAAAGATCAATTTCTCCAACTTATTCTATCTCTCTATGGAGACTAGTTAGAACCACAATTAGAAGATGGATTAGATTCTAAATCTAACATCCCTATAAGAGTTAACACATTTTGTGGCCCCATGGGAATCTAGATCAATGTAATTATGAACTCATATGGTCTTAATGAGCAATGAAGACTCTATCATACCCAAGATTCCATGGAGTTAGTAAAGAACACTAAGGTGCAATGTCATCTCATCCTAGAAGAGCTTCTAAAATTGAAACTAGGCTTGTGGAAATAGGTGGAAAATAAAGTCCTTGAATATGATTTCTCCCACTAAAAATAAGGATCCAAAAGGAAATTACCCAAGATCTTGATAGATAACATAGGAGGCATGAGCAAAGGTGAATATGGTAATGCCTATCTTCCCATGAACCACCAAGTGCACACTACCAAGGCCATCATAGACTCATGCATAGGTGTTGCAATTGCTACCACATTGTTATGGATGTGTTTGGGGAAACACTCTTTGTGACCTACATGGAACAAGATTCACATGGCATATGGTCATATTCAGCATCCATTAGGATTGAGGAAAAGGATACTATCATCACTTGTGGTGTGGATTCTGAGCATAAAGCTTTGATAGAGTTTGGAAAGAACCACGAGTCATATCCACAAGATACAATAGGACTCTACATCAATACAATCAATGAACTTTTTTTGACTCATCTTGGATTGATGAAGATACACATAAGTGGATATGTAATGTAGCTGAGGAATATGGGATGAGATTAGAGAGGATAGTATCAAGAAGCTCTCAGAACAATAGACTTGTTCAAGACCCCATATTTGCACTGATGGTATTCCTTGATCAGGGATTCACGGCTCAAGGTTGGGAAGAATCCTAGCAGATATGGGCAAAGTAGTAAATGATGAACAATGGACCCCCCATAGTAATGAATATGGCTATGACGTACCCTTGTTCATGTGTTAACCTATCAAGAATGAAGAGTATTAAGCATCCATAGCGATAGAATCTATCTCCAAATCAAAGGAAGAATATTTGTATTTTATGGAAGCAAATAAACAAGAGCACAATGCACCCAAAAACGTATTATGCATAGTCAATAAGGTAGAAGAAAGAAAGGAAAAGTAGAAAAGTTAGAAACCCTCTTAGGTAGAGGAGGGATCATTGTTTATGATTCCACATAAGGTTAGGAACTATGATATTGAAGATAGAGAAATCCTATTGAGGATGCCAAAAAAAGAAGCCCTAATGGGAGAAGCTAATGACAACAAAGGAGTGACAAAGAAAATAATTATGACAATTGAGGATCATGAGAAAAGATGCACTTATATAGGAAAGCCCAAAAGAGCAAGAAGTGTTAATAAGTCTCCTAAGGAAATATAGGGACTTGTTCACATAGACATACACAATATTAAAAGGTGTAAAACTAGACATTTATTTAGATAAAATCCATATGGCACCAATGGATAAACCCATAAAACAAAAAACTCTTACACGTATAGTGATACCTATGTTGCTAAAATACAAGAAGAAAGTGAACAATTGAAAGAGGTCAGACTCATCTATGAAATTGAGCATATCGAATGGGTATCCCCATAATTGTTAAGTGGCAAAAAAGAATCGAGAATTATGGATTTTTATTAACTCTTAACTAGGTAATGTAGCCACAGTTAGAGATAGCTATGCACTTTGTATCATTGAGCATTTGTTGGAATGAGTAGCACGTATGAAAGTTTATAGTTTTATAGAAATCTTTTGGCTAGAATCAAGTAGCGATAGCCCCATAAGATCACACAAAAGATGGCTTCTACCATGGAATGTGAGAAGTCGAGAATTACATGCCTCAGACTCATATCTTACCCAATTTATAGCCCTTGCCTAGTCACCATCTAGAGTTCTCTCTAAAGTCCCTCTACTCATCTGGCCTTCCATGATATAGAAGGAGCTATAGACTTGGGTATAAAAATATGTGATTCCAAATAATAAGAGTAGAGTGTCCTAGGTTTCTGAAATAATAGATGCTCAAAAAGTAGAGAACTAGTCTATGTGCTTCCTATCTAGCATTTCCACCAATAAATAATATTCCTTGCCTTAGGCATATTATAGGAATACCTCTAAGGCCCTATGAGTCCATATATGTGCAACATAAGTTCTCGGAATATCCTCAGATTCCCTATGCCTAGACCTTGATGACAAACTTGTGACAGCTTGTTACCTATATAGACATTGGCATCTTGCCCTTTGTCTCCCTCAAATACCCCCTGATAGCTTTTCATATGGTATAATCATGAGAAATCACTTACTCCACTATAGTAAACAAATAATACTATGCTCATCCAAAACAATCGACCATGTCCCAATCTTTGTGAAAAAATACTAAAAACAAATGGAAATCTTTTCCAAGTAGTGCTTAATCTCTAAGATCAAGGAAATATGCTTGATTTACTCACTCTAACGAACTGAAACTCAAGAGATTCCCATCATGATCCAAATTGTGAATCTAAAATATCAATTTGTCAATGGTCTAGACTATGGACCAAGATGTCAATCTATGAATGATCCAAATTAGGGACCAAAATGTCGATCTATGATATATAATAATCCAAACTATGGACCAAAATATCTCCCATACAAAGTAAATCCCAACCCACTCTATGGAACTAAGTACATCATGCCAAATGAAGACGTGCTAAAAAAATATAACAACTAGTGGAACTACCACTACCTTCTCACCAATAAAATGCAAGATGTTCCAAGTGGATAAAACTTCCTTTATCTTTGACCACCATTTGATCATCACCATGATCAAATCATTCCTAAAAAGAAATCAGGTGTCTCTAGTATACTATTGCAATAATATGACACTCCCATATATAATGAGGACCATAATATGAGTCCACTAAATACACTAAAAAATGGTAAGTAGATGTGTGCACACTCATAGCTCACTAACCTAAGCATCTAGCTCACCTCATACACACTATGTATGAACCATGGCCTATCCTCGGGCATATGAAATAGAGTAGTACACACTTTATGAACTTCATATTATTGCAATTTCCTATTCATAGTTCATATGTGCAAACCTTGTCTTTTCTCTTCGAGGCTACTAGCCTGAGGACTTGCCTTGGTTTGCAATCACATTCAAAGTGACTGTCTCAATTGCTCCTCTACTGTCTAATAATAATAAGATCATATGAATGAACTCCAAATCATATAAAAAATACAATCTCAAAGACTTCTCTCCTATACCCTCTATCCTACACCTAGGTAGAATACAAAGCTTGATATGTCCCATACCACCAAACATTATACCCCACATAGATGCATGTATGAGACTAAAGTGAGACACTTCTCTCAAAAAGACAAGAATAAATCGGTGAGTGCTCACAACTATAAATATAAAAATGAAATCACGAAGTGTTCTTGAAGTGTTTCCTTCCCTCGATCCAAAGAATAGAGTCATTCCTATGACTCCATCACTCATAACTATCTGTATCATCACCTCATCTTGAGTTGAGAAATGAGAAGTTATATGATACATCAACTCAACTAGAGTTGTGAAGGATGCGGCTTGCATCAAATATCAACTCATGAAACTTGAGTGAAATATTAACTCACAAGAAATTGGAACTTATACAACTTGTATCAATCCAAAATATATGAAATTGGAGCTTCCAATATGAAGAAACCAGGTCTTTAGTAGACAAATGTACCACTCTTTGGCAAATCCTTACCAAAAATTGTTATAAGAAGAATAGGTCATTTGACCTACCAATTGATGTCTAGTTTCTGCCAACCACGTTACAGGAAAGTAAATAGGTGGATCTTTAGCTAAAAGAACTAAATCCACCTTGTTTTATTAGTATATAGCTATTACTATCTACGTTTATTGTTATAAAATTATAGTATTTGGACATTTGAGGCTTTCAAAATGACCAAAATACTAAGCCTCTATACCTACAATATTTTAAAACTTTGCATAAGCTAAATTTTACTCTTTTCTTATTATCTCCTACTTGGGGATACATTTCCTCTTGATATTTTGTACACACCTCTAGGTGACATGGTCTATGTTCATTTCATAAATTCGAGAGGCTACACTTTCATGTGTAGAGATTATTTGAATTATCAAATGACCTCTAAAATTATTGAAAATTGTTACAAACAATTTTGTTCTATCAAGGTTATGCAACCAACACAAATCATGCAATTTGGTCCTACAAATGAAGAGAAATGTGCTTTGTAACAGGTCTCTGTCACTTGTTTCAGGCCTCTACCACTATTAATAGCACTTCTAATGCAGAGGTCATTTGATCTTTGTAAAAAATACCCAAATTACTTCAAAATTGGTTAGATTAAAGAAAAGCCTATGAGCTAATGGCTCTCCAAATTTCAATAAATTTGGGCATTCCCTAAATGAGCAACATCCAAATCTCTATGAGGTTGTTACCTTAGTAACTATCTACTCAATTATTTTTTAAAACCTAAACATGCCGAGACATATTAATCCTTATGATTTAGACATATTTGTTCATTCTCTTCGGTGGACTATGACATGGAGACATATCCATGTATATAATGATCATCTAGAGCAATGCAAACCAATTAAGAATCCAAATCATCTCGTCAAAAAATTGACTCTTTACATAGTATCCACCTTTCAATGAAAGTGAATATCTATGGATGTCCTTCTAGTCATTGTGCTTCTTGTATATTTATTAATCTCATCACAATAAATCACATACAATCATTTATTACTCGTATTGATGATCATAACTATATATCACTCTCGTACTGATTCGAGATAAACTTCTATATCAACTACATAGAATCACATGAAGAACAATTCATGTGCTCATGACTTAGTGTACGAAAATGCATTTTAATTGTTCTTGAGGAGTGTACCTTTGACATTTTACTTTCTAAAGGAAAAATTAGCCGATTCATGGTACTTCTATCATGTACCTCATGCTCACCCTAACACATCATGGTGATACATAAAAATGCTCTTCTATGGATAGAAAATACATCATGCACTTCAGCTTTCTAGAAATCATATTATCTATGTATGCATGCATCCACTCATGCATCTTCTTCTCTACTTCAATTACTTTATATGCTTTAAGCTATATTGCACACATAATACTTCCTCTCTCTTACAACACAACATCAACCTAGTTCTCACATGGCATATAATGCCATATAGCTAAAAAAATTTGGACAGTACTTCCCTAGGAAAATGAGGCCCGAAAAAAAAGGTATAACAACGATATAATGATAGACATCAGCGTAGTGGTAAGCAAACCAGTTTCGTAGCTGCAAAATCCTGCAAATAAGAAACTTTTCCAATATGTGTTGTTGGGCACTACATGCCCTCATAACAGTGTCTTTTCTCACTCCAATACCTACACAAAGATCTTTAAACACACAAAAAAGATCTTTGTATGCTTTTGTGAATCAACATAAGTTAGTGTAACCTCATGTGCATAGATGAATTCATATCAAAACTAACTTTCATGCACATTCCAATATTGGTTTCATAAAATTGAAAGAGAATACAATGAAAAATTATAAAATTTGATGCAAAAAGTATTCAAATTAATATATTTGAGAACAAAAATATGATACAAAGGTATGAAAATGAATTCGTTCCTATCCCAAATGGTTAAAAAGTGATTAGGAACTCCTAATTATCATAATTGGATAGTCTAGTAATTCAAAAAGAGTTTCTTGCTAGCCAATAGCCATATAAAATCTTGTGTAGAGATGGCTTGAAAGGGTCAGAATATGGCATGCATGCCATTTACAATAGGGGCCTGAAGTCTAGAACCCATATCAATTTGAATTTCTTGATTTCGATATTCTACGAGGAAGTTCTGGCCAAAACAATGGAGTTAGGTGAGTGGGCAACATCTTTCCTTGAAGAGATATATGGAGAGTTAAATGCTCTGTATAGGTGGGTTTGAGCTTATCCAATCATAGCTTCCAACCACGCATTGAAAGCTCTTTGAGTCTACGTTCTATACCAAAATGAATCATCCAATTAGAACAGCAAATGATAGAGTTATATCCCTTTTAGTAAAGGTAGGTATGCTAACCTTGCTCTTTCTCTTCTCTCTCTTTCTACTTCCTCTCTTTCTCCTTCTTCTCTCTCTCTCTCTATCTCTTTATCTCTTTCTTTCTTTACATTTCTCTTTTCCCTTCTCTTGCTCTCTCTCTCTCTCTCGTTTTTTTCTTTGTTTCTATCTCAATCTCTTTCTACATCTTTTTTTTCTTTCTCTATCTCTCTAGTTTTCTCTCTTTTCTCATCATTTATTTTGTTCTCTCTTTATCTTTCCTTCTCTTTTGTCTTCTCTTTCTTTCTCTCTCTACTTCTTCTCTTTTTCCCTCTCTATCTCTTTCTTTCGTTCTCTGTTTCCCACTATCTTTCATGCGTTTTGTGTTTCTCTATCGTGCACAGTAGGCAAAATTCATCCTATAGAATAGCATCAGAATCCCTTCAACAAGCTCATATATGCTAGTGGTTAGAGTATTTACCTTATTTTTGGAGCTTGAGAGGTCAATACCTATCCTTGAGCACCCCTAGAGATGTGTGTGTAGTAAGGAAAACTTGGAAAGCTTTATTTTGCTTCTGTAATGAGGATGCTGGCCATGAGAGACATCCTGCTTCTATTCCTTCTGAGCTCTATGGGAACCTCTTTGGCTGTTTGTCTTTTTCATGCAAGATGAAGATGATGATAAAGATGCCCCCCAAAATTGGCATGAAAGCTTTCCATAAAGTCATCATGATCAAATTTTTGTTCTTCATCTCCATCATGCTCCATGGATCTACTACCTCTTGCTCTAATACCAAATATGAGAAGTGGAGAATGGCATGCCTTAGAATTACCTCCTAGCCTATTTATAGCCCTTTCCTTGTCACCATCTAGAGTTCTCTCTAGATTCCATCTACTTATCTGCCATCATGAGTAGGTATCAAAAGAACTTGGAGAAGCTTGTAGGAGGTAGAAAAGTGAGTTTCGAAGCGATGAAGTTCGGTCCAGCCAAACAGCACAACACCAACCATTGAGCTTATGAGGACTCAAATATACCTTATAGGCATGTGATAAGTGCAATAAAATGCACTATGATCAAGGAGAAAGAGTCGATACAAAACAGATAGGTTCAAGCATCGACTAGCTCAAAAAAACTTAGTATATATGGAAGACAAGATGAACTTCAAATGCTCAGAGCGACCACTTTGCTTACAATTCGAAACAATCCTTTTGTGGGAGTGATACACATAGGGCTGAGTGTATATAATGCACAAAATTACAAGGAATAAGCAAAATATGCTATAAGAATGAATCAAACACTCAATGGTGGTACCTCCTATTTTTGAGGAATACACAAAGATTGACCCCAAGACAAAAAAACAAAGATTTCTCCCCAAATTATATCAACATTTACATGCATAAACTAGACACTAATATCTTTCAAATGAGCCATTTGGGATCGGATTTGGAGCTCTGTAGAGAGAGCAGCAGCCTCTATAAGATTACTGTTAGCGAAGAAGATGATGCAAAGAAATGAAGGAGCAAGACAATGATGGTCACAAGTGTATGTATATTGCTTCCATGTATTCTACAAGTGTTTTGAAGTATTTATATAGACTCTAGAGGTGATCCACAACTTCTACAAGTGGATTTTGAATTGATATGAAGGTGGGAATGGTTGTTGGAGGGAATCAATTCACTTTCTTACAATCTAGGAAAAGTGAAGATCTAGTTTTGATCTACTTTTAGCTGATTGATTGATTGATTGAATGCAACTCTACCACCACAAACTCGTGGAATTTGGGCTCTCTCTTTCTACTTTTACATGTGTAAATCTCAATGCTTTTACAATGGTAAAAGATCCATAAAAAATCATTTTTTAAAAATACAATAAATGAGCATAAGTAAAAGAACTCTCCAATGGATATTCCTTCGATGTAATCCAAGCAATAGCTTTTTGATGTAGATCAAATCCACTTCAAGCACAGTGTAAGCTTGAAGACTCAAGCTCCCCATCAAGCTAAAGTATGCTTGAGTCTTAATTCTCTAATAGGTTGAATACCTACCATAGCTTTGAATCTACAAAGCTTTATTCCATCAAGTGCCTTCGTCATCATATCTGCTTCTTGATTTTGAGTAGGAACAAAAGAAGTGTCAATCTCCTTTGCATGAGCTTCTCTGTGATAAAGTGGTAATGAAATTCTATGTGTTTGGTTCTTGCATGGAAAATAGGGTTTGCTGCTAGATGATTGGAACTTACATTATCTCCAAATATGTGAGGTTTGGAACTCACAAGTCCCAAATCTGTATACAATGCTTTTAAGCATATTGCCTCTTGAGTTTCTATGGTCAAACCTCTACTTTGCTTCAGTTGAGGATAAAGCAACTGTAGGTTGCTTCTTTGAACTCCATGACAATATCTTTGAATGTGCAAATGCTAAGTAACCTGAAGTACTTCTTTTATCATCCTAAGCTCCTGCCCAATCTGCATCTGAATAGATTTTGATTTCCAAATCTAAAGACTAAGGATAGAATATACCTTCATTGATTATACCTTTTAGATACTTAAGTACTCTCTTAGCTGCATCCATATGTGGTCTTCTTGGTGAGTGCATGAATTGACTAAGGACACCGACACTATATGAGATGTCTGCCTTGTATGAGAAGCATAGATCAATTTACCTACCAAGCTTTGATATTCTTTCATGTCTTCAATTTTCTCACCTTCATAAACACTAAGTTTATGATTCATATCCAAAGGTGTACCTTCAAGTTTTGAGTTCTCAATTTTGAACTTCAGAAGAGGATCCTAAATGTATCTTCTATGAGCCAAATATGTTCTTTCATCTGTGGATATCACTTGCATACCTAGGAAAAAAGTGAGCTCACCTAAGTCACTGATTTTGAACTCCTCTTGCATGTGTCTCTTGATCCTTTGAATGCCATTCAAATCATCACTTCTCATAATAATATCATCTACATATACACATAGATGGATAACCTCATTCTGATCCCTTTTGATGAATTGAGAAGGTTCCGAGTTGCTAGCTTTGAATGCTTGATCTTGAAGATATGTAAGCAACCTCTAATTCCAAGCTCTAGGAGCTTGTTTCAGTCCATACAATGCTTTCATAAGTCTGCAAACATAAGATGCATGATTAGGGTCTTCAAAACCAAGAGGTTGGGACATGTATACCTCTTCACTTATCCAACCATTTAAGAATACACTTTTCACATCAATTTGGAGGAGTCTCCAATTCTTGCAGCAGCTACACTTATCAATGTTCTAATTGTAGTCATCTTTGCAACTGGTGCTAATGTTTCCTCACAGTCTATACCATGAGTTTGAGAGCATCCTTTGGTAACTAGTCTTACCTTGTAGGTGCAAGATGATCCATCTGAATTTCTTTTGACTTTATATACCCATCTGCAACAATTACCTTTTCATTGGATGATGTTGGAACCAAATCCCAAGTGTCCATCTCCTTCAATGCATCTATTTCTTCTTCAGGGCCTTTTCCCAATTAGGGTTTCCCTTTGCCTCTTCATAGGTTGAGGGTTCCTCTGAAATTGAATCTTTTACCAAGTAGATTGAATTCTTCATAAAAAATGTGCAATCATATCCATACCTTTCTAGTTGTTTCTTCTCTCTTGCTAATCTTCTAGGTGCTTGTTTGGAGCATTCTTCAACCTCTTGCATCTTTGCTTTGCCTCTTGACTTCCATAGTTTGTAATCCTTTTCTCTTTCATCTTGGTCATCATCTGTACCACTTCTTGGATCCTAGACCTGTGTATCATGATTGCTTCCTCATTGATGAGAATCAGAATCAAGAGCATTTGGTAGAGGTATCCTTTGTTTGTTTTCATCATACCAAGACTTTTTTTCTTCAAACATGACATCTCTACTTGTAGTGAATTTCTTGGTTGAAGGATTATAGAACCTATAACCTATCTGAGTTGAGTTATAGCCAATAAACACTGCCTTTGTTGCCCTTTGATTTAGCTCACCTCTTATTTGTGATCGAACATGAACATAAGCTAAACAATCAAACACCTTGCAATGTCCAAGACTAGGTTTTCTTCCATGTCATGCTTCATAAGGAGTCATAACTTGAAGTGATTGTGATGGTAGTCTATTGACAAGGTACACAATAGTTGAAATAGCCTGTGCCTAAAGATAATGTGGAAACTTCTTCTCTTCAAACATTGTTTGAGCTGATCCAACCAATGTCTTGTTTCTCTTCTCTGCAACTCCATTTAGTTCAGAAGATACCTCCTAGTCACTTGTCTTTTGATAAATGTTTCCTGCAAGAACTCATCAAAATCTTTGGAGAAGTATTGTCCCTCTCCATCAGATCTGAGCTTCTTGAGTGATCTACCTTTATGATTCTCCACATGTGCTAGATACTTTTTGAAGCAATCAAACACTTCATTCTTACTTTTGGTGGAGTATAAAATAGTCCATCTAATATGGTCGTCAATAAATGAGACATGATACCTTGATACTGCCAATGAGGGTTCTTGACTTGGTCCTCATACATCTGTATGTAGTAAGTCTAATACGTTGTTATGGATGTAGCCTTAGTGGTTGAATGGTTTTCTTTGTGCCATCCCAATCTTGCATCCGTCAAACCTATTGATCATGTGTTGCGTTGATATGTTCGGTAGTCCTAGAGCACTTTGATCCCTGTATATATTCTTCAAGGTTCTTTCATTCACATGAGCAAGTCTCTTATGCCACACCTCAAGCTCACTTAGGGTTTGAGACCCAAAATTGAATAGAGCTATGTTCCTAGTTCTTCCTACTTCAAAAGTTAAGAGCCTACATGTTTCTCACCTCTGGAGATCTTCTTGAAACCTTGACATGGATCTTCCATAAAAGCTCCATGCTGGGTAAACCTAACTTGCAAGCCTTTTTCAATTATTAGGCCTACACGTATTAGGTTTTTAGTGATAGTAGGTACATAGAGAACATTACTCACAATGTTTGTCTCTACCACTGGAAGCTAATGTGTCATCCCCTGTTTGTACTTCATGGCTATGCTTTGGACTTTCCAATTGAATTCCCTTCTATTATAGCATCTATTGTTATTGTTGAAGTTGTGTCCAAGTTTACCTCTATTGCTTCCATATCCACCTCTTCCACGTCCTTTCAGGGTCTTCCCATTGAACCAAACAATTCTGAGTGGTGTGGTTGGTAGTATTGCATATGGAACAAGGTTGAACATTTTCACCTCTGGCTTTGTCATGATTTGGTCCTTTCTTCTTCCCTTTCCACTTGCTCTTCCTTGCAAAGTTGTCTTGGGAACTCTCCTCTTCATCTTCTTCCTTCTGCTTGCCTTTCATCTTCTTATCCTTCTTTTTTGCATATAGAGGACTAGATGAATTACGATGATAGGAGTTACCTTCCTTTATGCTATTGTTGACCTGTTGATTGAAGAGTTGTCCAAAAAACATGTTGAACTTTGGAGTTTGCACATCCATGATGAGATCATAAGCCATTGTGAAAGATTACCATTGCTTATCGCTTCCAATCCCATTGAGAATCTACCTCATGATAGCCTCATCTTCCATCTGTTAGAACAAAGCAATACCTAATTGATGATTATGAAGAACTTGAAGCAAGTCAGACATCAAAATGAAGTCATAGAAGTCATTGAAGGAAGTAAAGAGATATCAGAAATGTAGCTTGCATACGAATGTACATTACAGAGGGAAATTCTTGTATAATGGATATAGATGATCATTCGAGAGTTAATAATGTAAAGAAATGAATGAGAGAGTCATTACAAGTCAAGAGTCCATGTGATAGATGTGTAGAGAGTTATCTTCCTGAGTTAGCGTCGAGTCTTTCTCAGATTTCTCTCAACCTGATCAAGTGGATCATGAAATCTTTTGTACACATCTAATCTAGAAAGTAATCAAGCTATGTTCAAAGTTTCATGGTCTAATCCCTTTCAGGTTGTGTGTATGATCAATAGGAAAATGTATATGTAAAGTGTGCAGGTAGACCTCTTAGAGTCACACACTTCTTCGTGTCAGAGTTTTGGTTGGATCTCAGTGCACAATATAAAGTTTCTATAAATGAGCACAAAATCTAAGTTAGGAGGTAAGGAAGCTATGGCTAAAAGCATTTAGCAAAACGGGACTTGTGCTTTGAGAAATCAACTTGAGAAGTTGACCATGTCAAAGTCGCTTATTCGGACATACCTTTGATCTTATTGATCAAAACAGAGTTTTAATGGTTAACTTTAAGATCTAATCAATGTTAAGGTTGCAGAAAGGTAGCATGGAGATATTTGCATTATTACATTGAAGAAATTTGAAGCTAGGTGCAGGTAATGAAGTTAGATTCTGAAGTAGACTTCTTGAAGAAGAAGAAACTTCACATAGAGAAGTGGTTGTGAATGATTTTGTAAATCATGGTAATATTTATGTAAAATTTGGTCTAGTATTAATATACAAGTGTTCTTAAATAAGTATAGATCAAACATTTGGAGATTAACAAGTCTCAAGCAGTGGTAGCAGAGCAAAAGGTGCAATATAAAGAGAAGAAAAGAGCATTTGAAGTCTCGACTGTTGTAGACATTGGAGTTTTTTCAAATCGAAGGTGGACAATATTAAAGTTTTGAAGACAACCTAAAGAAGTCTAAAAAATTGGGCTCAAAAAGATCTGAAAGATTAAAGATTTACATGAAAGGTACAAAGCATATTCAGTTATCTTAACATTTGCAAAAGACAAAGATCAAAGATGGGAGAAAGCTTGTAGATTGATAAGCTAGATAGGGAAAACTATCTAGCTTGGTTCATGATGATAGAGGCATACGTCATGAGCAATTATTTGATGGGATTCATTACAGGAGAATAAGAAAAGCCTTTGTTTGAAGATCCTAGTCTTCCAACTAGGGAAGAGCTTGCAAATTTGAAGAATTGGATGAAGAAGGATGCTCAAGCTAGGAGCATCATTTACATGGTTGTAAATGATTATCCTCTAACTCATATTAGAGTATTAGAAAGTGCAACAGCTGTGTGGAAATGTTTGGAAGAGCATTTTCAAAATATAACCAAGTCAAGGAAGTCCTCATTATGGGATCAGTTCACAACCTTTAAGAAGAAGAGCTCACAATCAATTTCTGATTATGTGGCAAGAATGAGGGATATTGCAGATAGCTTGGGAGCAGTAGATAAAGATATTGAAAAGGACAAGTTGGTAAGACAAGTACTTAGAGGTCTAGGAGGAGATGAGAAATGGAAGCCTTTCATATTGTCCATAGAATTGTCACTCGATCATTTTACTCCTGATCTTAATCAGTTGCTACGACAAATGCTAACTTTTGACCAGGACATTAAGGGAGATATTTATAGGAGTGCAAGTCAAGCTATGTCCTCTAAGGATAAGAAAAAGAATGTCAAAGGAAAGCAGTCAATTGATGATGAAGGATCTTCAAGCTAAGCTAACTTCACAAGAGGGAAGATAAATTCAAGAGGTAAAGGAAGAGGAGCTAAGAATAAAGATAATGTTAAAGCTTGTTGGATTTGTGGCAGAACAAATCATTTGGCAAATGATTGTTGGTATAACAATCAAAATGGGGGAAGTCATAGTTAGAGTTTCAATCAAAGAGGTAGAGGAGGTAGAAATCAAAGAGGTAACTTCAAAGGAAGAGGTGGTAGGACTTCATATGCTAGAGGAGGTGGAATAAGCTTGATAAGTGCAGGACAAATTGTGGAGAAAGGATATGAAGTCAGATTCACAAATGATGGTGTTTATGTGCAAGATCCAAATCTAGGATATAGAAGTATCATTACAGGTCAAAAGGAAGGAAGGCTTTTTACTCTCAAGGTCCAGGGCAATGTGGAACATGCATTGTTTACTTATGGAAGTCAAAATATTTCTGAGTTAGACCTATGGCATAAAAGGCTAGGTCATTTTAAGGAAAGAGCCATAAAAGAAGTGTAAAAGAATGATGTAGTGCATGGATTCAGATTGCATAGCAGCCATCCAATTTTTTGAATTCTGTGCTTCATCAAAAGAAACAGGCTCATTCTCATCAAAGAGACTAGACGCAGCCATATAATAGCAATCTGATGCAAAGGAGGGACTATGAGAGCCTGAACAAGTACGATATGACAAAGGTGCATCTAATTTGTTGTAACGCAAAGTCTACATCAGCCATTTTGGCATAGTTTTTGCCTGCTCAATATCAACTCTCTCATCAACAAGTGCATCATGTAAATCTGCATCAGAAATGGAATGATCTGAATCATCAGATGAAACCTGCAAAGGCTGAGAGGTTGCCTCATTAGGACCAGTACTAGACTGTCCACCTATAAAAAGAGGTATCAAAGTATCATATATGTCTTTGGAGCTAACAGATGTCTCCTTAGTACATGAAAGCAATGGCTGAATAGTATCTTCCACAAAGACAACATCATGGCTAACCAAAATGTGTTTAGTCTGTGGATGATACAGATGATAGCCTTTACTTTCAAAATTGTACCCAACAAAAATACATTTTACTGCGTTATCATCCATTTTTTTGCGATGTTGTTCAGGCACTACTGCATATGCCAAACAACCAAAAACACGCAGATGAGCAACAGATGGCTTGCGGTCATGCCAAGCCTCATATGGAGTGATGGACTGCAGCGCTTTAGTGGGACACCTGTTAAGTACATATGTTGCGCACATGACAACCTCAAGCCAAAAACTATGTGGTAAAGCCTGACTTTTGACCATGCACCTCGCCATCTCCATGAGTGAACTGTTCTTTTGTTTAGCAACTCCATTCTGTTGAGGTGTATACGACACTGTACACTAGTGTTTTATCCCACATTCATCCAGAAATGCATTAAAATCAGAAGACATATATTCCCCCCCTCGATCAAAATGGAGGGTGCCCATTTTTTCATGCTGACAGATTTTCAGCCAAAGCTAAAAACTATTTAAAGCACATGAACACTTCAGACTTTGCTTTGAGTGGATATACCCATGCATGCCTCGAAAAATCATCAATGAAAGTCACGAAGTAAAGGTAATTTCCAAAAGAGGGTGTCTGCATAGGACCACGGTCATCACTATGTACAAGCTGCAATTTCTGTGTAGCCCGAACTGAACCACCTTTTGGAAAGGAGGAACGCTGCATTTTGCCCAAAGTACATCCTTCACAACCATGTTTTCCACGTGCCTCAAGTTTGGGCTACGAGGACACCATTTCAGATTTTTGTAGGCGTAGCAAACTAGCAAAATTGAGATGACCAAAGCGTGCATGCCAAAGCTTTGCATCTGACATAGCTTGGGAATCATTTACTGCACATGACAAATCATTTAAAGATCTTTCATAGTCTATGAGCTTATACAGACCACGACATAAAATGCCAGAAGCAATAATCACATCGCCATTTGACAGATCATGAACTGTACACCTGTCATCAACAAATTTCACAACCAAGCCAATCATGGCTTGGTTCTTTTTGATCCGTGGCACAAATACAGCATCTGACAAAGTGAAACAACTACCATTAGCAGTAGTCAAAATGATCTTACCAACTCCCATAACAGGATAAGAGGAGTTGTTGGCGCATGTAAAAGTATTCCCTGTAGGGGTATGCTCGAGTGAAGAGAAGAAACTGCACTGCGAGGTAATATGTTTGGTCGCTCCACTGTCAAAATACCAAACATCTGAGTCTACTCGAGACATGCACTGCTCATGAGAAGATGGGTCAAAACTGTAGATAGTAGTAAACGCCCATTCTTCTTCCTACACAAGATTTGCAGACTCTGTTTTTGGTGTAGAGGCCTCTGCAACAACCATTCCAGCCTCTTTCCTCTTTGCCTCTTTAGCAGCCAGTTTTGGACAGTTCTTTATGATATGATCATTCCCTTTACAGTACTTGCAAAACAATTTCTGATTTGCCAAGCCCTGTAGTTGTGTCCATCAAGCTTCTCGATCAATTGAGGGAAAGCCATCACCCATCTTGATCTAGCTCTGATACCACAAAAAGAAATTGGAGAAGCTTGAAGGAGGTAGAAAATTGAGTTTTGAAGTGACGAAGTTTGGTCCAGCCAACCAACACAAGACCAGCCCTTGAGCTTATGGAGACTCAAATAGACCTTAGAGGCATGTGATAAGTGCACTAAATGGACTCTGTACTTTGAAGCATCAAGGAGAAAGAGTCAATACAAAGAAAATAGGTTGGCGCATCGATTAGCTCAAAGAACTTACAATCTATGGAAGAGACAATGAACTTCAATTGCTTATAGTGACCAGGATAATTACGATTAGAGAAAATTCTTTTATGGGGGTGATACACATAATGTTTTGTGTATATAACTCATAAAAGTATAAGGAATAAGCAAAATATGCTATAG
The DNA here is from genome assembly GCA_020310875.1 of Ceratopteris richardii. NCBI lineage: Eukaryota > Viridiplantae > Streptophyta > Polypodiopsida > Polypodiales > Pteridaceae > Ceratopteris > Ceratopteris richardii. Next base: position 85,299,355 of record CM035408.1, on the reverse strand, counting down.
GAATGGATCAAACACTCAATGGTGGTACCTCCTATTTTTCAGGAATACGTAGAGATTGACCCCGAGATAGAAAAAGTGAGATTTCTCCTAATCTAGTAAATCAAATGCTATGACAATTTAAAAGACTAAACTAGAATGCAAAAAATCCTTTTATGAATGCAAAAGACATTTGCGCCTAGTGTCAATAATTAAACCCTTAACTAGAGAAAATCATTTCATTTGCATGTTAATGCATCTGATTTCACTATTGAATGTGTGTTGGCACAACCCATAGGTATACTACAAAACTATATTGGTGGATGCAAAGTGAAACTCTATCATCAAACCCTCATGGAGGACATGCTTATACGCTTGAATAAATCTCAGAAACATAAAGAAAAGGAACAAAGGATAAGAGAAGAAGCGTAGGCAGTGGGTCAAAAGAGCAAATTCAGAGAATAAGCTAAGCTGACAAGGCTTGGTATGGAATCCCAATGTGCTCCATTATCACATGGAAATGTGATATGACATACAAAGATGAACGCTAGCATTATAGATATAAAACTTAGGAGCTACCATAAGTGTCATTAGATATTCTTGTTTTCGAGACATGGGCATACATGTGAATCCATTAGAGGTGTACCTCATTGGATTAAGAGGTATGGAGACCTCATGCCTAGGAGAGGTAGAATATGGAACTCTCACAAAAGAAACTTGAAAAAAATGGCACGTGTGCTACCCTCCTCCCATCCTTTATATCCTCTTGCACAAAAAATGGTGATGATCTACAATGCTCTAGTGTGGACATGTGACCATCATGCACAATCATTCCCATTACCCCCTAGGTACCTTAGGATATCTCTTGAGCTAGGAGCCTTAAAAAATCATGCTCTTTTTCCAACACACACTCATGAATGATCTAGCTTGGATCTATGTCTGAAATTATCTCTTCCTTCTAAAAATCATTGTCCTCAATGATCCAAGAGGAGACTCTCAGTGGACACTCTTCCAAGTTTCCAAATACTTTGGGGTGAACTAGTTCTGCATGCGATTCTCCTTACTAGAATATCCATGGTAGGAATCTAGACTATAAATTTGCGTTGCTTGGTCTTTCCAAACCTTGTCTCTCCCTCTTAGGAATCTAGAATATAGCCTTGCCTTGTTTTCTCTTTGCAAACCTTGCCTTCCTATGTATTTTGGCCATTCTCTCTTGAGTACTTGGCCTTCAAAGTTGCATTGTTTGGTGAATGAAGATGAGTCCATGTAGGATCCATATTCTTCATTCTTAGGTAGAGAGATAGATGGAACTAACCTTGTTGCTTGTACTAAACTAGTATGGAATCAAGATATGATTCCTTCCTTATAGCTACTATCTCGTAAATCTATGTCTCAACTTCCATCTTCGAAATTCTTTGATGACTTCCCACTACTAGTTTCTGACTATAGCATTCTAATAAAACTTGATTTTCCCTTTATTCCATAGTTCTAAATCCTATAGTTCCTATGCAATAAACTTGTTTGTTCTATGCATAGAAATGTGCACTAGTACTCATAGCTATGTAGTTGTGGTAACTCTGTGTGAACTAGATACGTAATCTATAAGTATCCTAGACTTGTGGCTCTTCTTAGAGTTCTCTTATCTTATGATTCATACATCTTGAATTACTTAGCATTAATTTTCCCTTGTTTTATTCGTTTCTTTAACCATAATATTCTGTTTAATCAACTGCTAAGTTCTTATTTTGTCTTGAAAGAACCACTATGAGCACTATTGATCTTTCTTTCACACAACAATTCATTTTGGCAATGGTAAAACTTCTAGTTTATAATTTGATATCTTAACTCATCCTTATTCAAAGTGTTCTAGAGCTTTTACAAATTATTTCCCATTTCCAAGCGTTGATGTAAACAAGTTAACTTCCAACCAAGAGATGGAGGGAGTCAAAGGGAGTCCCCAAGCCTATTCAAATTCATGGTCACATGGGCAGGTAGGGTGACTATTTGATAGCAGACTTGTGTGTCCTTAAGACCGAATGGATGTGATGTACACATGGGTGAGTTTTGTTGAGGCTACGTCAACTTCTAAAAGGCTCGTTCTCTACCTCTTTCTGATGAAGAATAGCCTCTACAACTTGCTCTGATTTATGACAACTCTCCACGAACACGATGATGAAGATGTTCAAGAAAATGTCCACATTCCATCTTCTCATGCCAAGAACGTTAACAAAGAAGAAACAAATACTCTCCCTCTCTCTCTCTCTCTCTTTATCTTGCACATGATCCTTAACTAAAACTCTGATACCAAATATGAGATTCTCACAAATGAAACTTCAGAAAATGGCATGTGTGCTACTCTAATCCCATCCTTTAAATCCTCTTGCATATAATTTAGGAATGATCTAGAATGCTTTACTATGGACATGTTGCCATCATGCACACTCATTCCCATTACCCCTTAGGTACGTTAGGATATCCCCGAAAGCTAGGAACGTTAGCAACTTGTGCTCTTGTTCCAACACACACTAATGAATGAGCAACTTGGATCTCTATCCAGCATACAAGTGCCAATTCTCTTGCATGAAATTCCTCTAATAGTTAGGATTTTGTTTTTTAATGACGATAATCTCACAGAACCTCTTTTATTGGGCTATTATTGCATATATGATTACATAGTAGGACTAAACCTTAGTAGAAGAATTCTTCAAGTTTGAGTTAATAAGCAATGTCTTACAATAATTAGAAGTCCACGAACCTTTGCATTCCAAGTCCACATACTTACCATGTGTTTGAAAGTCCAATGATCATAATCCTTCAATCCCATGTGGGTGTGACATGTGAGTGTTGGACCCCCCCTTCTTTTCCAAAAGAAAGTGAAGCCACTACTAAGGAATGATCTTAGGTACCATGTCGATCACCACAAAAACAATTAAAGAAAATGTAGAATCAGACTCAAACAACAAACAACCATAGGAGAAAAGCTATCTTAAAAGAAAAAAGATATGGGTAAAAAAGGTGAGATACCACCCATGCTCACATCAAAATCATAGTCTCAACTGTTTCTAAAGAACAAGATATTGAGTGACCATAGTATGAAAAATCAACCAAGCATGATACAAAAAATTTGGAAACCTAAGCACCTTTTAAAGGGATGCCGTGGTGCATTTAGTTTATGGGTGCCCAAAGCTTGATTTAATCGCCCATCAATTCAAGGAAATTGTGATCTTAATTTAACATATTCATAAAACTACAAACATGTCAATAATGCATGCTTCAAATGAAAGATTCAATTCAGATTAATTATACTTGCTACATGGAGAGTAGTTGTAGCAACCATATGAATTATAATAGGGACATGTAGAGACATGGGATGATATTGAGCACAATATAATATACGTTTGGGAGATGTCACATTAAGAGATCTTAGATTAAAGGGTGTTAAAAAAATGTGTTGCATGTGTCAACCATCATTAAAAGAACTGAGTCTTAGTAGGTCAAATGGTTGAAAGAGGTTAAGTGGCAAGGCTCAATGATCAAGAATTTTCTATTGAAGGTCCAAAGCAAGAATACAAACTCGTAAGAAGAGGAAAAAACTAAGGGTATTGCAAAGATTGGTTCGTCTCACAAAAGAATTTGCCGCTTCAACTTACAAACAATGAACGATATCCAAAAGAAAGGATTAATGAGTTTCTACCTCATTTTACATCTCAGAATCTATAAATTTGTGACATGCTTTTAGCAATGGAATGAAAAGAGTTTGAATTTTAAGAATGGAGCAAATATGAGAAATGATGAATTGAATTTCAGTAGAGATATATGGGACATACAAGGGATTCATTCAGAGGGAGCCATCCACTTCAAGAGGTTTAGAAACCAATGGAAAAGGAGATAGGGAAAACTATAAGATCCTTATATAAGATGGAGGGAGATAATATTTTGTTTTCTACATGTGAATGTGATCAAAAGTTTACTTGGAGGTAGACACCCTAACAAAATGTGCTAGTGGAATTGAAGAATAGATATATAAGAGATGTGGCTACAACTTGCTAAATGAAATGAGTGCCCCTAGTCCTTATTGAACTTATTCAAGTACTCTTGCTATATACAATATCAATAGGTATTGAAGCTCATGACTATATGGATTCACAACGTATGAAGGTTGGCGTGGTAATGAACTTAACCTTTTACAGCTTAAGATGTTTCATTGTGTGTGTTATATTCACATACCTCAATATTTGAAACATAAGTTAGAACCAAAGGTAGGTAGGTATATTTCATGTTTATTATTAGAAGCAAAGGGGATTTATGTGCTATAAATATAACATGAAGAAGCTTAAGGTATATAGGGATGTAATAATTGATGAGTCTATACCTTTGTATGCTAGCAAAGATGTGTTTCAAATTGAAGATACATATGAAGTAGAGAAGAAGTTGAAGAACAACAACTAAGTGCTCCAACCACTTCAAGAGATCATTGGAGGGGAGGATTGCATCAACTTGGCAAGAAAAGGCAAGAAAGAGATATCATCTAATTGAAGGAATTAGAAAAGGTAAAGAGAAGGAAGAGATGGAAACCATCTATGGGTAGATATGGGATCTACTCAACATGATTCCGTCATTTAGGGGATGAGATAGCCAACATCAAGGACATAAAGATGAAGCTTTAGATGTGAGTTCAAGATATCTTATTTAGGGATATTAAAGTGATTCCTTTGGATTAATGTATTGTAAAAAGAAGAAGGTAGGTATTTGATGCAAAGAAAAACAATCGTAGATCCCTTGAAAAAGTATGGCTTGTGTGATTGCAAGTTGATTTCAGATCCACTAGAGGTTAATATGGAGTTAAGTGGTCATGAGGGATGTTCAAGTGAGTGGTCAAGTAGGAGTGGAAATGTAGGATGTGAACATTTGCAGGTCAACTGTTGGATCTGTCTTGTAAGCTGTAATTACAAGATTAGATCTTGCACATGTTATTTTTTTATATCAACTTATGCACGAATATATAGTATTTCGATGCCTCCAACGAACTATGAATGATGGATTTGATGATGGATTACATATAGAAGCGTAGTTTGAAAATCATTGGGAAAGTTCCAAGGATGAAAAGAGGAGCACTGATGATATGTCATCATGAAAGGGAAGAACACCATCTCAAGTTGAGTATACACACTTAATACAAGTCTCTAGTGAGCTTATGTGGCTGGAGAAATTGTTTATTCATCTTGATTTCTAAGGTAAGCAAGGATGTATCTTTTGTGGGAGCATAAAAACCTTGTTTTCCATGAAAGGTCTAAATATATAGATGTGCATTATCACTTTATGAGAAAGAAATTCACGTGAGAGGATGTAAAGGTAGAGCCTGTTTGTACAAGGGACAAATATCCCAATATGTTGACCATAGCATTGGATGGAGTAATGCCATAACACTTGAACCCATGCTTAGGAATAAAGTACCTAGATGTTGGGAGTTGATGGGGAGTGTTTTCACATTATCCTCATTTATATATTTACTTAGAACCCTCATGCAATAGTTCGTAATTGTGTATTTTTGTATTATACACCCATTATCCTTAGGATCTTAAGATTCACAAAAGCTCATCATAATACTATTCCTACATTATGCTAAAACGTTAATGGATCCATGAAACATGAAAACATTTGTTTCCTAATTTTAGAAATGGAGGGATCCTAAATTTATCTCTAACCTATTCTTATTCCTTTTAATACAACTCTTCTTTCTCATGTTTACTTAAATATTTCTGTCTCTTTACTTCCGCAATCCTGGATTTCTGTGTGGCTACAGATATACTTCTTTTGCAGAGAGAGAGAGAGAGAGAGAGAACATGCCAAAAAATATTTCTCATTATCACCACATCATGATGTCTGAAATATCGACGACAAATCGATATGAATTGGTACTCAAAATATGGATCATCATGAAAGCATCATTATGTCAGTAGCAGCCTTCAGGGAGCCGATGAAAAATTTTCTTCATTTCAAATATGGGTTGGAATCATAGAAACTGTATATCAATGTCCTCCTTTAAAAAAATTTGGAGCCTCTCATCATCTCGAGAGTCAGGATAGGATACAACAAAATCACAAGAGAGCAGAAAATGAAATTTCCTTGATAATGTACATTGGCACTCGAAAAGGAGTGTACAACATATACCTATTTTTGGCAGAGATGAAACGTCTTCTGTTGTCAACAACAGGAAGGCACATCTTCATTTTCGTCGTTCATTACTTCAGCGATGGGCGGCAAAGAGGGGGTATAATCTGCAAGACGACGCTGCTGCTGATGATAAGAGGGTAATTTACAGAAGTTCTTCACACTGGGACGCCCATTGTGCTTCTGCCTTTTGATCGCCAGCTTGGAATGGAGTACTTGGGACGCCCATTGTGCTTCTGCCTTTTGATCGCCAGCTTGGAATGGAGTACTTCCAAGTCCTGCAGCCTTTTCTGCAATGAGCCATCACATGCCAATCCCCACTCATAAGTGGCGGGATCTTCCGACACACCTGACAATACTCTCTGACGCTTGCGCGCTGGGCCGTCAGCAGACATCGATGGCAACTCTCTTTTCCTGTGTTTGTTGTAGTAAAACACAAGCCGCTTGGGCGATGGCAAGCCTTCACGAAGGGGAGGTATTTTAGCGTAGGGTGAAAAGGGAATGACAATACTCTTTCTGCGTGGGGATGCTACTATGCGGACAACTGCGAGCTTCTTTGTGTGTTCTGCTTGTTTCTCCTGTTGACGACGACTTATTTCCGCTTTCAGAAGGAGTGCTAAAGCACGCCATAGTCTCCTGCATTTCATATCATGGGCACGCATGCCCGCTTCAACGTCTTCATCAGTGTAAGCAGCTTGGTCGGCCCTAGTAGGAGGAGGAGGATGAGTAGTGGTAGCGCTGCCTTGGGGCTCCTTCAAAGGGCAACCCCCCATCTTCAGCTTTATTGTAAGAGGTAGACCCTGTTTCAATGTTATCCTAACAGGTAGCACCTGTTTGGATGAAGCTTCTTGGAGTGTGGATGGAACACGTGCCTCAGGAGGAGGTTGCTTCGCATCCGGAGCGACGTCTGCTGTGTTGCGCTCGTGCGCCCGGAAGGATCTCTGTGCTTTTGTGCCCCAACGGAGTGGCTGCATCTTCCTCTGTGTTGCTACTGTGGAGCGTGAGAGCAGGGTACTGCTGGTGCTGGTTGACTCCGCGAGTGTTGATGGTGGCTGACGGACTGCTCTCAAAGGAGAAGAGAAGCGTACAAGCATTTTAGGATTGATTAAGAATGTGCGCTTGTAAAGGAGAACCGGGGGCTTTTTAAGGCTTCTTAAGAAACATAAACTTTGGGAGGGATTTACAAGTGGGAAACCGAGCGAGCGAGCGAGCATTTACCTGCGTTTGTCGAAATAAATATACCTACAAAATATATCAACTAAAAGATGATGTTGTTATAGATCACTCATTTGTTTCGTGGGAAAAACCATTCATAGAACATGTCACTCACTCATTTTGTAGCAACGTATGCAAAGCCTTTCAGCTGTTCGTATGTGCGAGGAGTGAAATTCTTGTTTTTTTTAAATAAAGGAAGTTCGGCCTTAGCTTACTCTCCCCGTCTTGAATTAATTAAAAAAAAAGTACAAGAGAAGAGGGATAGTGCCCATGGGATCCCTCGAATCCCACGGAGTGTTCTATGTGGAGCTGTAATCAATGCAATCATGGTCTAGGTTTCATTGCCAAAATGAACCATGCCCCTAGGTAAGAAATTATAAAGTATCTTGGCAAGGTTTAATAAGAAGTCCATTTCAGATTCTTCTAGGTTCACGGAAAAGAAATCAGCTCTAGCCTAGTGGTTAAGTCCATCTGAAGTGAAGGTGAAGGTCTTTGGTCTAGGCAGCTGCATCGGGGAGAGTGTTATGCCAACACTTCTCTAGATCTTTCTATAAGCGTCCACCTGAGTTAGCTTTTGAGTTACATCGACTCAAGTTACACATATGGTAGAGTTATGCCACAGAAGACTCTAGAAGAGTAGAAAATGTCTCTAGATATGCCTAAATATGCACATGCTAACACTGGAACAAGTTTTGGAACAAGTTCACAACATTGGCATCAAAGCTGCCAGGGAAATCCTTTTCGTGGAGAAGGAATAAAGGATGCCTCATCTGAACTCTTTCTACATGATCTTTGCAAAAACCTCATGCAATTTTGACCTCCCGATTAGAGTAGGAACAACCATTCAGGGTCTTCAACATGCGAATTCACACAAATAAACCAGCCACGCACTTTGAATGGATAGTGGACACCCACAATCAAGGGAGTGGAGCTCGAACTATGCCACTCATGCGAAGAAAAGCCCGCACTCTATTCTCTCAGTCTGACGATCACAATATCTCATGCTTTATTTTTGTTTATTATTATTCTAAAAGTTGCTGCTCAGCACCCATCTAGCACTTCTTTAGTTCCCTAACAGAATAATACATGCACTTTTGATAGTTGTAGCAAATCATCTGAGCTCTCTCTGTTAAACGAGTATGGAAGCACACGACGAACACAAGGAACAAGAAGAGGCTTGGAGCACAAAAAAATATAGAGTGTAGTATCAATTGAAGATGGTAGTGGCAAAAGAGTGGCTAACACCCAAATCATTCAAAATAGATCTTCGCCATAGAGACATACACACACACTCTCTCTCTCAACAATCACTGTGAAAGTTGCCCTATACTCGGCCTGATCAAATCTAGAAGTGGCCAGAGTAGGCCACTTTTTCTTCAACCAAAATATGTGTAAGTAAGTTATTGAGCATGAAGTGAAGCCCACTAGTGGACACATGAATGTCATAATGTCTCTCAGCTAGAGAAAAAGGATGTAAACATGGTCATGATGATCCCCCTTGGGATAAACCAATCCATGCACCTACATACCACTCAAGTAGCAAAAGATGGGCTTAACCACATTACAATGCTTTGCACCTCGGCATTGCATTAACGTGCTCAATCAAGAAATAAAAAACTCTATATGAGGTTGAGTTATGCATAGGTGAATCAAGCATCTTTAACATTATGAAGAACACTTAGAAGCATCACATTCTAACTGCATAACAACCATCAGAAACATCATATTCTAACTCCATAGCAATTGTCAGAAACACCTTGATAATAACATCTTTTTTTGACTCCATAGCAACCATCAGATCCATAAGAAGGAAGGAGCACACTCATGGAAGCAAATAACAATCTCATGTTCTCTCCTCCTATCCAAAAGAAACTACATAGGAATGAGCAATATAATGAGATCAAATATCCACCAAATGCATTTACACAAGAGAAAACTAGCTCTTGAGTCACTTGGAAAGATACCTCGTCCGTGACTTTGCGAGGTAAGATAACTTTGTCAAAATGAATGAAAATATCTTTATATCATACCCATGTTTTCCATCATATCAAAAGATATAGAATTAAGGTAAAAAGAAATATTCTCCCAAAGAAGTTCATTTTTGTCTAGATAAATTATCATAGTGACCATTCATCCTTTGAAATGGACATTCAAAATAACAACCTCCCACTAAAGGCCAATATGAAAACTATGAAAAATTAGCAGACAATGTAAAATTATGATGACACATAGCTACTGACTATAAAATCATGATAACACATAGCAAACACTTGGTTTTGGAAAGGTAGGAATGAAGAGACTCCCATAATTTTCAATGCGTGTATAAGGTATTGAGAATCAACATTATGAATTGAATCGTTCTTGTTTACTATCATGAATAAAGGAAACCAACACATGAAGTCTCTCATAGAAAAAGAGGAGAAAGTCAATGTATATGACTGCCACAATGTTCTAGTTTAAGGTGTGAAAAAGCATACAAACAACACAATGAAGAAGAAGAAGCCTGGAGCACAATACAATAAAGAATGTATTAGCAAGTGAAGATGGTGGTGGCAAGATACTGGCCATGATTTAAATTAGTCAAAAGGGATCTTAGCCACACATACTCAATACTCACAGTGAAAGTTACCCAATACTCAACCTCAAAACTAGAAGTGGTTATGGTAGGCTAGTTCTTGCTCATGCAAGATATGCATAAGTTAACAAGCAAGAAGTAAAGGACATTAGTGGAAATATGAGTATCATAGAAACCATCCTAGTTTGAGTTACAAAAATCATGTAAACATGTTCATAATGATCCACTTTTGGATAGAGGAATCCAAGTATTCGGGTACCACTCAAGTAGAAAAAGATGTGCTTGACCACCTGCCAATGCTTGACTCTTGGGAAATGCATTAACCTATTCATTTGAGAGATAAAAAGCTAAATATTAAGCCAAGTTATGCATAAGCAAATCAAGCATCTCCAACGTCATGAAGAATCATTCATAAAACTATTTCTATGGGAGGGGTTCGTAATCTTCAAAGCCAAAATGTCTTAATGATCTGTCCATATATTTTGTTTAAGAAAAAAAGTTTCCCTCATCAAATTGCATAAACTAAATACCCAAATAATGATGCAAATTCCCAAATCTTGATGTCTTAAAAGAGGTGTGCAAATTAGTCTTAAATTGAAAAATATGATTCTCCTTAGGACCATTGAGCTTTCAAATAGTGGAATCAAGCAAAATACATAATCCTTGATTCATAGATTCAAATAGACCCCCAAAGAAATAATGCGGCTACAAGGATGTAGTTTCAAATAGTACATTGAAAGATGTGCCACCCCCTTATTTATCTACTTAAGTTAAGCAAGTGTCCTTATTTGTAGAAAAATTTATAAGTCAAAGTACTATGTCATATGTTTATCAAAAAGAGCCAAATACCCTACATCAGTGTGTTATGTAGTGTGTTGACATTAAGAAAAATCAAGGGGAGCAACTAGAACTCTCAAAACTCTACAAGGGATCAAATTATTTGACTCTTATAATTAAAAACCTTCTTCATTGGTGAAAGAAATCATAGAATTGGTTGCTCAAACGCTATGAGTAAACCTTTGAAATAGGCAAACCCAAAGAGTGATCATAATGAAGTATTGCTATACTTGGAGAGGTGATCACATGGAAAATGCATATCTTGTGCAAGTACAAAATATGCCAACCCCATGATCATGTTATTGTAAAGTAGAAGGAGAGTACACCAACCTCTTAGTACAAGATTGTCCTACAACAAACAGGTAGGTAGGCAAAGCTATCAACAACTGTATAGATTTCAACACCAATATCTTGCAAACGAATATTATAGCTCACCACAAAAATATCAACAACCTTATGGATCCCAACCAACACCTAAATGACTCTTATTAAAGAAACCACCACCCTTTGCAAATGTGGTCTTTGTGAAGCATGCAATGAGAAATGAAGATAGAGCATTAGAACATACGTCATCCTTGATAACACATAATGATCCTAATGCCAATAGCTTTGACTCATCACATGGCAATAATGTATCCACTTATTATAATGATTCACCCAAGCATCCAAAGTCGTATCAATATGAATCCCCTCCATAGAGTTCAATTGGCAACAAGATTCTGAAAATCCCATGTATATGAATCCAAATCCTAAGTCCTAGATGAGGAAAGCTAGGCCAAAGACTCCTTGAGGACCATGATTTAGATGTCAAGGTGATCATTTTGTACGTGAATGTACAAATACTCTATCTTCAAGTCAACCTCGATGCATTATGATTCAAGGATTTTGTTTGACTGTGGCAAAGAACATCTCATTTTTGGTTGCCTTAAATACCTAGCTAATGCATCAAAATGTGCCACTAAAGGCTCCTTGGAAAATGAGAGAGGAAGATTGTACCAATTAGAATATTATGTTCCCAACTAAGTAGAGTGTGTAAATCCTCCCTCCATCACCAAGTACTCTCAAGAGTCATTGTGGTAAATACAAGAAGAAAAGTGGGTCAAAGAACAAGGGAACCCCCCCTCACCCAACAATTTAGGAAATAGATGAACCATAAGATCAATTTCTCCAACTTATTCTATCTCTCTATGGAGACTAGTTAGAACCACATTTAGAAGATGGATTAGATTCTAAATCTAACATCCCTACAAGAGTTAACACATTTTGTGGCCCCATGGGAATCTAGATCAATGTAATTATGAACTCATATGGTCTTAATGAGCAATGAAGACTCTATCATACCCAAGGTTCCATGGAGTTAGTAAAGAACACTAAGGTGCAATGTCATCTCATCCTAGAAGAGCTTCTAAAATTGAAACTAGGCTTCTGGAAATAGGTGGAAAATAAAGTCCCTGAATATGATTTCTCCCACTAAAAATAAGGGTCAAAAAGGAAATTTCCCAAGATCTTGATAGATAAGATAGGAGGCATGAGCAAAGGTGAATATGGTAATACCTATCTTCCCATGAACCACCAAGTGCACACTACCAAGGCCATCATAGACTCATGCATAGGTGTTGCCATTGCTACCACATTGTTATGGATGTGTTCGGGGAAACACTCTTTGTGACCTACATGGAACAAGATTCACATGGCATATGGTCATATTTAGCATTCATTAGGATTGAGGAAAAGGATACTATCATCACTTGTGGTGTGGATTCTGAGCATAAAGCTTTGATAGAGTTTGGAAAGAACCACGAGTCATATCCACAAGATACAATAGGACTCTACATCAATACAATCAATGAACTTTTTTTTACTCATCTTGGATTGATGAAGATACACATAAGTGGATATGTAATGTAGCTGAGGAATATGGGATGAGATTAGAGAGGATAGTATCAAGAAGCTCTCAAAACAATAGAACTGTTCAAGACCCAATATTTGCACTGATGGTATTCCTTGATCAGGGATTCACGCCTCAAGGTTGGGCAGACTCCTAGCAGATATGGGCAAAGTAGTAAATGATGAACAATGGACCCCCCATAGTAATGAATATGGCTATGACGTACCCTTGTTCATGTGTTAACCTATCAAGGATGAATAGTATTAAGCATTCATAGTGATAGAATCTATCTCCAAATCAAAGGAAGAATATTTGTATTTTATGGAAGCAAATAAACAAGAGCACAATGCACCCAAAAACGTATTATGCATAGTCAATAAGGTAGAAGAAAGAAAGGAAAAGTAGAAAAGTTAGAAACCCTCTTAGGTAGAGGAGGGATCATTGTTTATGATTCCACATAAGGTTAGGAACTATGATATTGAAGATAGAGAAATCCTATTGAGGATGCCAAAAAAAGAAGCCCTAATGGGAGAAGCTAATGACAACAAAGGAGTGACAAAGAAAAGAATTATGACAATTCAGGATCATGAGAAAAGATGCACATATATAGGAAAGCCCGAAAGAGCAAGAAGTGTTAATAAGTCTCCTAAGGAAATATAGGGACTTGTTCACATAGACATACACAATATTGAAAGGTGTAGAACTAGACATTTGTTTAGATAAAATCCATATGGCACCAATGGATAAACCCATAAAACAAAAAACTCTTACACGTATAGTGATACCTATGTTCTAAAATACAAGAAGAAAGTGAACAATTGAAAGAGGTCAGACTCATCTATGAAAATGAGCATATCGAATGGGTATCCCCATAATTGTTAAGTGGCAAAAAAGAATCGAGCATTATGGATTTTTATTAACTCTTGACTAGGTAATGTAGCCACAGTTAGAGATAGCTATGCACTTTGTATCATTTAGCATTTGTTGGAATGAGTAGCACGTATGAAAGTTTATAGTTTTATAGAAATCTTTTAGCTAGAATCAAGTAGCGATAGCCCCATAAGATCACACAAAAGATGGCTTCTACCATGGAATGTGAGAAGTCGAGAATTACATGCCTCAGACTCACATCCCACCCAATTTATAGCCCTTTCCTAGTAACCATCTAGAGTTCTCTCTAAAGTCCCTCTACTCATCTGGCCTTCCATGATATAGAAGGAGCTATAGACTTGGGTATAAAAATATGTGATTCCAAATAATAAGAGTAGAGTGTCCTAGGTTTCTGAAATAATAGATGGTCAAAAAGTAGAGAACTAGTCTATGTGCTTCCTATCTAGCATTTCCACCAATAAATAATATTCCTTGCCTTAGGCATATTATAGGAATCCCTCTAAGGCCCTTTGAGTCCATATATGTGCAACATAAGTTCTCGGAATATCCTCGGACTCCCTATGCCTAGACCTTGATGACGAACTTGTGATAGCTTGTCACCTATATAGACATTGGCATCTTGCCCTTTGTCTCCCTCAAATACCCCCTTATAGCTTTTCATATGGTATAATAATGAGAAATCACTTACTCCACTAGAGTAAACAAATAATACTATGCTCATCCAAAATAATCGACCATGTTCCAATCTTTGTGAAAAAATACTAAAAACAAATGAAAATCTTTTCCAAGTAGTGCTTAATCTCTAAGATCAAGGAAATATGCTTGATTTACTCACTCTAACGAACTGAAACTCAAGAGATTCCCATCATGATCCAAATTGTGAATCTAAAATATCAATTTGTCAATGGTCTAGACTATGGACCAAGATGTCAATCTATGAATGATCCAAATTATGGACCAAAATGTCGATCTATGATATATAGTAATCCAAACTATGGATCAAAATATCTCCCATACAAAGTAAATCCCAACCCACTCTATGGAACTAAGTACATCATGCCAAATGAAGACGTGCTAAAAAAATATAACAACTAGTGGAACTACCACTACCTTCTCACCAATAAAATGCAAGATGTTCCAAGTGGATAATACTTCCCTTATCTTTGAACACCATCTGATCATCACCATGATCAAATCATTCCTAAAAAGAAATGAGGTGTCTCTAGTAAACTACTGCAATAATATGACACTCCCATATATAATGAGGACCATAATATGAGTCCACTAAATACACTAAAAAATGGTAAGTAGATGTGTGCACACTCATAGCTCACTAATCTAAGCATCTAGCTCACCTCATACACACTATGTATGAACCATGGCCTATCCTCGGGCATATGAAATAGAGTAGTACACACTTTATGAACTTCATATTATTGCAATTGCCTATTCATAGTTCATATGTGCAAACCTTGTCTTTTCTCTTCGAGGCTACTAGCCTGAGGACTTGCCTTGGTTTGCAATCACATTCAAAGTGACTGTCTCAATTGCTCCTCTATTGTCTAATAATAATAAGATCATATGAATGAACTCCAAATCATATAAAAAATACAATCTCAAAGACTTCTCTCCTATACCCTCTATCCTACACCTAGGTAGAATACAAAGCTTGATATGTCCCATACCACCAAACATCATACCCCACATAGATGCATGTATGAGACTAAAGTGAGACACTTCTCTCAAAAAGACAAGAATAAATCGGTGAGTGCTCACAACTATAAATATAAAAATGAAATCAGGAAGTGTTCTTGAAGTGTTTCCTTCCCTCGATCGAAAGAATAGAGTCATTCCTATGATTCTATCACTCATAACTATCTGTAACATCACCTCATCTTGAGTTGAGAAATGAGAAGTTATATGATACATCAACTCAACTAGAGTTGTGAAGGATGCAGCTTGCATCAAATATCAACTCATGCAACTTGAGTGAAATATTAACTCACAAGAAATTGGAATTTATACAACTTGTATCAATCCAAAATATATGAAATTGGAGCTTCCAATATGAAGAAACCAGGTCTTTAGTAGACAGATGTACCACACTTTGGCAAATCCTTACCAAAAATTGTTCTAAGAAGAATAGGTCATTTGACCTACCAATTGATGTCTAGTTTCTTCCAACCACGTTACAGGAAAGTAAATAGGTGGATCTTTAGCTAAAAGAACTAAATCCACCTTGTTTTATTAGTATATAGCTAGACATTTGAGGCTTTCACAATGACCAAAATACTAAGCATCTATACCTACAATATTTTAAAAATTTGCATAAGCTAACTTTTACTCTTTTCTTATTATCTCCTACATGGGGATACATTTCCTCTTGATATTTTGTACACACCTCTAGGTGACATGGTCTATGGTCATTTCATAAATTCGAGAGGCTATACTTTCATGCGTAGAGATTATTTGAATTATCAAATGATCTCTAAAATTATTGAAAATTGTTACAAACAATTTTGGTCTATCAAGGTTATGCAACCAACAAAAATCATGCAATTTGGTTCTACAAATGAAGAGAAATGTGCTTTGTAACAGGTCTATGTCACTTGTTTCAGGCCTCTACCACTATTAATAGCACTTCTAATGCAGAGGTCATTTGATCTTTGTAAAAAATACCCAAATTACTTGAAAACTGGTTAGATTAAAGAAAAGCCTATGAGCTAATGGCTCTCCAAATTTCAATAAATTTGGGCATTCCCTAAATGAACAACATCCAAATCTCTATGAGGTTGTTACCTTACTAACTATCTACTCAATTATTTTTTAAAACCTAAAAATGCTGAGACATATTAATCCTTATGATTTAGACATATTTATTCATTCTCTTCGGTGGACTATGACATGGAGACATATCCATGTATATAATGATCATCTAGAGCAATGCAAACCAATTAAGAATCCAAATCATCTCGTCGAAAAATTGAGTCTTTACATAGTATCCACCTTTCAATGAAAGTGAATATCTATGGATGTCATTCTAGTTATTGTGCTTCTTGTACATTTATTAATCTCATCACAATAAATCACATACAATCATTTATTACTCGTATTGATGATCATAACTATATATCACTCTCGTACTAATTCGAGATAAACTTCTATATCAACTACATAGAATCACATGAAGAACAATTCATGTGCTCATGACTTAGTGTACGAAAATGCATTTTAATTGTTCTTGAGGAGTGTACCTTTGAGATTTTACTTTCTAAAGGAAAACTTAGCCTATTCATGGTACTTCTATCATGTACCTCATGCTCACCCTAACACATCATGGTGATACATAAAAATGCTCTTCTATGGATAGAAAATGCATCATGCACTTCAGCTTTCTAGAAATCATATTATCTATGTATGCATGCATCCACTCATGCATCTTCTTCTCTACTTCAATTACTTTATATGCTTTAAGCTATATTGCACACATAATACTTCCTCTCTCTTACAACACATATAGCTAAAAAAATTTGGACAGTACTTCCCTAGGAAAATGAGGCCCGAAAAAAAAGGTATAACAACGATATAATTATAGACATCAGCGTAGTGGTAAGCAAACCAATTTCGTAGCTGCAAAATCCTGCAAATAAGAAACTTTTCCAATATGTGGTGTTGGGCACTACATGCCCTCATAACAGTGTCTTTTCTCACTCCAATACCTACACAAAGATCTTTAAACACACAAAAAAAATCTTTGCATGCTTTTGTGAATCAACATAAGTTAGTGTAACTTCATGTGCATAGATGAATTCATATCAAAACTAACTTTCATGCACATTCCAATATTGGTTTCATAAAATTGAAAGAGAATACAATGAAAAATTATAAGATTTGATGCAAAAAGTATTCAAATTAATATATTTGAGAACAAAAATATGATACAAAGGTATGAAAATGAATTCTTTCCTATCCCAAATGGTTAAAAGGTGATTAGGAACTCCTAGTTATCATAATTGGATAGTCTAGTAATTCAAAAAGAGTTTCTTGCTAGCCAATAGCCATATAAAATCTTGTGTAGAGATGGCTTGAAAGGGTCACAACATGGCATGCATGCCATTTACAATAGGGGCTTGAAGTCTAGAATCCATATCAATTTGAAGTTCTTGATTTCGATATTCTACGAGGAAGTTCTGGCCAAAACAATGGAGTTAGGTGAGTGGGCAACATCTTTCCTTTAAGAGATATATGGAGAGTTAAATGCTCTGTATAGGTGGTTCTGAGCTTATCCAATCATAGCTTCCAACCACGCATTGAAAGCTCTTTGAGTCTACATTCTATACCAAAATGAATCATCCAATTAGAACATCAAATGATAGAGTTATATCCCTTTTAGTAAAGGTAGGTATGCTAACCTTGCTCTTTCTCTTCTCTCTCTTTCTACTTCCTCTCTTTCTCCTTCTTCTCTCTCTCTCTATATCTCTCTATCTCTTTCTTTCTTTACATTTCTCTCTTCCCTTCTCTTGCTCTCTCTCTCTCTCTCTCTCTCGTTTTTTTCTTTGTTTCTATCTCAATCTCTTTCTACATCTTTTTTTCTTTCTCTATCTTTCTAGTTTTCTCTCTTTCTCATCATTTATTTTGTTCTCTCTTTATCTTTCCTTCTCTTTTGTCTTCTCTTTCTTTCTCTCTCTACTTCTTCTCTTTTTCCCTCTCTATCTCTTTCTTTCGTTCTCTGTTTCCCACTATCTTTCATGCTTTTCGTGTTTCTCTATCGTGCACAGTTGGCAAAATTCATCCTATAGAATAGCATCAGAATCCATTCAACAAGCTCATATAGGCTAGTGGTTAGAGTATTTACCTTATTTTTGGAGCTTGAGAGGTCAATACCTATATTTGAGCACCCCTAGAGATGTGTGTGTAGTAAGGAAAACTTGGAAAGCTTTATTTTGCTTCTATAATGACGATGCTAGCCATGAGAGACATCCTGCTTCTATTCCTTCTGAGCTCTATGGGAACCTCTTTGGGTGTTTGTCTTTTTCATGCAAGATGAAGATGATGATAAAGATGCCCCCCAAAATTGGCATGAAAGCTTTCCATAAAGTCATCATGATCAAATTTTTGTTCTTCATCTCCATCATGCTCCATGGATCTACTGCCTCTTGCTCTAATACCAAATATGAGAAGTGGAGAATGGCATGCCTTAGAATTACCTCCTAGCCTATTTATAGCCCTTGCCTTGTCACCATCTAGAGTTCTCTCTAAATTCCATCTACCTATCTGCCATCATGAGTAGGTATCAAAAGAACTTGGAGAAGCTTGTAGGAGGTAGAAAAGTGAGTTTTGAAGCGATGAAGTTCGGTCCAGCCAAACAGCACAACACCAACCATTGAGCTTATGAGGACTCAAATATACCTTATAGGCATAAGATAAGTGCAATAAAATGCACTATGATCAAGGAGAAAGAGTCGATACAAAACAGATAGGTTCAAGCATCGACTAGCTCAAAAAAACCTAGTATATATGGAAGACGAGATGAACTTCAAATGCTCAGAGCGACCACTTTGCTTACATTTAGAAACAATCCCTTTGTGGGACTGATACACATAGGGCTGAGTGTATATAATGCACAAAAGTACAAGGAATAAGCAAAATATGCTATAAGAATGAATCAAACACTCAATCGTGGTACCTCCTATTTTTGAGGAATACACAAAGATTGACCCCAAGAAAAAAAAACAAAGATTTCTCCCAAAATTATATCAACATTTACATGCATAAACTATACACTAATATCTTTGAAATGAGCCATTTGGGATCCAATTTGGAGCTGTGTAGAGAGAGCAGCAACCTCTACAAGATTACTGTTAGCGAAGAAGATGATGCAAAGAAATGAAGGAGCACGACAATGATGGTCACAAGTGTATGTATATTGCTTCCATGTATTGTACAAGTGTTTTGAAGTATTTATATAGACTCTAGAAGTGATCCACGACTTCTACAAGTGGATTTTGATTTGATATGAAGGCGGGAATGGTTGTTGGAGGGAATCAATTCACTTTCTTACAATCTAGGAAAAGTGAAGATCTAGTTTTGATCTACTTTTAGCTGATTGATTCATTGATTGAATGCAAATCTGCCACCACAAACTCGTGGAATTTGGGCTCTCTCTTTCTACTTTTGCATGTGTAAATCTCAATGCTTTTACAATGGTAAAAGATCCATAAAAAATCATTTTTTTAAAATACAATAAATGAGCATAAGTAAAAGAACTCTCCAATGGATATTCCTTCGGTGTAATCCAAGCAATAGCTTTTTGATGTAGATCAAATCCACTTCAAGCACAGTGTAAGCTTGAAGAGTCAAGCTGCCTATCAAGCTAAAGTATGCTTGAGTCTTCATTCTCTAATAGGTTGAATACCTACCATAGCTTTGAATCTACAAAGCTTTATTCCATCAAGTGCCTTCGTCATCATATCTGCTTCTTGATTTTGAGTAGAAACAAAAGAAGTGTCAATCTCCTTTGCATGAGCTTCTCCGTGATAAGTGGTAATGAACTTCTATGTGTTTGGTTCTTGCATGGAAAATAGGGTTTGCTGCTAGATGATTGGAACTTACATTATCTCCAAATATGTGAGGTTTGGAACTCATAAGTCCCAAATCTGTATACAATGCTTTTAAGCATATTGCCTCTTGAGTTTCTATGGTCAAACCTCTACTCTGCTTCAGTTGAGGATAAAGCAACTGTAGGTTGCTTCTTTGAACTCCATGACAATATCTTTGAATGTGCAAATGCTAAGTAACCTGAAGTACTTCTTTCATCATCCTAAGCTCCTGCTCAATCTACATCTGAATAGATTTTGATTTCCAAATTTAAAGACTAAGGATAGAATATACCTTCATTGATTATACCGTTGAGATACTTAAGTACTCTCTTAGCTGCATCCATATGTGGTCTTCTTGGTGAGTGCATGAATTGACTAAGGACACTAACACTATATGAGATGTCTGCCTCGTATGAGAAGCATAGATCAATCTACCTACCAAGCTTTGATATTCTTTCATGTCTTCAATTTTCTCACCTTCATAAACACTAAGTTTATGATTCATCTCCAAAGGTGTACCTTCAAGTTTTGAGTTCTCGATTTTGAACTTCAAAAGAGGATCCTAAATGTATCTTCTATGAGCCAAATACATTCTTTCATCTGTGTATATCACTTGCATACCTAGGAAAAAAGTGAGCTCACCTAAGTCACTGATTTTGAACTCCTCTTGCATGTGTCTGTTGATCCTTTGAATGCCATTCAAATCATCACTTCTTGAAGATATGTAAGCAACGTCTAATTCCAAGCTCTAGGAGCTTGTTTCAATCCATACAATGCTTTCTTAAGTCTGCAAACATAAGATGCATGAAACAATCAAACACCTTGCAATGTGCAAGACTAGGTTTTCTTCCATGTCATGCTTCATAAGGAGTCATAATTTGAAGTGATTGTGATGGTAGTCTATTGACAAGGTACACAACAGTTCAAATAGCCTATGCCTAAAGATAATGTGGAAACTTCTTCTCTTCAAACATTGTTTGAGCTGATCCAACCAATGTCTTGTTTCTCTTCTCTGCAACTCCATTTAGTTCAAGAGATACCTCCTAGTCACTTCTCTTTTGATAAATGTTTCCTGCAAGAACTCATCAACATCATTGGTGAAGTATTGTCCCTCTCCATCAGATCTGAGCTTCTTGAGTGATCTACCTTTATGATTCTCCACATGTGCTAGATACTTTTTGAAGCAATCAAACACTTCATTCTTACTTTTGGTGAAGTATAGAATAGTCCATCTAATATGGTCGTCGATAAATGAGACATGATACCTTGATACTGCCAATGAGGGTTCTCGACTTGGTCCTCATACATCTGTATGTAGTAAGTCTAATACGTTGTTATGGATGTAGCCTTAGTGGTTGAATGGTTTTCTTTGTGCCATCCCAATCTGGCATCCATCAAACCTATTGATCATGTGTTGCGTTGATATGTTCGGTAGTCCTAGAGCACTTTGATCCCTGTATATATCCTTCAAGGTTCTTTCATTCACAGGAGCAAGTCTCTTATGCCAAAGCTCAAGCTCACTTAGGGTTTGAGACCCAAAATTGAATAGAGCTTGAAACCTTGACCTGGATCTTCCATAAAAGCTCCATGTTGGGTAAACCTAACTTGCAAGCCATTTTCAATTATTAGGCCTACACTTATTAGGTGTTTAGTGATAGTAGGTACATAGAGAACATTACTCACAATGTTTGTCTCTACCACTGGAAGCTAATGTGTCATCCCCTGTTTGTACTTCATGGCTATGCTTTGGACTTTCCAAATCAGATAGAAGAGCAATGTTGCCTACAACTTGATTTGAAGATACTGAATCTATGTACAAGAAATGATCATCTTCTTTACCTTCTTTGTGGCTTAGATTCATAAGAAGCAATGAGTCTTCATGTGGTTGATCTTCTGAATAATTTCTGAATTCCCTTCTATTAAAGCCTCTATTGTTATTGTTGAAGTTGTGTCCAAGTTTACCTCTATTGCTTCCATATCCACCTCTTCCATGTCCTTTCAGGGTCTTCCCATTGAACCAACAATTCTGAGTGGTGTGGTTGGTAGTATTGCATATGGAACAAGGTTGAACATTTTGACCTTTGGCTTTGTCATGATTTGGTCCTTTCTTCTTCCCTTTTCACTTGCTCTTCCTTGCAAAGTTGTCTTGGGAACTCTCCTCTTCATCTTCTTCCTTCTTCTTGCCTTTCATCTTCTTATCCTTCTTTTCTGCATATAGAGGACTAGTTGAATTACGATGATAGGAGTTACCTTCCTTTATGCTATTTTTGATCTGTTGATTGAAGAGTTGTCCAAAAAACATGTTGAACTCTGGAGTTTGCACATCCATGATGAGATCATAAGCCATTGTGAAAGATTACCATTGCTTATCGCTTCCAATCCCATTGAGAATCTACCTCATGATAGCCTCATCTTCAATCTGTTAGAACAAATCAATACCTAATTGATGATTATGAAGAACTTGAAGCAAGTCAGAAATCAAAATGAAGTCAAAGAAGTCATTGAAGGAAGTAAAGAGATATCAGAAATGTAGCTTGCATACGAATGTACATTACAGATGGAAATTCTTGTATAATGGATATAGATAATCATTAGAGAGTCAATAATGTAAAGAAATGAATTAGAGAGTCATTACAAGTCAAGAGTCCATGTGATAGATGTGTAGAGAGTTATCTTCCTGAGTTAGCGTGAGTCTTTCTCAGATTTCTCTCAACCTGATCAAGTGGATCAGGAAATCTTTTGTACACATCTAATCTAGAAAGTAATCAAGTTATGCTCAAAGTTTCATGGTCTAATCCCTTTCAGGTTGTGTGTATGATCAATAGGAAAATGTATATGTAAAGTGTGCAGGTAGACCTCTTAGAGTCACACACTTTTTCGTGTCAGAGTTTTGGTTGGATCTCAGTGCACAATATAAAGTTTCTATAAATGAGCACAAAATCTAAGTTAGGAGGTAAGGAAGCTATGGCTAAAAGCATTTAGCAAAACGGGACTTGTGCTTTGAGAAATCAACTTGAGAAGTTGACCATGTCAAAGTCGCTTATTCTGACATACCTTTGATCTTATTGATCAAAATAGAGTTTTAATGGTTAATTTTAAGATCTAATCAATGTTAAGGTTGCAAAAACGTAGCATGGAGATATTTGCATTATTACATTGAAGAAATTTGAAGCTAGGTGCAGGTAATGGAGTTAGATTCTGAAGCACTCTTCTTGAAGAAGAAGAAACTTCACATAGAGAAGTGTTTGTGAATGATTTTGTAAATCATGGTAATATTTATGTAAAATTTGGTCTAGTATTAATATACAAGTGTTCTTAAATCAATATAGATCAAACATTTGGAGATTAACAAGTCTCAAGCAGTGGTAGCAGAGCAAAAGGTGCAATATAAAGAGAAGAAAAGAGCATTTGAAGTCTCGATTGTTGCAGACATTGGAGTTTTTTCAAATCGAAGGTGGACAATATTAAAGTTTTGAAGACAACCTAAAGAAGTCTGAAAATTTGAGCTCAAAAGGATCTGAAAGATTAAAGATTTACATTAAAGGTACAAAGCATATTCATTTATCTTAACATTTGAAAAAGACAAAGATCAAAGATGGGAGAAAGCTTGTAGATTGATAAGCTAGATAGGGAAAACTATCTAGCTTGGTTCATGATGATAGAGGCACACTCATGAGCAAATATTTGATGGGATTCATTACAGGAGAATAAGAAAAGCCTTTGTTTGAAGATCCTAGTCTTCCAACTAGGGAAGAGCTTGCAAATTTGAAGAATTGGATGAAGAAGGATGCTCAAGCTAGGAGCATCATTTACATGGTTGTAAATGATTATCCTCTAACTCATATTAGAGGATTAGAAAGTGCAACAGTTGTGTGGAAATGTTTGGAAGAGCATTTTCAAAATATAACCAAGTCAAGGAAGTCCTCATTATGGGATCAGTTCACAGCCTTCAAGAAGAAGAGCTCACAATCAATTTTTGGTTATGTGGCAAGAATGAGGGATATTGCAGATAGCTTGGGAGAAGTAGATAAAGATATTGAAAAGGACAAGTTGGTAAGAAAAGTACTTAGAGGTCTGGGAGGAGATGAGAAATGGAAGCCTTTCATATTGTCCATAGAATTGTCACTCAATCATTTTACTCCTGATCTTAATCAGTTGCTACGACAAATGCTAAATTTTGACCAGGACATTAAGGGAGATAATTATAGGAGTGCAAGTCTATGTCCTCTAAGGATAAGAAAAAGAATGTCAAAGGAAAGCAGTCAATTGATGATGACGGATCTTCAAGTCCAGCTAATTTCACAAGAGGGAAGATAAATTCAAGAGGTAAAGGAAGAGAAGCTAAGAATAAAGATAATGTTAGAGCTTGTTGGATTTGTGGCAAAACAAATCATTTGGCAAATGATTGTTGGTATAACAATCAAAATGGGGGAAGTCATAGTTAGAGTTTCAATCAAAGAGGTAGAGGAGGTAGAAATCAAAGAGGTAACTTCAAAGGAAGAGGTGGTAGGACTTCATATGCTAGAGGAGGTGGAATAAGCTTGATAAGTGTAGGACAAATTGTGGAGAAAGGATATGAAGTAAGATTCACAAATGATGGTGTTTATGTGCAAGATCCAAATCTAGGATATAGAAGTATCATTACAGGTCAAAAGGAAGGAATGCTTTTTACTCTCAAGGTCCAAGGCAATGTGGAACATGCATTGTTTACTTATGGAAGTCAAAATATTTCTGAGTTAGACCTATGGCATAAAAGGCTAGGTCATTTTAAGGAAAGAGCCATAAAAGAAGTGTAAAAGAATGATGTAGTGCACGGATTGCCAAATGTTGAAGGTCAACACATGGTATACAAATGTGAAGCTTTTCAATTAGGTAAAGCTCACAGAAGTTCATACAATAAACTAGGATACATGTATTCAAATTTGCTTCAATTGGTTCAGATGTGTGGGGTCCTTCAAGGGACTATAGCATAAGTCGATTTATATATTATGTGTTGTTTATTGATGATGCAACAAGATGGATTACACTTTATGTAATCAAGGACAAACCCCAAGTGTTCAAGACATTCAACCATTATCATGCCTATGTAGAAAGGATTATAGGGCAGAAGCTCAAGAGGTTGAGATCAGATTGGGGGGGGGGATATAGAGAAGTATGTGGTTATTGGGTACAATGATAGACAGATGGGATACAGATTGTGGAGTCCATCTACAAAACAATTTCTTGTTACAAAAGATGTTACATTTGATGAGCAAAGCAATTGGTATACAGGGTCAAATAATGATTATGTAGATTTTGAAGAAATACAAAGGAAAGGGAAGACAAAAGTAAAGGTGTATGAAGAAGATATTGATGATGATGATTGTAAAAGTAAATTGCAGGGCAATGATGAAGATAGGTGAAGATTTGATCCAAAATCAAATGAGGCTGAGACTTCAAGAAGTGTAGAGTTCAAAAGATCTTTGAGAGAAAGAAAGGAACCTTTCATGTATAGTTACAATACATCTTTCTTAACAACAAAAGGTTATGCTTATAGTGTAAAGACAAAAGAAGATCCGACCACATATGAAGAAGCTAAAGCAAAAAAGAATTGGGACAAGGCAATGCAAGAAGAATATGATGCTCTACTTGAGAATGAGACATGGGAATTGGTGCCAAGACCAAAAAACTAGAAGGTAATTGGATGTAAGTGGGTGTACAAGACAAAGAGGTTTGCAAATGGTGAGGTTTCTAGGTAAAAAGCTAGACTTGTGGTTAAAGGTTATGCCTAAACTTATGGGGTATATTATGATGAAACCTTTAGTCCAATTGCTAAGATGTCTACAATTAGAACCTTAATTGTTATTGCTGCTTGTAAATGATGGAACTTGTCACAATTAGATGTGAAGAATGCATTTCTGAATAGATATATTGTAGATGAGGTGTATATGGAGCAACCAGAGGGTTTCATGGAGTCAATTGGATTAGATCATGTATGTAAGCTCAAGAAAGCTTTATATGGTTTGAAACACGTCCTAGGAGGTACAGAGGTACAAATGCTCAGAGAATCAAGGAGCCTAAGAAGCAAATAGAGAAGGAGTTTAAGATATGTGATTTGGGAAACTTGTCTTATTTCTTAGGAATGCAGATTGTGTATACTCAACATGGAGTATATGTTACACAAGAGAGATACTTGAAGAATCTTCTAGTCAAGTTCAACATGGAAGATTGCAAGCATTCAACCACACCATTGGAGGTAAAACATAAGTTGAGTAGATATGGAAGAGAAGAGTTTAATAACATGAAGAAATATCAGAGTTTGGTAGGTAATTCGATCTATGCTACCTTGACAAGACCAGACCTATCATATGTAGTTGGTGTCTTATCACAATTTATGCATTGTCCAAGGAAAACTCATTGCATTGAAGCTCAAAGCGTACGTAGATATATCAAAGGAACCTTGAGTGAAGGCTTGTATTATGGTTTTACTTCTGACATAAAATCAAAGTGTTTAGTGATGCAAATTGGGCAGGTAATTCAGATGATAGAAGGTCTACTCATGGTTATCTCTATTATATTGGAGATAAGTTAGTTTCTTTGTGCTCAAAGAAGCAACATACACTTGCTTTGTCATCCATAGAAGCTGAGTATAAAGGAATGGTAGAGGTTTCAAAAGAAGTGATATGGTTGAAGGCCTTATTGAAGAGTTTTGGAACTGATCAGAATACTCCAATTATTTTTGGAGACAACATGAGCTGATTATATTTGGCACCTAATCCTGTTTTTCATGCCATGACTAAACACATAGAGATTCAGTATCATTTCTTCAGGGAAAAGGTACTTGAAAAAGTGATTGAATTATTGTATAAACCAACAAAAGAGCAGGTTGCAGATATGTTGACAACGAGCTTAGATGGACCTAAGCTACAGAAGTTCAAAGAGATGGCAGGAATAAAGAAGAATGGTATAATCACAATTATTGATTGAGGGGGAGCTGTTGGAACAAAAAAAACCCCTACTTTTTTATTATGAAGAACTTGAAGCAAGTAAAAAATCAAAATGAAGTCAAAGACGTCATTGAAGGAAGTGAAGAGATCTCAGAGATGTAGCTTGTATACATATGTACATTATAGATGGAAATTCTTGTATAATGGATATAGATAATCATAATAATGATAAGGAGTAATGTAATAGACATGGACTGAGTCTGGAATCATATGTATATAAGTCAATAATAGTGAAATGAATGAGGGATTCGTTAGAAATCAAGAGTCCATATGATAGATGTGTAGAGAGTCATCTTCCTATGTTAGCATCGAGTCTTTCTCTGAGCCTGATTAAGTGGATCACGAAATCTTTTGTACACATGTAATCTAGAAGCTAATGAAGCTATGTTCAAAGTTTCATGGTCTAATTCCTTTGAGGTAGTGTGTATGATAAATAGGAACATATGTAAAGTCTGTAGGTAGACCTCTCAGAGTCGCACACTTTTTTGTGTAAACGTTTTGCTTTGATCTCAGAGCACAATGTAAAGTTTTTTATAACTGAGCATTCAAAATCTAAGTTAGGAGTTAAGGAAGCTATGGATAAAAGGATTTAGCAAAACGGGACTTTTGCTGTGAGAAATCAACTTGAGAAGTTGCCTATGTCAAAGTTGAATGTTCAAAATGAAAGTTTCTAACATACCTTTACTATTGATCAAATCAGAGGTTTAATGGTTCTTCTTAAGATCTAATCAATGTCATGGTTGTGCAAAGGTAGCATGGAGATATGTGCATCATTAGATTGAAGAAATTTGAAGCTATGTGCAGGTAATGAAGTTAAATTCTGAAGCAGACTTCTTGAAGAAGAAGAAACTTCACACAGAGAAGTGTTTGTGACTGATTTTGTAAATCATGGTAATATTTGTGTAAATTTTGGTCTATGATTGATATAGAAGTGTTTTTAAATCTATATAGATCAAAAATTTGGAGATTAAGAGGTCTCCAGCACAATCACCTCTCCAATGGATGCTCACGGATCTGCAACCTCCTTGAACTTGGTAACAAACTCTGTGACGTTTTTAGTTGAACTTGTTCCAAAGATGATTCATTCTTGCTTTGGTACTAGCAAAAAAGAAAGTCTTGAGGGCATCCCAAGTCTCTTGAGATGTCTTGCATCCTCTAATATGTGGTAATAGAAAGTTAGAGATAGAGTTTAGTATGTACGACCTTGCTTGCGCATCCCTTGCACACCCAAGTGTGAGCTTGTCTCTGTCCTCTTGCTTAGGCCCTCCTTTGGATCTTGGAACAGGCATAGCTTCATCACCTCCTACAATCCCATAAAGATTTCTACCTTGCAAATAGGCCTCCATTCTGATTTTCCAAGTGCTGTAGTTGTGTCCATCAAGCTTCTTGATCAAGTGAGAGAAATTCATCACCCATCTTGATCTAGCTCTGATACCACTGAAAGAAATTGGAGAAGCTTGAAGGAGGTAGAAAATTGAGTTTTGAAGTGACAAAGTTTGGTCCAGCCAACCAACACAAGACCATCCCTTGAGCTTATGGAGACTCAAATAGACCTTCGAGGCATGTGATAAGTGTAATAAAATGCACTTTGTATTTTGGAGCATCAAGGAGAAAGAGTCAATACAAAACAGATAGGTTGGCCCATCGATTAGCTCAAAAAACTTACGATCTATGGAAGAGACAATCAACTTCAAATGCTTATAGTGACCAGCATACTTACAATTGGAGAAAATCCTTTTATGGGAGTGATACACATAATGTTTCGTGTATATAATTCACAAAAGTATAAGGAATAAGCAATATATGCTATAGGAATGAATCCAACACTCAACGCTCGTACCTCCTATTTTTCAGGAATACGTAGAGATTTACCCCGAGATAGAAAAACTAAGAATTATCCCAATCTACTAAATCAAATGCTATGACAGTTTACAAGAATAAACTAGACACTAATACGGTTCCAATAAGCCATGTTTCATCCACTTTGGAGCTCTGCAGAGAGAGCAGTATCCTCTCCAAGATTACTATTGGCGAAGACGATGATGCAAAGAAAGGAAGGAGCAAGACAATGATGGTCACAAGTGTATGTTTATTGCTTCCGTATATTGTAAAAGTGTTTTGAAGTATTTATGTAGACTTTAGAAGTGAATTCTACAAGTGGATTTGAATTCAAATGAAGGTGGGAATGGTTTTTAGATGGAATCAATTCACTTTCCTACAGTCTTGGAAAAGTGAAGATCTAGTTTCATCTACTTTCACATGATTGATTGATTGATTGAATGCAACTCAACCACCACAAATTCGTGGAATTTGGCTCTCTCTTTCTAATTTTACATGTGTAAATCTCCATGCTTTTAAAATGGTAGAAGATTCATGAAAAATCATTTTTAAAAAATAAAATAAATGAGCATAAGTAAAAGATCTCTACAACAGATATAACTTGGACGTAATCCAAGCGATAGCTTTTTGATGTAGATCAAATCCACCTCAAGCATAGTGTAAGCTTGATGTTCCAACAAGTACCTCATATGAACTCTCTAGCTTTTGGCCTTGGCTATCCCCCGAGCTAGGAACTTTTCGTTCCTCCGGTCAAGTACATCTGTGAGATATAACATGGAATGGGGAATTTAGGCCTTCCGTGTGATGCCATTTGGGCACACAAATGCCCTTGCTGTTTCTGCAGTTGATGTGTAAGATATTTAAGGAATTTATGTGAAAGACTTTAGAAACATAAATGAATGATTTATGAGCACATTGCCACATATGATGAAACTGTTGGAGGATAAACACTCCTATGTGCACAACAAAAGCAAATGAACCCTCCTAGGATCCTGACATTTTTTAGACATAGGCTCTGTATTTTCTGAGTTTCTCTGAGTATATGCAGAGACTGAAAAGAAATTTTGCAGGCATAAACTAGAATTTAAGAGCTTTCAAATGAGAGTAAAATCACTCCATTTGGATATTGGATGATGCCTCAACCAGCTGCAACAAAACAGACAACTTGATCTCTCCACAGAGTATGAGCTAACTAGACAGACACTGTTCTGGACATGTCTCTGCACATGTGCAGGCACTGAACCAGAGACTTATACCAGACAAAGTAGAACTTATAAGCTTTCCAACAAGACAAAAACCATTGCAAATGGTTTCCGGATGAAGGAGAAACAACAATTACAAGACCGGGGGGTCTCCCAAAAACATCTAGATAGATAGAGTGTGTAAAAGTGAAATTTCTGCAAAATATGCAGAGAATAGCTAGTAGGGGATGTGCTTAAGCAAGGGGGCAGCTTGGGCACGTATTTCCACGACTCTAAGTCATAATACAACTCATTAGAGGTTTTAAAGACCTCATACTAACCTCTTTAACCAATCAAAAGCATATACATGTCAAAAGTGAGGTCCAATCACATCAAGAGGTGAGCTAAATCTTCTCTAATCAAATTCTTTCCATTATGGGCATGATTTGATGCCTCCAACTCGTGGAAATCAGCCTCCTTTGATTGTGGATGATGTGGAAGGTTCAATTTTGGGCATGTTCCCACACTCTTGAGCTTGAAAAACTTTCAACACTCCCCCTCAAGCTCAAGTCTTTTCCTTTGTTGCTTCAGCCTATGTCTCTTATGTTGATAGCTTCCTTGAATCCTCCAAGCTTTGTACCTTCAAGAAGCTTTGTCATCATGTCTGCAACCTGCATTTTAGTGTTCACATACCTTATATCTAGCTCTTTTGCCATCACCTTTTCTCTAACGAAGTGGTAATGAACCTCTATGTGCTTGCTCCTTGCATGAAACATGGGATTGTTAGCTAGATAGATGCTTGAAATGTTGTCTCCATAAAGAGGAAACTCCTGCACTTCCACTTCCAAGTCCCTAAGTAGCTTCTTAAGCCATAATAGCTCACATGTAGCCAATGCTAAACCTCTGTACTCAGCCTCTGTGGATGAAAGAGCAACAGTGCGTTGCTTCTTAGAGCTCCAAGGGATCACTTTTGTACCTATCATGAAAACATAACCCGATGTACTCCTTCGATCATCCTTGCTACCTGCCCAATCAGCATCACTATATCCTTTGACACTTAGATCAGCATCATATGAGTAAAATAGACCTTCGTTGATGGTGTGCTTGATGTAATGAAGCACCTTTCTTGCCGCCATAAGATGATCATGAGTAGGTGTATGCAAAAATTGAGAGAGAACACCTACTACATATGCAAGATCAGGTCTAGTGAATGTAGCATAAATTAATGAACCAATTATGCTTCTATATAGTGTAATATCTTGTATAGCCTCTCCTTGACCTGCAACCAACTTTGTATTGGGCTCCATGGGCTGAGAAAGTGGCTTACAACCACTCATACCAAACCTGTATAGCACATCCAACAAGTATTTTCTTTGAATCAAGAAGATGCCATTGTGTGCATAGATTACCTCTATTCCCAAGAAGTATTTTAGTGTTCCAAGATCAGATATCTTGAACTCCTTTCCTAGCTTTGATTTGATATCTTTAATACCTGCAATATCACTTCCTGTGATGATCAAATCGTCCACATAGATGCATATATATACCGTCTTGTCTCCTTGCTTCTTCATGTAAAGTGATGGATCTGCAACACTTTCTTTGTATCCACAACTTGATAAATAATCCACTAACCTCTGATTCCAAGCCCTTGGGGCTTGCTTTAGTCCATATAGTGCTTTCCTTAGCTTGCAAACATGATTTGGGTACCTCATACTAGCAAATCCTTGAGGTTGGCTCATGTAGACTACTTCTTCAAGCTCTCCATTGAGGAAGGCATTCTTCACATCCAACTAATATAAGCTCCATTTCCTTGATGTGGCCACTACAATCAAAGTCCTAATTGTTGGCATCTTGGCTACGGGGCTGAAAGTTTCATCATAATCTATCCCGTAGCTTTGGGAGAAGCCTTTCGCCACCAACCTTGCTTTGTACCTAGCAATGGAACCATCTGAATTTCTTTTAATTTTGTAAACCCACTTATTACCTATCACCTTCATGCCTTCTTGAGCTGGTACCAAGCTCCAAGTATGGTTCTCATCAAGTGCTTTGAGCTCTTCCTTCATTGCCTCTTGCCATTCCTTCCAATCCTTAGCTTCTTCATAACTAGTTGGTTCTTTGTCCTTGATTACCTGAGTCATGTATGCATAATGCTTTGCAATGAAATTATCATATGTTAACCTTTGTACTGGATATCTTACCCTTGAAGACCTTCTTTCACTTCCTTTTGGTGTGGTTGCCATCTTCTTTCTTTGTTTGGCCACTCCTGGAGTTTGAACTTCTTCTATCTCTTCATCTTCCAACATGCTCTCGTCCACATAGCTTCCTTCTTCAACTGAAATCTTCTCTTTGCCTTTGACTTTGCTTTCTTCAGAGCTGGTCTCTCTTTCCCTAAGCCTTCCACTCCATGGTGAGGGTGTCCTTGTGTTGCATGAGTTGCTTGGACCACTCAAATCCATGCTTTCTTGAACTCTATCATCATTCTTCAAATCTGTCTCACCTATGTCTTTAACCTGCAGTGGACTTGTGCATGCATACCAAGGCTTCAACTCATCAAAGACAACATCCCTACTTACCTTCAGCTCCTTGGTGATGGGATTATAGCATTTATACCCCTTTTGTTCCATAGAATATCCCAAAAAAATACACCTTTCAGATTTGGCATCTAACTTTGACCTCAACTCTTGAGGTACATGTACATAGCATATACAACAAGATGTGAAATGCAAGGTTTTCTTCCACTCCATGCTTCCTCAGGGGTTAGATGATGTATACCTGATGTAGGACATCTATTCATGATGTATGTGGCTGTATATGTAGCCTCTCCCCAATAACAATGCGGCATATTCATTTCGTTGAGCATACACCTTGCTACCTCTGCTATGTGTCTGTTCTTTCTCTCTGCTACCCCATTTTGTTGAGGGGTATACCTGCATGTAAATTGCCTTTTGATGCCATTGACCTGCAAAAATTCAAAAAATTCATGGGAGAAATACTCTCCCCCTCCATCGGATCTCAAAGTTTTGATAAACTTGCCAGATTCCTTCTCCACCTGTGCTTTGAATTTCTTGAAGTAGTGGAACACATCTGATTTGTTTCTAATGCAATACAACCACACTTTTCTTGAAAAGTCATCAATGAAGGTTACAAAATACCTATTTCCAGCAAGGGATGCTTCTCTTGTTGGACCCCAAATATCCGTGTGAATGAGGTCTAAAACATTTGCACTTACATAGGTACTCTTCTTGAAGGGCAGCCTTGATTGTTTTCCTTGTTGGCAAGCTACACAAATTTCATGCAACATTTTAGATGTAAAATTTGGTAGGCCTCTTACCAAGCTCCTCCTTTGCATGTCTTTGAGCTTTTGTAGGTTGATGTGACCTATTCGTTTATGCCATAGATCCAAATCTACTATCCTCTTGTCTCCATATGTGACATACATTGAATGGTGTGGCTGATTTATGTCCATTATGAACATTCTCCCTTGCTTTTTTCCTTTTGCTATGAGCTTGAAACCTGCCCTTGGATCCTCAACAAAACATCCTCTTTCATTGAACCTAACTTGATAGCCTTTTTCTACCATTTGGCCTACCGAAATCAAGTTTTTGGTAATAGTAGGGACATGTAATACCTCTGATAAGCACTTTGCTCTTTGATTTTCTTCCAAACTGATATCTCCCACATGTTGAATGATATGCTCTAAGTTATCACCTGTTTCCACATGCCCTTGATGCTTTGGGACTTGCAAATTACTAAAAAACTCCTTTCGACATGACATATGATTGCTACATCCACTGTCTACATACCATACATCTTCACTAGCTTGAGTTGTATCTTCACCATACCTCATGGCAAGTAAATAATCATTCCCTTGGTTAGATGATGTGTTTGCATAATTACCTTGCCCTCTATAATTGTTGTTGTTGTTGCTTTGATTCCCTTGTCTTTGAGCTCTATGATAGCATTCATTTGCAAAATGACCGGGCTTACCGCATACAAATCCATTTGAAGTAGCTTGTCCTCTTCCACCAAATCTTGCACCTCTTCCTCTATTTGTGGCTCTTCCACCTCTTTGACCTGCATTTTCTTGTTGTCCTTGACCTCCTTGGTTGCTTTGATATCTTTCTCTTCCTCTTGAAGCACCTCGGTTGTGTCTTCCTCTTCCTCTACCTGCATACAACAATTGCCCTTGGCTATCCTAGGCGTTATGACCACCAAGGTTCATCTCCTCTGTCACCATGAGAGTGATTAGTTGATCAAAATCAGGAAGAGAGTACCTTACATACACTGAAGTTGTGAAAGCCCTCCATTTTTCATCATCCCTAAGTCCATTTAGGGTGTGGGTGACAAGATCCTCATCATCTAGGGCACAACCGATTGACCCTAGTGCATCTGCAAGCTCTTTAACCTTTAATATGTAATCATTAGCACCTTGAGAGGGGCTTTTCCTAAGATTATTTAGCTCATTCTTGAGCTGAATTTTTCTAGCTTTTGTGGAGGTTGAATACAATCTCTCCAAGCACTCCCACACCTTCTTCGATGTATCCAAATCTTGAATATGCCCTACCATAGAGTTGCTAATATGCTGAGATAAAATGAAAATGACCCTTTTGTCCCTTTCATCCCACTCTCTTACTGCTCTTCTCTGGTCATTGGTTGGGTTTACCTCATCTATGTAGGGTTTTGGCTCTCCACCACTCACAAGTCCCCACAAACCTTTCCCCATCAAAAAATTGCTTATTCTAAATCGCCGTGGTTGGTAGTTTACTTTTTCGAGCTTCTCAATTTGAGCATTGAGATCAGCCATGGTGCCTCCTAACTCTTTTGAACCTCCCCCTTGATGCAATGAAGTTGAAAAGGATAGCTTTTACCTCAAAAAATAGAGCTACTCCTCTTGATGAAGCTTCGTCTTTGATTTGATGATGTATTTGCTTCCCCTTGTTGTTGACGTGCCCGTTCTTTGCTTCCTTCCTTCAAAATTTGATGAAGTCTTAACTTCACTTCAGTAGCTCCTTCTTCTCTCTTTGATACTCCACTTATAGCTCTGATACCACTGTTGGAGGATAAACACTCCTATGTGCACAACAAAAGCAAATGAACCCTCCTAGGATCCTGAAATTTTTCAGACATAGGCTCTGTATTTTCTGAGTTTCTCTGAGTATATGCAGAGACTAAAAATGAAATTTTGCAGCATAAACTAGACTTTAAGAGCTTTCAAATGAGAGTAAAATCACTCCATTTGGATACTGGATGATGCCTCAACCAACTGCAACAAAACAGACAACTTGATCTCTCCACAGAGTATGAGCTAACTAGACAGACACTGTTCTGGACATTTCTCTGCACATGTGCAAGCACTGAACCTGAGACTTATACCAGACAAAGTAGAAATTATAAGCTTTCCAACAAGACAAAAATCATTGCAAATGGATTCCGGATGAAGGCGAAACAACAATTACAAGACCGGGGGGTCTGCCAAAAACATCTAGATAGATAGAGTGTGTAAAAGTGAAATTTCTGCAAAATATGCAGAGAATAGCTAGTAGGGGGTGTGCTTAAGCAAGGGGGCAGCTTGGGCACGTATTTCCATGACTCTAAGTCATAATACAACTCATTAGAGGTTTTAAAGACTTCATACTAACCTCTTTAACCAATCAAAAGCATATACATGTCAAAAGTGAGGTCCAATCACATCAAGAGGTGAGCTAAATCTTCTCTAATCAAATTCTTTCCATTATGGGCCTGATTTGATGCCTTCAACTCGTGGAAATCAGCCTCCTTTGATTGTGGATGATGTGGAAGGTTCAATTTGGGGCATGTTCCCACACTCTTGAGCTTGAAAAACTTTCAACAGAAACCACATGCTAGAGCTAAGCTAGATATTTGAGGAAGGTATAGAGTAAAGATTATGTAGGAACCGAGAAAAATATGTATTCATGATACAATAATAAAAATTTTTGGGCCATATTCCTTCAAAAAATGGAATATCATCCAATCAAGCTACAATTAGAGTGATTTTTGAATTGTGTCGACATAATAAGACTATAAATGAAGTACAAAGCTTCATGAACCATTGTGTCTACTATATAAGATTTATACATGTGTACTTGATAGTAGCCAAATCATTGGATAATCTTTTGAACAACTTTGAACGCAACGAAAATGAAAAAAATCCTTTTATGAATGCAAAAGACATTTGTGCCTAGTGTCAATAATTAAACCCTTAACTATAGAAAATCATTTCATGTTCATGTTAATGCATCTGATTTCGCTATTGAATGTGTGTTGGCACAACCCATAGGTGTACTACCAAACTATATTGGTGGATGCAAAGTGAAGCTCTATCATCAAACCCTTCTGGAGGACATGCTTATACGCTTGAATAAAGCTAAGAAACATAAAGAAAAGGAACAAAGGATAACAGAAGAAGCATAGGCAGCGGGTCAAAAGAGCAAATTCAAAAATAAGCTAAGGTGACAAGGCTTGGTATGGAATCCCAATGCCCTCCATTATCACAGGGAAATGTGATATAACATACAAAGATGAACCCTAGCATTATAGATATAAGACTTAGGAGCTACCACAAGTGTCATTAGATATTCTTATTTTCAAGACATGGGCATACATGTGAATCCATTAGAGGTGTACCTCATTGGATTAAGAGGTATGGAGACCTCATGCCTAGGAGAGGTAGAATATGGAACTCTCACAAACGAAACTTGAAAAAAATGGCACGTGTGCTTCCCTCCTTCCATCCTTTATATCCTCTTGCACAAAAAATAGTGATGATCTAGAATGCTCTAGTGGGGACATGTGGCTATCATCCACAATCATTCCCATTACCCCCTAAGTACCTTAGGATATCTCCTGAGCTAGGAGCCTTAAAAATACATGCTCTTGTTCCAACACACACTCATGAATGATCTAGCTTGGATCTATGTCTGAAATTATCTCTTCCTTCTAAAAATCATTGTCCTCAATGATCCAAGAGGAGAATCTCAGTGGACACTCTTCCAAGTTTCCAAATACTTTGGAGTGAACTAGTTCTGCAAGCGATTCTCCTTACTAGAATATCCATGGTAGGAATCTAGACTATAAATTTGCGTTGCTTGGTCTTTCCAAACCTTGTCTCTCCCTCTTAGGAATCTAGAATATAGCCTTGCCTTGTTTTCTCTTTGCAAACCTTTCCTTCCTATGTATTTTTGCCATTCTCTCTTGAGTACTTGGCCTTTAAACTTGCATTGTTTGGTGAATGAAGATGAGTCCATGTAGGATCCATATTCTTCATTCTTAGGTAGAGAGCTAGATGGAACTAACCTTGCTGCTTGTACTAAACTACTATGGAATCAAGATATGATTTCTTCCTTATAGCTACTATCTCGTAAATCTATGTCTCAACTTCCATCTTTGAAATTCTTTGATGATTTCCCACTACTAGTTTTTGACTATAGCATTCTAATAAAACTTGATTTTCCCTTTTATTCCACAGTTCTAAATCCTATAGTTCCTATGCAATAAACTTGCTTGTTCTATGCATAGAAATGTGCACTAGTACTCATAGCTATGTAGTTGTGGTAACTCAGTGTGAACTAGATACTTAATCTATAAGTATCCTAGACTTGTAGCTCTTCTTAGAGTTCTCTTATCTTATCATTCATACATCTTGAATTACTTAGCATTAATTTTCCCTTGTTTTATTCGTTTCTTTAACCATAATATTCTGTTTAATCAACTGCTAAGTTCTTATTTTGTCTTGAAAGAACCACTATGAGCACTATTGATCTTTCTTTCACATCACAAATCATTTTGGCAACGGTAAAACTTCTAATTTATAATTTTATATCTTAACTCATGCTTATTCAAAGTGTTCTAGAGCTTTTACAAATTATTTCCCATTTCCAAGCCTTGATGTAAACAAGTTAACCATTTTAACCGACTTTACTCTTGTCTCTTATGTAGATAATACAAGTTTACACATTGACTTAGATTCTTATATGTCCATCAACTAGACAGAAACTTACTCTCTTATTCTTGTAATCTAAATGTATAAAAAAAACACAATCTTAGAGTTAGTCTCCTTACCTACAATTCTTGTAGCATCTTTAAGTAGTTCAAGAGAACTATTTACTTTCTATCAATCATTCTTAGGTATTCCAAACTTCTTCATTTGTCTCTCTTAGACATAGCTTCGACTCTGCATCGAGTTACCTAACTAAAAAGGGTCTCTTGGAGGGCATCTCTGTTACTTTGAGGACTCCATCCTCCAACCATTTCGAACCTAGATAAAAAAGATGATTTATCTTTGTTATTCATTTTATAAGAGCAAACTTGGTCTACAAGTTATACATTTTATGCGCACCCTAAATTATCTTGGTGATAGATAAAATGATCTTCAAACAAAAGCTCATCATAATACTATTCCTACATTATGCTAAAACGTTAATGAATCCATGAAACATGAAAACATTTGTTTCCTAATTTTAGAAATGGAGGGATCCTAAATTTATCTCTAACCTATTCTTATTCCTTTTAATACAACTCTTCTTTCTCATGTTTACTTAAATTTATCTCTAACCTATTCTTATTCCTTTTAATACAACTCTTCTTTCTCATGTTGACTTAAATATGTCTGTCTCTTTACTTCCGCAATCCTGGATTTCTGTGTGGCTACAGATATACTTCTTTTGCACAGAGAGAGAGAGAGAACATGCCAAAAAAAATTTCTCATTATCACCACATCATGATGTCTGAAATATGAATTATCAGCACATCATGATGTCTGAAATATCGACGACAAATCAATGTGAATTGGTGCTCAAAATATGGATCATCATGAAAGCATCATTATGTCAGTAGCAGCCTTCAGGGAGCCGATGAAAAATTTTCTTCATTTCAAATATGGGTTGGAATCATAGACACTGTATATCAATGTTCTCCTTTAAAAAAATTTGGAGCCTCTCATCATCTCGAGAGTCAGGATAGGGTACAACAAAATCACAAGAGAGCAGAAAATGAAATTTCCTTGATAATGTACATTGGCACTCGAAAAGGAGTGTACAACATATATCTATTTTTGGCAGAGATGAAACGTCTTCTGTTGTCAACAACAGGAAGGCACATCTTCATTTTCGTCGTTCATGACTTCAGCGATGGGCGGCAAAGACGACGCTGCTGCTGATGATAAGAGGGTAATTTACAGAAGTTCTTCACACTGGGACGCCCATTGCGCTTCTGCCTTTTGATCGCCAGCTTGGAATGGAGTACTTCCAAGTCCTCCAGCCTTTTCTGCAATGAGCCATCACATGCCAATCCCCACTCATAAGAGGCGGGATCTTCCAACACACCTGACAATACTCTCTGACGCTTGCGCGCTGGGCCGTCAGCAGACATCGATGGCAACTCTCTTTTCCTGTGTTTGTTGTAGTAAAACACAAGCCGCTTGGGCGATGGCAAGCCTTCACGAAGGGGAGGTATTTTAGCGTAGGGTGAAAAGGGAATGACAATACTCTTTCTGCGTGGGGGTGCTACTATGCGGATAACTGCGAGCTTCTTTGTGTCTTCTGCTTGTTTCTCCTGTCGACGACGACTTATTCCCGCTTTCAGAAGGAGTGCTAAAGCACGCCATAGTCTGCTGCATTTCATATCATGGGCACGCATGCCTGCTTCAACGTCTTCATCAGTGTAAGCAGCTTGGTCGGCCCTAGTAGGAGGAGGAGGATGAGTAGTGGTAGCGCTGCCTTGGGGCTCCTTCATAGGGCAACCCCCCATCTTCAGCTTTATTGTAAGAGGTAGACCCTGTTTCAATGTTATCCTAACAGGTAGCACCTTTTTGGATGAAGCTTCTTGGAGTGTGGATGGAACACGTGCCTCAGGAGGAGGTTGCTTCGCATCCGGAGCGACGTCTGCTGTGTTGCGCTCGTGCGCACGGAAGGATCTCTGTGCTTTTGTGCCCCAACGGAGTGGCTGCATCTTCCTTTGTGTTGCTACTGTGGAGCGTGAGAGCAGGGTACTGCTGGTGCTGGTTGACTCCGCGAGTGTTGATGGTGGCTGACGGACTGCTCTCAAAGGAGAAGAGAAGCGTACAAGCATTTTAGGATTGATTGAGAATGTGCGCTTGTAAAGGAGAAGCGGGGGCTTTTTAAGGCTTCTTAAGAAACATAAACTTTTGGAGGGATTTACAAGTGGGAAACCGAGCGAGCGAAGTATCTTGGCAAGGTTTAATAAGAAGTCCATTTCAGATTCTTCTCGTTTCACGGAAAAGAAATCAGCTCTAGCCTAGTGGTTAAGTCCATCTGAAGTGAAGGTGAAGGTCTTTGGTCTAGGCAGCTGCATCGGGGAGAGTGTTTTGCCAACACTTCTCTAGATCTTTCTATAAGCGTCCACCTGAGTTAGCTTTTGAGTTACATCGACTCAAGTGTCACATATGGTAGAGTTATGACACAGAATCTTCTAGAAGAGTAGAAAATGTCTCTAGATATGCCTAAATATGCACATGCTAACACTGGAACAAGTTCTGGAACAAGTTCTAGAACAAGTTCACAACATTGGCATCAAAGCTGCCAGGGAAATCCTTTTCGTGGAGAAGGAGTAAAGGATGCCTCATCTGAACTCTTTCTACATGATCTTTGCAAAAACCTCATGCAATTTTGACCTCCTGATCAGGGTAGGAACAACCATTCACGGTCTTCAACATGCGAATTCACACAAATAAACCACCCACGCACTTGGAATGGATAGTGGACACCCGCAATCACGGGAGTGGAGCTCGAACTATGCCACTCATGCGAAGAAAAGCCCGCACTCTATTCTCTCAGTCTGACGATCACAATATCTCATGCTTTATTTTTGTTTGTTATTATCCTAAAAGTTGTTGCTCAACACCCATCTAGCACTTCTTTAGTTCCCTAATAGAACAATACATGCACTTTTGATAGTTGTAGGAGAAATTCACTGTTAAACGAGTAGGAGAAATTCACTGTCCATGACCCCACGTCTACGAAAGCACATGACGAACACAAGGAACAAGAAGAGGCTTGGAGCACAAAAAAATATAGAATGTAGTATCAATTGAAGATGGTAGTGGCAAAAGACTAGCTAACACCCAAATCATTCAAAATAGATCTTCGCCACAGAAACATACACACACACACTCTCTCTCAACAATCACTGTGAAAGTTGCCCTATACTCCACGTGATCAAATCTAGAAGTGGCCAGAGTAGGCCACTTCTTCTTCAACCAAAATATGTGTAAGTAAGTTATTGAGCATGAAGTGAAGACCACTAGTGGACACATGAATGTCATAATGTCTCTCAGCTAGACAAAAAGGATGTAAACATGGTCATGATGATACCCCTTGGGATAAACCAATCCATGCACCTACATACCACTCAAGTAGCAAAAGATGGGCTTAACCACATTACAATGCTTTGCACCTCGGCATTGCATTAACGTGCTCAATCAAGAAATAAAAAACTCTATATTAGGTCGAGTTATGCATAGGTGAATCAAGCATCTTTAACATTATGAAGAACACTTAGAAGCATCACATTCGAACTGCATAACAACCATCAGAAACATCATATTCTAACTACATAGCAATTGTCAGAAACACCTTGATAATAACATCTTTTTTTGACTCCATAGCAACCATCAGATCCATAAGAAGGAAGGAGCACACTCATGGAAGCAAATAACAATCTCATGTTCTCTCCTCCTATCCAAAAGAAACTACATAGGAATGAGCAATATAATGAGATCAAATATCCACCAAATGCATTTACAGAAGAGAAAACTAGATCTTGAGTCACTTGGCAAGATACCTCGTCTCTGACTTTGCGAGGTAAGATAACTTTGTCAAAATGAATGAAAATATCTTTATATCATACCCATGTTTTCCAGCATATCAGAAGATATAGAATTAAGGTAAAAAGAAATATTCTCCCAAAGAAGTTCATTTTTATCTAGATAAATAATCATAGTGACCATTCATCCTTTCAAATGGACATTCAAAATAACAACCTCCCACTAAAGGCCAATATGAAAACTATGAAAAATTAGCAAACAATGTAATATTATGACGACACATAGCTACTGACTATAAAATTATGATAACACATAGCAAACACTTGGTTTTGGAAAGGTAGGAATGAAGAAACTCCCATAATTTTCAATGCGTGTATAAGGTATTGCGAATCAACATTATGAATTGAATCGTTCTTGTTTACTATCATGAATAAAGGAAACCAACACATGAAGTCTCTCATAGAAAAAGAGGAGAAAGTCAATGTATATGACTGCCATAGTGTTCTAGTTGAAGGTGTGAAAAAGCATACAAACAACACAATGAAGAAGAAGAAGCCTGGAGCACAATACAATAAAGAATGTATTAGCAAGTGAAGATGGTGGTGGCAAGATAGTGGCCATGATATAAAGTAGTCAAAAGGGATCTTAGCCACACATACTCAATACTCACAATGGAAGTTACCCTAAGCCTCAAAACTAGAAGTGGTTATGGTAGGCTAGTTCTTGCTCAAGCAAGATATGCATAAGTTAACAAGCAAGAAGTAAAGGACATTAGTGGAAATATGAGTATCATAGAAACCATCCTAGTTTGAGTTACAAAATTCATGTAAACATGGTCATAATGATCCACTTTTGGACAGAGGAATCCAAGTATTCGGGTACCGATGTGCTTGACCACCTACTAATGCTTGACTCTTGGGCAATGCATTAACCTATTAATTTGAGAGATAAAAAGCTAAATATTAAGCCAAGTTATGCATAAGCAAATCAAGCATCTCCAGCATCATGAAGAATCATTCATAAAACTATTTCTATGGGAGTGGCAATAGGTTTGCAATCTTCAAAGCCAAAATCTCTTAATGATGTGTCCATATATTTTGTTTAAGAAAAAAATTTTCCCTCATGAAATTGCATAAAC
This sequence comes from Ceratopteris richardii, assembly GCA_020310875.1. Taxonomy (NCBI): domain Eukaryota; kingdom Viridiplantae; phylum Streptophyta; class Polypodiopsida; order Polypodiales; family Pteridaceae; genus Ceratopteris; species Ceratopteris richardii. Next base: position 85,256,259 of record CM035408.1, on the reverse strand, counting down.
TAAATACCCAAATAATGATGCAAATTCCCAAATCCTGATGTCTTAAAAGAGGTGTGCAAATCAATCTTAAATTGAAAAATATGATTCTCCTTAGGACCATTGAGCTTTCAAATAGTGGAATCAAGCAAAATACATAATCCTTGATTCATAGATTCAAATAGACCCCCAAAGAAATAATGCAGCTACAAGGATGTAGTTTCAAATAGTACATTGAAAGATGTCCCACCCCCTTATTTATCTACTTAGGTTAACCAAGTGTCCTTGTTTGTAGAAAAAATTATAAGTCAAAGTATTATGTCATATGTTTATCAAAAAGAGCCAAATACCCTAGATCAGTGTGTTATGTAGGGTGTTGATATTAAGAAAAATCAAGGAGAGCAACTAGAACTCTCAAAACTCTACAAGGGATCAAATTATTTGGCTCTTATCATTTCAAAACCTTCTTCATTGGTGAAAGAAATCATAGAATTGGTTGCTCAAACGCTATGAGTAAACCTTTGAAATAGGCAAACCCAAAGAGTGATCATAATGAAGTATTGCTATACTTGGAGAGGTGATCACATGGAAAATGCATATCTTGTGCAAGTACAAAATATGCCAACCCCATGATCATGTTATTGTAAAGTAGAAGGAGAGTACACCAACCTCTTAGTACAAGATTGTCCTACAACAAACAGGTAGGTAGGCAAAGCTATCAACAACTGTATAGATTTCAACACCAATATCTTCCAAAAGAATATTATAGCTCACCACAAAAATATCAACAACCTTATGGATCCAAACCAACACCTAGAACATACATCATCCTTGATAACACATAATGATCCTAATGCCAATAGCTTTGACGCATCACATGGCAATAATGTATCCACTTATTATATTGATTCACCCAAGCATCCAAAGTCTTATCAATATGAAGCCCCTCCATAGAGTTCAATTGGCAACAAGATTCTAAAAATCCCATGTATATGAATCCAAATCCTAAGTCCTAGATGAGGAAAGCTAGGCCAAAGACTCCTTGAGGACCATGATTTAGATGTCAAGGTGATCATTTTGTACGTGAATGTACAAATACTCTATCTTCAAGTCAACCTCGATGCAGTATGATTCAAGGATTTTGTTTAGACTTTGGCAAAGAACATCTCATTTTTTATTGCCTTAAATACCTAGCTAATGCATCAAAATGTGCCAGTAAAGGCTCCTTGGAAAATGAGAGAGGAAGATTGTACCAATTAGAATATTATGTTCCCAACTAAGTAGAGTGTGTAAATCCTCCCTTCATCAACAAGTACTCTCAAGAGTCATTGTGGTAAATACAAGAAGAAAAGTGGGTCAAAGAACAAGGGAACCCCCCCTCACCCAACAATTTAGGGAATAGATGAACCATAAGATCAATTTCTCCAAATTATTCTATCTCTCTATGGAGACTAGTTAGAACCACAATTAGAAGATGGATTAGATTCTAAATCTAACATCCCTACAAGAGTTAACACATTTTGTGGCCCCATGGGAATCTAGATCAATGAAATTATGAACGCATATGGTCTTAATGAGCAATGAAGACTCTATCATACCCAAGATTCCATGGAGATAGTAAAGAACACTAAAGTGCAATGTCATCTCATCCTAGAAGAGCTTCTAAAATTGAAACTAGGCTTGTGGAAATAGGTGGAAAATAAAGTCCCTGAATGTGATTTCTCCCACTAAAAATAAGGATCCAAAAGGAAATTACCCAAGATCTCGATAGATAAGATAGGAGGCATGAGCAAAGGTTAACATGGTAATGCCTATCTTCCCATGAACCACCAAGTGCACACTACCAAGGCCATCATAGACTCATGCATAGGTGTTGCCATTGCTACCACATTGTTATGGATGTGTTCGGGGAAACACTCTTTGTGACCTACATGGAACAAGATTGACAGGGCATATCGTCATATTCACCATCCATTAGGATTGAGGAAAGGGATACTATCATCACTTGTGGTGTGGATTCTGAGCATAAAGCTTTGATAGAGTTTGGAAAGAACCACGAGTCATATCCACAAGATACAATAGGACTCTACATCAATACAATCAATGAACTTTTTTTGACTCATCTTGGATTGATGAAGATACACATAAGTGGATATGTAATGTAGTTGAGAAATATGGGATGAGATTAGAGAGGATAGGATCAGGAAGCTCTCAAAACAATAGACCTGTTCAAGACCCAATATTTGCACTGATGGTATTCCTTGATTAGGGATTCACGCCTCAAGGTTGGGCAGAATCCTAGCAGATATGGGCAAAGTAGTAAATGAAGAACAATGGACCCCCCATAGTAATGAATATGGCTATGATGTACCCTTGTTCATGTGTTAACCTATCAAGGATGAGGAGTATTAAGCATCCATAGTGATAGAATCTATCTCCAAATCAAAGGATGAATATTTGTATTTTATGGAAGCAAATAAACAAGAGCACAATGCACCCAAAAACATATTATGCATAGTCAATGAGGTAGAAGAAAGAACTTGAAAGTAGAAAACTTAGGAACCCTCTTAGGTAGAGGAGGGATCATTGTTTATGATTCCACATAATGTTAGGAACTAGGATATTGAAGAGAGAGAAATCCTATTGAGGATGCCAAGAAAAGAAGCCCTAATGGGAGAATCTAATGACAACAAAGGAGTGACAAAGAAAATAATTATGACAATTGAGGATCATGAGAAAAGATGCACATATATAGGAAAGGATTTAAGCCCAAAAGAGCAAGAAGTGTTAATAAGTCTCCTAAGGAAATATAGGGACTTGTTCACATAGACATACACAATATTGAAAGGTGTAGAACTAGACATTTGTTTAGATAAAATCCGTATGGCACCAATGGATAAACCCATAAAACAAAAAACTCTTACACGTATAGTGATACCTATGTTGCTAAAATACAAGAAGAAAGTGAACAATTGAAAGAGGTCAGACTCATCTATGAAATTGAGCATATCGAATGGGTAACCCCATAATTGTTAAGTGGCAAAAAAGAATAAAAAATTATGGATTTTTATTAACTCTTAACTAGGTAATGTAGCCATAGTTAGAGATAGCTATGCACTTTGTATCATTGAGCATTTGTTGGAATGAGTAGCACGTATGAAAGTTTATAGTTTTATAGAAATCTTTTGGCTAGAATCAAGTAGCGATAGCCCCATAAGATCACACAAAAGATGGCTTCTACCATGGAATGTGAGAAGTCGAGAATTACATGCCTCAGACTCACATCCCACCCTATTTATAGCCCTTGCCTAGTGACCATCTCTAAAGTTCCTCTACTGATCTGGCCATCATGAATAGGTACCTCATATGAACTCTCTAGCTTTTGGCCTTGGCTATCCTCCGAGCAAGGTCTCATTCCTCTAGGCACGTACATCTCTAAAATATAACAATCTCTCACCTTTCTAAAGATCATTGTCCTCAATGATATAGAAGGGGCTATAGACTTGGGAATAAAAATATGTGATTCCAAATAATAAGAGTAGAGTGTCCTAGGTTTCTGAAATAATAGATGCTCAAAAAGTAGAGAACTAGTCTATGTGCTTCCTATCTAGCATTTCCACCAATAAATAATATTCCTTGCCTTAGGCATATTATAGGAATCCCTCTAAGGCCCTATAAGTCCATATATGTGCAGCATAAGTTCTCGGAATATCCTCGGACTCCCTATGCCTAGACCTTGATGAGGAACTTGTGACAGCTTGTCACCTATATAGACATTGGCATCTTGCCCTTTGTCTCCCTCAAATACCCCCTGATAGCTTTTCATATGGTATAATCATGAGAAATCACTTACTCCACTAGAGTAAACGAATAATACTATGCTCATCCAAAACAATCGACTATGTCCCAATCTTTGTGAAAAAATACTAAAAACAAATGGAAATCTTTTCCAAGTAGTGATTAATCTCTAAGATCAAGGAAATATGCTTGATTTACTCATTGTAACGAAATGAAACTCAAGAGATTCCCATCATGATCGAAATTGTGAATCTAAAATATCAATTTCTCAATGGTCTAGACTATGAACCAAGATGTCAATCTATGAATGATCCAAATTATGGACCAAAATGTCGATGTATGATATATAATAATCCAAACTATGGATCAAAATATCTCCCATACAAAGTACATCCCAACCCACTCTGTGGAACTAAGTACATCATGCCAAATGAAGATGTGCTAAAAAAATATAACAACTAGTGGAACTACCACTACCTTCTCACCAATAAAATGCAAGATGTTCCAAGTGGATAAAACTTCCTTTATCTTTGACCACCATCTGATCATCACCATGATCAAATCATTCCTAAAAAGAAATGAGGTGTCTCTAGTAAACTACTGCAATAATATGACACTGCCATATATAATGAGGACCATAATATGAGTCCACTAAATACACTAAAAACTGGTAAGTAGATGTGTGCACACTCATAGCTCACTAATCTAAGCATCTAAGTCACCTCATACACACTATGTATGAACCATGGCCTATCCTCGGGCATATGAAATAGAGTAGTACACACTTTATGAACTTCTTATTGCAATTGCCTATTCATAGTTCATATGTGCAAACCTTGTCTTTTCTCTTCGAGGCTACTAGCCTGAGGACTTGCCTTGGTTTGCAATCACATTCAATGTGACTGTCTCAGTTGCTCCTCTATTGTCTAATAATAAGAAGATCATATGAATGAACTCCAAATCATATAAAAAATACAATCTCAAAGACTTCTCTCCTACACCTAGGTAAAATACAAAGCTTGATATGTCCCATACCACCAAACATTATACCCCACATAGATGCATGTATGAGACTAAAGTGAGACACTTCTCTCAAAAAGACAAGAATAAATCGGTGAGTACTCACAACTATAAATATACAAATGAAATCACGAAGTGTTCCTAAAGTGTTTCCTTCCCTCGATTGAAAGAATAGAGTCATTCCTATGACTCTATCACTCATAACTATCTGTAACATCACCTCATCTTGAGTTGAGAAATGAGAAGTTATATTATACGTCAACTCAACTAGAGTTGTGAAGGATGCGGCTTGCATCAAATATCAACTCATGCAACTTGAGTGAAATATTAACTCACAAGAAATTGGAATTTATACAACTTGTATCAATCCAAAATATATGAAATTGGAGTCTTTCGTAGACAAATGTACCACTCGTTGGCAAATCCTTACCAAAAAATGTTCTGAGAAGAATAAGTCATTTGACCTACCAATTGATGTCCAGTTCCTTCCAACCACGTTACAGGAAAGTAAATAGGTGGATCTTTAGCTAAAAGAACTAAATCCAGCTTGTTTTATTAATATATAGCTACTACTATCTACGTTTATTGTTATAAAATCATAGTATTTGGACATTTGAAGCTTTCACAATGACCGAAATACTAAGCCTCTATACCTACTGTAGTACCCCTTCTCTTTTCCCTTTCTCTCTTTGTGGCATGTGAGCAGTAGGCAGAACCCACTGGCACTCTGAGCATGAAGTCCGAACAAGATAGAAGAGAAAGAGATTGAGAGCAGAGCTCTCAGATGCCTTGGGCTGTAGCTTCAGGGAGTATCCGTTCCATTTCTTGGACATATTTGTGTCTGGGTAGTTGATGCTTTCAGTATTCCGGGCAGATTGTTGCTTTCATTTCAGTTGATTAGTTTCTCTCTCTCTCTCCCTCTCTCTCTCTCTCTCTCTCTCTCTCTCTCTCTCTCTCTCTCTCTCTCTCTCTCTCTCTCTCTCTCTCTCTCTCTCTCCCTCTCTCTCTCTCTCTCTCTCCCCCCGCCCCCTCCATTTAGCTCCACCCCCGCCCCCTCCACTTATCTCCACCCCCGCCCCCTCCATTTATCTCCACCCCCGCCCCCTCCATTTAGCTCCACCCCCGCCCCCTCCATTTAGCTCCACCCCCGCCCCCTCTATTTAGCTCCACCCCCCTCCCCTCCATTTATCTCCACCTCCGCCCCCTCCATTTATCTCCGCCCCCTCCATTTATCTCCACCCCCGCCCCCTCCATTTATCTCCACCCCCGCCCTCTCCATTTAGCTCCACCCCCGCCCCCTCCATTTATCTCCACCCCCGCCCCCTCCATTTATCTCCACCCCCGCCCCCTCCATTTAGCTCCACCCCCGCCCCCTCCATTTAGCTCCACCCCCGCCCCCTCCATTTAGCTCCACCCCCGCCCCCTCCATTTATCTCCACCCCCGCCCCCTCCATTTATCTCCACCCCCGCCCCCTCCATTTATCTCCACCCCCGCCCCCTCCATTTAGCTCCACCCCCGCCACCTCCATTTATCTCCACCCCCGCCCCCTCCACTTATCTCCACCCCCGCCCCCTCCATTTAGCTCCACCCCCCCCTCCATTTATCTCCACCCCCGCCCCCTCCATTTAGCTCCACCCCCGCCCCCTCCATTTAGCTCCACCCCCGCCCCCTCCATTTATCTCCACCCCCGCCCCCTCCATTCATCTCCACCCTCGCCCCCTCCATTTAGCTCCACCCCTGCCCCCTCCACTTATCTCCACCCCCGCCCCCTCCATTTAGCTCCACCCCCGCCCCCTCCATTTATCTCCACCCCCGCCCCCTCCATTTATCTCCACCCCCACCCCGTCCATTTAGCTCCACCCCCGCCCCCTCCATTTCGCTCCACCCCCGCTCCCTCCATTTAGCTCCACCCCCGCCCCCTCCATTTATCTCCACCCCCGCCCCCTCCATTTATCTCCACCCCCGCCCCCTCCATTTATCTCCACCCCCGCCCCCTCCATTTAGCTCCACCCCCGCCCCCTCCATTTATCTCCACCCCCGCCCCCTCCACTTATCTCCACCTCCACCCCCTCCATTTATCTCCACCCCCGCCCCCTCCACTTATCTCCACCCCCGCCCCCTCCATTTAGCTCCACCCCCGCCCCCTCCATTTATCTCCACCCCCGCCCCCTCCATTTATCTCCACCCCCGCCCCCTCCATTTATCTCCACCCCCGCCCCCTCCATTTATCATGAACTTAAGAGCAGAGAAGATCTTCCTTTTGCAGATATACCTCAAGGATGGATGGAAGAACATGTTGCAGAATATAAATTAAAATCCACTCGTGCATATAGTGGAAATGATTTCTCAAGCAAGACAAGCCCTGAAACATTGGTTCAAGAAGTAAATTTAGGGGATGAAGAGAACCCTCAAATAGTTCACTTGGCATCCTGGTTGTGGCATTATCCTCCTTTGCTACAGAAGGTAACTTCTTTGCTTTTTACTTACAAAAGTGTCTTCGCATGGTCCTACAAAGATTTAACACGAATACCAAAAGAGCTTGGGTTACATCGGATACCCTTAGTTGAGGGAGCCGTGCGAGTAAGAAGTAGGCCATATCGACTCAATCCGAAGTATGCAGAGGCAGTAAAGGCAGAGATTAAAAAACTATAGGAAGCAGGTATAATTGTGCCAGTAGAACATTCCAGGTGGCTTTCTTCTATGGTTATTGTGCCCAAGAAAAATAGCGGAAAAATAAGAGTATGTGTTAATTTTCGTGCTTTGAATAAAGTGACTATTCAAGATGGATTTCCTCAGCCCTTCATAGAGCAAGTACTTGAGGAAGTAGCTGGACACACTTTGTATAGTTTCTTGGATGGTTTTAGTGGCTACAACCAGATAGTAATTCGTCCTGATGATAGGGACAAAACAGCCTTTGTTACTCCCTGGGGCACTTATGTCTATACTCGCATGGCTTTTGGCTTGAAGAATGCGCCAGCTTCATTTAATAGAACGATGTATCTAATATTGGGCAAGTGGTTAACAACCTTTCTACGCATTTTCATGGATGATTTTTCAGTATTTTCAGGTACAGATAAAAGAGCAGCAGTTCAAGATTTCCATGACCATTTGGAAAATCTAAAAGAAATTTTTGAGCAATGTCTCAAAACAGGTTTGAAATTGAATCCTGATAAATGTCACTTTTTGGTCACCAAGGGTACTCTTCTTGGTCACATAGTATCTGGTGAAGGTATAACTGTTGACCCTGCAAAAGTTACAGCTATTCTTTCCATGCCTATTCCACAAAGTCCAAAGGAAGTGCAAAGTTTCTTGGGCCATGCAGGGTATCACAGAAGATTCATTCGGATGTATTCAGAAATTGCTAAGCCTTTGTCAAGGCTTACTAGTAAAAAGATTCCTTTCTCATGGAGTGCTGAAGCTGACAAAGCATTTTGTGAACTAAAATTGAGGCTATGTACTGCTCCACTTTTAAGTGTTCCGGATTGGTCATTGGAATTTCATGTACATACAGATGCTAATCTTCATGCTGTTGGTGTAGTTCTAGCTCAACCATCATCTCACAAAGTGGATAGACCTATCTCTTATGCGAGCAGACTCCTTAACCAAGCTGAAAGGAATTATAGTACGACGGAAAGAGAAGGTTTGGCTATCGTATTTGCTCTTCAGAAGTTTAGACATTATCTCCTTGGTGTACATTTCATTGTTATCTCTGATCATCAGCCCTTGAAGTATTTGATAAACAAACCTAGAGTAGCTGGAAGGATTTGGAGATGGTTACTCCTATTTCAGGAATTTAATTTTGATATTCATATTAAGCCAGGAAAAGAGCACTACATGGCAGATCAAGTGTCCAGGACGGCAATGAGTAAAAAGGCAACAGGTATCAATGATGAACTAGTGGATAGCAATCTCTTCCTAGTAACAATTCGGTTGGTATGATGAAATTCTTCATGTTCTCACTACTGGAAAGATCCCAGAACACTTGACACCTGTAGAAAAGAGAAGACTGCTCCTGAAAACCAAAGCATATTCTCTTATAAATGGAAATTTATATAAATACTATCAGGATGATATATTGAGAAGGTGTGTCTATCCACAGGAGGTAAATCTTTTGCTAGAGGCTGCACACAGTGAAGGACACCTAAAGGGGGAAGAATTGGCTCATAGAATCATCCACAAGGGTTTATGGTGGCCTCATATTTTCAAAGATGCAATCAAGTTTGCCAAAGAATGCCACATCTGCCAGAGGTGTGCCCCCACGCCCACCAGATTGAATTTCCAACCATTGGTCATATCTATGGGATGGCTCCCATTTGAACGATGGGGTCTTGATTTCATAGGACCAATTAGCCCAACTGGTCAACCTGGAGGTAAAAAGTATATTTTGATGGCTACATGTTATGCCACTAAATGGGTAGAGGCTAAAGCTACTGTGGATTGCACGGCTTTAACAGTAGCTAAATTTGTGTATAAACGTATTTTCTCAAGATTTGGTTGCCCACTAGAGATTACTAGTGATAGAGGCACACATTTTGTAAATCAATTGCTCCAGTTTATATTTGACAGGTACAAAATCTTCCATAAAAAATCTTGTGCCTACTATCCGAGGGCCAATGGCCAAGCAGAGAGTTCCAATAAAATTTTGATTGGATTGCTTCGCAAATTGTCTTTCGATCATCAGAGCTCCTAGCCTCTAGCATTGATTGGTGCAATTTGGGCTTTCAGAACCACGAAGAGGGGAACCACAGGCGAGACTCCATTTCGGTTAGTATATGGGAAAGAGGCATTGGCACCTTTCGAATTTATTATCAGGAAGGAAATTGGAGCCAGAACCATTGGAATTGAAACTCCTATTAGAAGACTTGTGGCATTGGAGGAATATAGGGAAGCAGCAATGAGGAAACTACAGGTAAAGCAAGAAGAACGCAAGAGGCTGCATGACAGGTATTTAAGGACTAATGAGGTACAGGAAGGATCTTTGGTCCTGGTGCATCAAATCCCGTCGACATCCACCAATTTGGCACCTAAATGGATAGGGCCTTATAAGGTAATAAAGGTACTGCCACATGGCGCAGTGCACCTGGAAGATCTGCAGGGCAAAAGGATTCCCCTGGTTAACGTCTCCAGGGTGAAGAAGTATCTGAACTAGGTCAAAATGGAAGCATTCCACCCCTTGTTCATACCATGTTTCTTTTCAGTAATTGCAGAATAACTAGATCTCATTGAAACGAGTAAAATAAGGGAGAAATTGCACCAGGAACGGTGCAAAAGCTTGATGTGGGTGTCTGTAGTACCCCTTCTCTTTTCCCTTTCTCTCTTTGTGGCATGTGAGTAGTAGGCAGAACCCACTGGCACTCTGAGCATGAAGTCCCAAGAAGATAGAAGAGAAAGAGATTGAGAGGAGAGCTCTGAGATGCCTTGGGATCTAGCTTCAGGGAGTGTCCGTTCCATTCCTTGGACATATTTGTGTCTGGGCAGATAATGCTTTCAGTATTCCGGGCAGATTGTTGCTTTCATTTCAGTTGATTAGTTTCTCTCCCTCTCTCTCTCTCTCTCTCTCTCTCTCTCTCTCTCTCTCTCTCTCTCTCTCTCTCTCTCTCTCTCTCTCTCTCTCCCCACCCCGCCCCCTCCATTTAGCTCCACCCCCACCCCCTCCACTTATCTCCACCACCGCCCCCTCCATTTATCTCCACCCCCGCCCCCTCCATTTAGCTCCACCCCCGCCCCCTCCATTTAGCTCCACCCCCGCCCCCTCCATTTAGCTCCACCCCCGCCCCCTCCACTTATCTCCACCTCCGCCCCCTCCATTTATCTCCACCCCTGCTCCCTCCATTTAGCTCCACCCCCGCCCCCCTCACACACACACATACACACTTGCATGCACACACACTCACAATTACATGCAAATGCACCCACACCCACACATATACATACACTCCCATTCACACACATGCACCCACACACTCACACACATATAAGCACACACTCACACTCACACACACAAGCACATGCACACACACATACACACATGCGACATGCACCAAATGGATCGGGCATGGTGAAGGTTGGATTTGCTGGCAGGATGCTCCTCGGGCTGTATTTCCTAGTATTGTGGGCCGTCCAAAACACACCGGGTCATGGTTGGTATGGGGCAAACAGATGCATATGTTGGTGATGGGGCTCAATCCAAGCGTGGAATTCTCATCTTGAAATACCCGATTACAAGACTTGTTGTGTCGATCGAAGACCCCTTCTTTACCAGGATGATTGGGAACATTATAGCAAGTTCACTGAACAGATTGGCAAACACGTTCAAATTGTTGGAGATGATTTATTAGTCACCAATCCTAAGACGGTATGGATTAAAGGTATGCAGGTAAAAAGTGGAAGCAGGGAATAGCTTTTTGCCACCAACCATTCACGGCCACTACCTATTTTTGTGGATCTAATTCAATCAAGTGGAATAATTGACCTACCCCCCAATTTTGGGCATTCCACCAGCGCGTGATCAATGGATGTGAAGATTCGGCAAAGCCTTCTTGGCCTATTGAGGGCCTATAAAAACAAGGGACTTGTGCTCATCTGGGACACTTTTTGGTACATTTTTTGGAGTTACATTGACGCGTGTATACATGCAGAAGACCTCTCTTCCACTTGGTGGTTTCAAGCCTATTGTAGGAGCTACTCTGTAGTGTGGATACAGAGGGTAGGCTTCTTAGTGGAGGGCTATGAGCACTATAGTGTAAGAGAGTGCCTTGGATTTTCTTTCTTTCCTGTGAGTCAGTGTTGGTGTTAAGCTCTATTCTCTTGAGCAAATCTTACCATTTGTATTGTTCTGGGTTAGACTGCATGTAATTGGCCACCTTAAGCTGATGAGAAAACTCGGTGTATTGAGGTGCTTTATTTTTGGGATGGCATGTTAGCCCCCTAAGCTTACATTTTTTTAGCATCACTCTGCCCAACCTTGTAATCATCTGATTCGAATCAAGAAGAGTATGGTCTTCCTTGGTCATTGATTGTTCATATTTTCTGAAGTATTTACCACTTTATGCAATCCGTGTTATCTACCTGCTCACAGAAATGTTAAAGGGTATACTTCCCTAAAGAAAACCCCCCTTGAGTAGGTGACGTAGTGGTTATGTTTTATCTTTATTCTCTACTTTTGATAAAAGTGGATACCCCAGTACCTCCTCTACACCTACCATAGCTTTGAATCTACAAAGCTTTATTCCATCAAGTGCCTTTGTCATCATATCTGCTTCTTGATTTTGAGTAGGAACAAAAGAAGTGTCAATCTCCTTTGCATGAGCTTCTCTGTGATAAAGTGGTAATGAGATTCTATGTGTTTGGTTCTTGCATGGAATATAGGGTTTGCTGCTAGATGATTGGAACTTACATTATCTCCAAATAGGTGAGGTTTGGGACTCACAAGTCCCAAATCTGTATACAATGCTTTTAAGCATATTGCCTCTTGAGTTTCTATGGTCAAACCTCTACTCTGCTTCAGTTGAGGATAAAACAATTGTAGGTTGCTTCTTTGAACTCCATGACAATATCTTTGAATGTGCAAATGCTAAGTAACCTGAAGAACTTCTTTTATCATCCTAAGCTCCTGCCCAATCTGCATCTGAATAGATTTTGATCTGCAAATCTAAAGACTAAGGATAGAATATACCTTCATTGATTGTACCTTTGAGATACTTAAGTACTCTCTTAGCTGCATCCATATGTGGTCTTCTTGGTGAGTGCATGAATTGACTAAGGACACCGACACTATATGAGATGTTTGCCTCGTATGAGAAGCATAGATCAATCTACCTACCAAGCTTTGATATTCTTTCATGTCTTCAATTTTCTCACCTTCATAAACACTAAGTTTATGATTCATCTCCAAAGGTGTACCTTCAAGTTTTGTGTTCTCCATTTTGAACTTCAAAAGAGGATCCTAAATGTATCTTCTATGAGCCAAATACATTCCTTCATCTGTGTATATCACTTGCATACCTAGGAAAAAAGTGAGCTCACCTAAGTCACTGATTTTGAACTCCTCTTGCATGTGTCTGTTGATCCTTTGAATGCCATTCAAATCATCAGTTCTCATAATAATATCATCTACATATACACATAGATGGATAACCTCATTCTGATCCCTTTTGATGAATTGAGAAGGATCTGAGTTGCAGGCTTTGAATGCTTGATCTTGAAGATATGTAAGCAACCTCTAATTCCAAGCTCTAGGAGCTTGTTTCAATCCATACAGTGCTTTCTTAAGTCTGCAAACATAAGATGCATGATTAGGGTCTTCAAAACCAAGAGGTTGGGACATGTATACCTCTTCACTTATCCAACCATTTAAGAATACACTTTTCACATCAAGTTCGAGGAGTCTCCAATTCTTGTAGTAGCTACACTTATCAATGTTCTAATTGTAGTCATCTTTGCAACTGGTGCGAATGTTTCCTCATAGTCTATACCATGAGTTTGAGAGCATCCTTTGGTAACTAGTCTTACCTTGAAGGTGCAAGATGATCCATCTGAATTTCTTTTAAGTTTATATACCCATCTGCAACAATTACCTTATCATTGGATGATGTTGGAACAAAATCCCAAGTGTCCATCTCCTTCAATGCATCTATTTCTTCTTCAAGGCCTTTTCCCAATTAGGGTTTCCCTTTGCCTCTTCATAGGTTGAGGGTTCCTCTGAAATTGAATCTTTTACCAAGTAGATTGAATTCTTCGTAAAAAATGTGCAATCATATCCATACCTTTCTAGTTGTTTCTTCTCTCTTGCTAATCTTCTAGCTGCTTGTTTGGAGCATTCTTCAACCTCTTGCATCTTTCCTTTTCCTCTTGACTTCCATAGTTTGTAATCCTTTTCTCTTTCATCTTGGTCATCATCTCTACCACTTCTTGGATCCTAGACCTGTGTATCATGCTTGCTTCCTAATTGATGAGAATCAGAATCAAGATCATTTGGTAGAGGTATCCTTTGTTTGTTTTCATCATACCAAGACTTTTTTTCTTCAAACAGGACATCTCTACTTGTAGTGAATTTCTTGGTTGAAGGATTATAGAACCTATAACCTATCTGAGTTGAGTTATAGCCAATAAACACTGCCTTTGTTGCCCTTTGATTTAGCTTACCTCTTATTTGTGATCAAACATGAACATAAGCTAAACAATCAAACACCTTGCAATGTCCAAGACTAGGTTTTCTTCCATGTCATGCTTCATAAGGAGTCATAACTTGAAGTGATTGGGATGGTAGTCTATTGACAAGGTACACAACAGTTGAAATAGCCTATGCCTAATGATAATGTGGCAACTTCTTCTCTTCAAACATTGTTTGAGCTGATCCAACCAGTATCTTGTTTCTCTTCTCTGCAACTCCATTTAGTTCAAGAGATACGTCCTAGTCACTTCTCTTTTGATAAATGTTTCTTGCAAGAACGCATCAAAATCTTTGGAGAAGTATTGTCCCTCTCCATCAGATCTGAGCTTCTTGAGTGATCTACCTTTATGATTCTCCACATGTGCTAGATCCTTTTAGAAGCAATCAAACACTTCATTCTTACTTTCGGTGAAGTATAGAATAGTCCATCTAATATGGTCATCAATAAATGAGACATGATACCTTGATACTGCCAATGACAGTTCTTGACTTGGTTCTCATACATCTGTATGTACTAAGTCTAATAAGTTGTTATGGATATAGCCTTAGTGGTTGAATGGTTTTCTTTGTGCCATCCCAATCTCGCATCCATCAGACCTATTGATGATGTGTTGCGTTGATATGTTTGGTAGTCCTAGAACACTTTGATCCCTGTATATATCCTTCAAGGTTCTTTCATTCACATGAGCAAGTCTCTTATGCCACACCTCAAGCTCACTTAGAGACCCAAAATTGAATAGAGCTATGTTCCTGGTTTCTCCTACTGCAAAAGTTAAGAGCCTACATGTTTCTCACCTCTGGCGATCTTCTTGAAACCTTGACATGGATCTTCCATAAAAGCTCCATGCTGGGTAAACCTAACTTGCAAGCCTTTTTCAATTATTAGGCCTACACTTATTAGGTCTTTAATGATAGTAGGTACATAGAGAACATTACTCACAATGTTTGTCTCTACCACTGGAAGCTAATGTATCATCCCCTGTTTGTACTTCATGTCTATGCTTTGGACTTTCCAAATTAGATAGAATAGCAATGTTGCCTACAACTTGATTTCAAGATCCTAAATCTATGTACAAGAAATGATCATCTTCTTTACCTTCTTTGTGGCTTAGATTCATAAGAAGCAATGAGTCTTCATGTGGTTGATCTTCTGAATAATTTCTGAATTCCCTTCTATTATAGCCTCTATTGTTATTGTTGAAGTTGTGTCCAAGTTTACCTCTATTGCTTCCATATCCACCTCTTCCACGTCCTTTCAGGGTCTTCCCATTGAACCAACAATTCTAAGTGGTGTGGTTGGTAGTATTGCATATGGAACAAGGTTGAACATTTTGACCTTTGGCTTTGTCATGATTTGGTCCTTTCTTGCAGATTGTGTATACTCAACATGGAGTATATGTTACACAAGAGAGATACTTGAAGAATCTTCTAGTCAAGTTCAAAATGGAAGATTGCAAGCATTCAACCACAGCATTGGAGGTAAAGCATAAGTTGAGTAGATATGGAAGAGAAGAGTTTAATAACATGAAGAAATATCAGAGTTTGGTAGGTAATTTGATCTATGCTACCTTGACAAGACCAAACCTATCATATGTAGTTGGTGTCTTATCACAATTTATGCATTGTCCAAGGAAAACTCATTGCATTGCAGCTCAAAGCGTATGTAGATACATCAAAGTAACCTTGAGTGAAGGTTTGTATTATGGTTTTACTTCTGACATAAAATCAAAGTGTTTAGTGATGCAAATCGGGCAGGTAATTCAGATGATAGAAGGTCTACTCATGGTTATCTCTATTATATTGGAGATAAGTTAGTTTCTTTGTGCTCAAAGAAGCAACATACACTTGGTTTCTCATCCACAAAAGCTGAGTATAAAGGAATGGTAGAGCTTTCAAAAGAAGTGATATGGTTGAAGGCCTTATTGAAGAGTTTTGGAACTGATCAGAATACTCCAATTATTTTTGGAGACAACATGAGCTCATTATATTTGGCAGCTAATCATGTTTTTCATGCCATGACTAAACACATAGAGATTCAGTATCATTTCTTCAGGGAAAAGGTACTTGAAAAAGTGATTGAATTATTGTATAAACCAACAAAAGAGCAGGTTGCAGATATGTTGACAACGAGCTTAGATGGACCTAAGCTACAGAAGTTCAAAGAGATGGCAGGAATAAAGAAGAATGGTATAATCTTAATAAGTGATTGAGGGGGAGCTGTTGGAACAAAAAAATCCCTAATTTTTTATTATGAAGAACTTGAAGCAAGTCAAAAATCAAAATCAAGTCAAAGACGTCATTGAAGGAAGTGAAAAGATCTCAGAGATGTAGCTTGTATACATATGTACATTACAGATGGAAATTCTTGTATAATGGATATAGATAATCATTATAATGATAAGGAGTAATGTAATAGACATGGGCTAGGTCTAGAATCATATGTATATAAGTCAATAATGTAAAGAAATGAATGAGAGATTCGTTAGAAATCAAGAGTCCATATGATAGATGTTTAGAGAGTCATCTTCCTATGTTAGCATCGAGTCTTTCTCTGATTTCTCTTAGCCTGATTAAGTGGATCAAGAAATCTTTTGTACACATCTAATATAGAAGCTAATCAAGCTATTTTCAAAGTTTCATGGTCTAATTCCTTTGAGGTAGTGTGTATGATAAATAGGAACATGTATATGTAAAGTCTGTAGGTAGACCTCTCAGAGTCGCACACTTTTTTGTGTAAACGTTTTGCTTGGATCTCAGAGCACAATGTAAAGTTTTTTATAACTGAGAATTCAAAATCTAATTTAGGAGTTAAGGAAGCTATGGCTAAAAGCATTTAGCAAAACGGGACTTTTGCTGTGAGAAATCAACTTGAGAAGTTGACTATGTCAAAGTTGAATGTTCAAAATGAAAGTTTCTAACATACCTTTGATCCTCTTGATCAAATCAGAGTTTTAATGGTTCTTTTTAAGATCTAATCAATGTTATGGTTGCCCAAAGGTAGCATGGAGATATGTGCATCATTAGATTGAAGAAATTTGAAGCTATGTGTAGGTAATGAAGTTAAATTCTGAAGCAGACTTCTTGAAGAAGAAGAAAGTGCACACAGAGAAGTGTTTGTGAATGATTTTGTAAATCATGGTAATATTTGTGTAAATTTTGGTCTATGATTGATATAGAAGTGCTTTTAAATCAATATAGATCAAACATTTGGAGATTACAAGGTCTCTAGCACAATCACCTCTCCAATGGATGCTCACGGATCCGCAACCTCCTTGAATTTGGTAACAAATTTTGTGATGGTTTTTTTTAGGTGTCTTCTCCATTTAGTTGAAATTTTTCCAAAGATGATTCATTCTTGCTTTGGTACTAGAAAAAAAGAAAGTCTTGAGGGCATCCCAAGTCTCTTTGGATGTCTTGCATCCTCTAATATGCGGTAATAGAAAGTTAGAGATAGAGTTTAGTATGTACGACCTTCCTTGCGCATCCCTTGCACACCAAAGTGTGAGCTTGTCTCTATCCTCTTGCTTAGGCCCTCCTTTGGATCTTGGACTAGGCATACCTTCATCACCTCCTACAATCCCGTAAAGATCTCTACCTTGCAAATAGGCCTCCATTCTGATTTTCCAAGCCCTGTAGTTGTGTCCATCAAGCTTCTCGATCAAGTGAGAGAAATTCATCACCCATCTTGATCTAGCTCTGATACCATTGAAAGAAATTGGAGAAGCTTGAAGGAGGTAGAAAATTGAGTTTTTAAGTGAGGAAGTTTGGTCCAGCCAACCAAAACAAGACCATCCCTTGAGCTTATGGAGACTGAAATAGACCTTAGAGGCATGTGATAAGTGTACTAAAATGCACTTTGTACTTTGGAGCATCAAGGAGAAAGAGTCAATAGAATACAGATAGGTTGGCTCATCGATTAGCTCAAAAAACTTACCATCTATGGAAGAGACAATGAACTTCAAATGCTTATAGTGACCAGCATACTTACAATTGGAGAAAATCCTTTTATGGGAGTGATACACATAATGTTTTGTGTATATAATTCACAAAAGTATAAGGAATAAGCAATATATGCTATAGGAATGAATCCAACACTCAACGATGGTACCTCCTATTTTTCAGGAATACGTAGAGATTGACCCCGAGATAGAAAAACTGAGATTTCTCCTAATCTACTAAATCAAATGCTATGACACTTTACAAGAATAAACTAGAGACTAATACGGTTTTAATAAGCCATGTTTCATCCACTTTGGAGCTCTGCGGAGAGAGCAGTATCCTCTCTAAGATTACTATTGGCGAAGAAGATGAAGCAAAGAAAGGAAGGAGCAAGACAATGATGGTCACAAGTGTATGTATTTTGCTTCCATATATGTAAAAGTGTTTTGAAGGATTTATTTAGACTTTAGAAGTGAATTCTACAAGTGGATTTGGATTCAAATGAAGGTGGGAATGGTTTTTAGATGGAATCAATTCACTTTCCTACAATCTTGCAAAAGTGAAGATCTAGTTTCATCTACTTTCACATGATGATTGATTGAATGAATGCAACTCAACCACCACAAATTCGTGGAATTGGGCTCTCTCTTTCTAATTTTACATGTGTAAATCTTTATGCTTTTAAAATGGTAGAAGATCCATGAAAAATCATTTTTAAAAAATAAAATTAATGAGCAAAAGTAAAAGAACTCTACAACAGATATAACTTGGACGTAATCCAAGCGATAGCTTTTTGATGTAGATCAAATCCACCTCAAGCATAGTGTAAGCTTGATGTTCCAATAGGTACCTCATATGAACTCTCTAGCTTTTGGCATTGGCTATCCCTCGAGCTAGGAACTTTTCGTTCCTCTGGTCAAGTACATCTCTGAGATATAACATGGAATGGGGAATTTAGGCCTTCCGTGTGATGCCATTTGGGCAGACCAATGCCCTTGCTATGTTTGAGTAGTTGATGTGTAAGATATTTAAGGAATTTATGTGAAAGACTTTAGAAACATAAATGAATGATTTATGAGCACATTCCCACATATGATGAAACCACATGCTAGAGCTAAGCTAGGTATTTGAGGAATGTATAGAGTAAAGATTATGTAGGAACCGAGAAAAATATGTATTCATGATACAACTATAAACATTTTTGGGCCATATTCCTTCAAAAAATGGAATATCGTCCAATCAAGCTACAATTAGAGTGATTTTGAAATTGTGTCAACGTAATAAGACTATAAATGAAGTAAAAGACCTCATGAACCATTGTGTCTACTATATAAGATTTATACATGTGTAATTGATAGTAGCCAAATCATTGGATAATCTTATGAACAACTTTGAATGGACCGAAAATGCAAAAAATCCTTTTATGAATGCAAAAGACATTTGTGCCTAGTGTCAATAATTCAACCCTTAACTAGAGAAAATCATTTCATGTTCATGTTGATGCATCTGATTTCACTATTGAATGTGTGTTGGCAAAACCCATAGGTGAAGTAGTACCAAACTATATTGGTGGATGCAAAGTGAAGCTCTATCATCAAACCCTTATGGAGGACATGCTTATACGCCTGAATAAAGCTAAGAAACATAAAGAAAAGGAATAAAGGATAAGAGAAGAAGCATAGGCAACGGGTCAAAAGAGCAGATTGAGACAATAAGCTAAGGTGACAAGGCTTGGTATGGAATCCCAATGCACTCCATTATCACATGGAAATGTGATATAACATACAAAGACCAACCCTAGCATTATAGATATAAGACTTAGGAGCTACCACAAGTGTCATTAGATATTCTTGTTTTCAAGACATGGGCATACATGTGAATCCATTAGAGGTGTACCTCATTGGATTAAGAGGTATGGAGACCTCATGCCTAGGAGAGGTAGAATGTGGAACTCTCACAAAAGAAACTTGAAAAAACTGGCACATGTGCTACCCTCCTCCCATCCTTTATATCCTCTTGCACCAAAAATAGTGATGATCTAGAATGCTTTAGTGTGGACATGTGGCCATCTTAAGGGATATCTCAGGAGCTATGAGCCTTAACAAATCATGCTCTTGTTCCAACACACACTCTTGAATGATCTAGCTTGGATCTATGTCTGAAATTATCTCTTCCTTCTAAAAATCATTGTCCACAATGATCCAAGAGGAGACTCTTAGTGGACACTCTTTCAAGTTTCCAAATACTTTGGAGTGAACTAGTTCTGCATGCGATTCTCCTTACTATAATCTCCATGGTCGGAATCTGGACTATAAATTTGCCTTGCTTGCTCTTTCCAAACCTTGTCTCTCCCTCTTAGGAATCTAGAATATAGCCTTGCCTTGCTTTCTCTTTGCAGACCTTGCCTTTCTATGTATTTTGGCCATTAGTTCTCTCTTGAGTACTTGGCCTTCAAACTTGCCTTGTTTGGTGAATGAAGATGAGTCCATGTAGGATCTATATTCTTCATTCTTAGGTAGAGATATAGATGAAACTAAGCTTGCTGCTTGTACTAAACTTGTATGGAATCAAGATAGGATTCCTTCCTTATAGCTACTATCTCATAAATCTATGTCTTAACTTCCATCTTCGAAACTCTTTGATGATTTCCCACTAATAATTTCTGACTATAGCATTCTAATAAAACTTTATTTTCACTTTTATTCCATAGTTCTAAATCATATAGTTCTTATGCAATAAACTTGTTTGTTCTATGCATAGAAATGTGGACTAGTACTCATAGCTATGTAGTTGTGGCAACTAAGTGTGAACTAGATACTTAATCTATAAGTATCCTAGACTTGTAGCTCTTCTTAGGGCTCTCTTATCTTATGATTCATACATCTTGAATTACTTAGCATTAATTTTCCCTTGTTTTATCCATTTCTCTAATCATAATATTCTGTTTAATCAACTGCTAAGTTTTTATTTTGTCTTGAAAGAACCACTATGAGCACTATTGCTCTTTCTTTCACATCACAAATCATTTTGGAAATGGTAAAACTTCTAATTTATAATTTTATATCTTAACTCATCCTTATTCAAAGTGTTCTATAGCTTTTACAAATTAGTTCCCATTTCGAAGCCTTGATGTAAACAAGTTAACCTTTTTAACCGAGTTTACTCTTGTCTCTTAATGTAGATAATACAAATTTACACATTCACTTAGATTCTTATTTGTCCATCAACTAGACAGAAACTTAGTCTCTTACTCTTGTAATCTAAAGGTATAAAAAATACACAATCTTAGAGTTAGTCTCCTAACCTACAATTCTTGTGGCATCTTTAAGTAGTTCAAGAGAACTATTTATTTTCTATCAATCATTCTTAGGTATACCAAACTTCTTCATTTGTCTCTCTTAGACATAGCTTCGACTCTTGCATCGAGTTACCTAACTAAAAAGGGTCTCTTAAATCCCACATAGATAGGAAATCCTAACTTGTGCGCCTATAAATGGCCTCATGAATAACACAACCTTCCAACCAAGAGATGGAGGGAATCAAAGGGAGTCCCAAACCTATTCAAATTCATGGTCACATGGGAAGGTAGGGTGACTCTTTGATAGCCAACTTGTGTGTCCTTAAGACTTAATGGATGTGATGTACACATGGGTGAGTTTTGTTGGAGCTACATGAGCTTCTAAAAGGCTCGTTCTCTACCTGTTTTTTGATGAAGAATAGCCTCTACAACTTGCTCTGATTGATGACAACTCCCCATGGACACGATGATGAAGATGTTCAAGAAAATATCCACATTCCATCTTCTCATGCCAATAACATTAACAAAGAAGACACAAATACTCTCTCTCTCTCTCCCTCTCTCTCTCTCTTTATCTTGCACAGGATCCTTAACTGAAACTCTGATACCAGGTATGAGATTGTCATAAATGAAACTTGAGAAAATGGCATGTCTGCTACTCTTATCCCATCCTTTAAATCCTCTTGCACATAATTTAGGAATGATCTAGAATGCGTTACTATGGACATGTTTCCATCATGCTCACTCATTCCCATTACCCCTTAGGTACGTTAGGATATCCCCTAAAGCTACGAACCTTAGCAACTTGTGCTCTTGTTCCAACACACACTAAGGAATGAGCAACTTGGATTCGTATCTAGCATAAAAGTGCCAATTCTCTTGCATGAAATTCCTCTAATAGTTAGGATTTTGTTTTTTAATGACCATAATCTCAGAGAACCTCTTTTATTGGGCTATTATTGCATATGTGATTACATAGTAGGACTAAACCTTAGTAGAAGAATTCTTCAAGTTTGAGTTAATAAGCAATGTCTTACAATGAATTAGAAGGCCACGAACCTTTGCATTCCAAGTCCACATACTTACCATGTGCTTGAAAGTCCAATGATCATAATCCTTCAATCCCATGTGGGTGTGACATGTGAGTATTGGATCCCCCTTCTTTTCAAAAGCAAAGTGAAGCCACTACTAAGCAATGACCTTAGGTACCATGTCCATCACCACACAACAACTAAAGAAAATGTAGAATCACACTCAAACAACAAAAAACCATAGGAGAAAATCTATCCTAAAAGAAAAAAGACATGGGTAAAAAAAGGTGAGATACCACCCATGCTCACATCAAGATCATAGTCTCAATTGTGTCTAAAGAACATGAGATTTAGTGACCATAGTATGAAAAATCAACCAAGAATGATACAACAAATTTGGAAACTTAAGCACCTTCTAAAGGGATGCCCTGGTGCATCTAGTTTATGGGTGCCCAAAGCTTGATTTAATCGCCCATCAATTCAAGGAAATTGTGATCTTAATTTAACAAATTCAAGAAAACTACAAACATTTCAATAATTCATGCTTCAAATGAAAGATTCAATTTAGATTAATTATACTTGCTACATGGAGAGTAGTTGTAGCAACCATATGAATTATAATAGGGACATGTAAAGACATGGGATGATATTGAGCACAATATAATTTACATTTGGGAGATGTCACATTAAGAGACCTTAGATTAAAGGGTGTTAAAAAAATGTGTTGCATGTGCCAACCATCATTAAAAGAACTCGGTCTTAGTAGGTCAAATGGTTGAAAGGGGTTAAGTGGCAAAGTTCAATGATAAAAAATTTTCTATTGAAGGTCCAAAACAAGAATACAAACTCGTAAGAAGAGGAAAATACTAAGGATATTGCAGAGATTGGTTCCTCTCACAAAAGAATTGGCCGCTTCAACTTACAAACAATGAAGGACATCCAAAAGAAAGGATTAATGAGTTTCTACCTCATTTTACATCTCAAATTCTGTAAATTTGTGACATGCTTTTAGCAATGGAATGAAAAGAGTTTGAAATTTAAGAATGGAGCAAATATGAGAAATGATGTACTGAATCTTAGTAGAGATATATGGTACATACAAGGGATTCATTTAGAGGGAGCCATCCACTTCAAGAGGTTTACAAACCAATGGAAAAGGAGATAGGGAAAACCATAAAGATCCTTATATAAGATGGAGGGAGATAATATGTTTGAAATGATCTTTTTTCTACATGTGAATGTGATCAAAAGTAAGTTTACTTGGAGGTAAACACGACACAAATAGTGGAATTGAAGAATGGATATATAAGAGATGTGGCTACAACTATGCTAAATGAAATGAGTGCCCCTAGTTCTTTTTGAACTTACTCAAGAAATATTGCGATATACAATATCAATAGGTATTGAAGCTCATGACTATATGGATTCACAACGTATGAAGCTTTGTGTGGTAATGAACTTAACCTTTTACATCTTAAGATGTTTCATTGTGTGTGTTATATTCACATACCTGAATATTTGAAACATAAGTTAGAACTAAAGGTAGGTAGGTTTATATTTCATGTTTATTATTAGAAGCAAAGGGGATTTATGTGCTATAAATATAACATGAAGAAGCTTAAGATATATAGGGATGTAATAATTGATGATTTTATACCTTTTTATGGTAGCAAAGATGTGTTTCAAATTGAAGATACATATGAAGTAGAGAAGAAGTTGAAGATACATATGCTCCAACCACTTCAAGAAATCATTGGAGGGGAGGATTGCATCAACTTGGCAAGGAAAGGCAAGAAAGATATATCATCTAATTGAAGGAATTAGAAAAGGTAAAGAGAAGGAAGAGATGAAGACCATCTATGGGTAGATATGGGATCTACTAAACATGAAGAAGCGGAGAAATAAGAAAATCCAAGTGGTAAATCATACAAAAAAAAGGGAAGGATATACCTACTATTGATGCTGATGTAATGTCTTAAATAGGGTGAAGTAACCCATTCAAATCTTCACTTTTGATTCATTCAAATCAAGGCACTATACCTAAATAAGAGAATTTATTGCTTTTGCAAAACCAAAATGATTTCAATAAACAAATAGCATGGAGAAAGGAATAAAGCCATGGAAAAGGAATTCAAGCATTTGAAGACAATGATACTTCACTACAACATATCGGGGGTATATCGAGGCTTCTACTGAGGAAAATGAATGCGCGTAATTTTGCCCCGACGTCAGTGTAAGGGTCAGTGTAGGCGTCGGAACCAAAGCGCCGGTATAAGTGTCGGTATAAGCGTCGGTATTAGCCTCGATATAAGCGTCGGTATAAGCATCGGTATAAGCATCGGTATAAGCATCGGTATAAGCGTCGGTATGCCCCTGGGCAAAATAGTCGGTATAAGCATCGGTATCTGCCTGGGGATATCGACGCTTATACCGTCACCTATACCGATGATCATATCTGCAAATTTTTTTTTGGCAGAGTATGTTGTCTCTTGCTACAACAACATTCCCATGCTGCTGTGTAGCAAAAGACAATACACTCTGCCCAAGAAAAACCCGAGTACATGTGACATGTATGACATGCAACAAAAACATGATTTGATAAAGCAAAACATACTGTCAAATACAAAAGACATGGGAGAAATCAATCATGAACCATGTACAAAGAAATGAGACACATTGACATGATATTTATAAACAACCACCAGAACACATGTTTATGTGTGTATGCCTATGTATATACATGTGTATGTGTATATGTATTATGTATGTATATTTGTATATGTGTAAATATTTGTATGAATTTTTAAAAACCCTAGAAACCTAATCCTAATGACCTAGACCTAAAACATGTGTATGTGTGTATTTTTGTGTATATATATGTGTATGTGTATATATATATATATATATATATATATATATATATATATATATATATATATATATATATATATATATATATATATATATATATATATGTATGTATATGTGTGTGTATGCATATGTGTATCTATGTAAAAACCCTAAAACCCTAATCTTGAAGACCTAGACCTAAAACATGTATATGTGTATGCATGTGTGTATATAAGTAAAAGCCAAAAACCCTAATCTTAAAACCCTAACCCTAAAACATGCATATGTGTGTATGTATATGTCACATGTGTGTATGTATGTATGCATGTGTATATATATCTATGTGTGTGTGTATGTATGTATGTATGTATGTGTGTGTGTGTGTCTTTGTGTGTGTGTATATGTATCTGTGTGTGTATGTGCATATGTATTATGTGTTTATATGTGTATATGTGTGTATGCATGTGTGTATATATGTAAGAGCACAAAACCCTAATCCTAAAACCCTAACCCTAAAACATGCATATGTGTGTATGT
This sequence comes from Ceratopteris richardii, assembly GCA_020310875.1. Taxonomy (NCBI): domain Eukaryota; kingdom Viridiplantae; phylum Streptophyta; class Polypodiopsida; order Polypodiales; family Pteridaceae; genus Ceratopteris; species Ceratopteris richardii. The sequence goes on along the minus strand of CM035408.1, from coordinate 85,230,637 downwards.
ATATATGATGTGTGTGTATGTGTATGTATGTATGCATGTGTATATGTGTGCATGTGTGTATGTATTATGTGTGTATATGTGTAAACATCAAAAACCCTAATCCTAAAACCCTAACCCTAAAACATGTATATGTATGTGTGTATGTATGCATATGCATATGTGTATGAAATATGTATGCATGTGTGTGTATGTATCTCTATGTCTCTCTCTTTCTATCTATCTACATCTCTCTCTTTATCTCTCTCTCTCTCTCTCTCTCTCTCTCTCTTTCAATCTCTCTCCCTCTCTCTCTCTTTCATCTCTCTCTCTCTCATTCTCTCTCTCTTTCATCTCTCTCTCTCTTTCATCTCTCTCTCTCTTTCATCTTTCTCTCTCTCTATCTCTCTATCTCTCCTATTCTCTTTCTCTTTCATCTCTCTCTCTCTCTCCCTCTCCCTATCCCTCTCCCTCTCTCTCTCTCTCTCTCTCTCTCTCTCTCTCTCTCTTTCTCTCTCTCTCTCTCTTATTCTCTCTCTCTTTCATCTCTCTCTCTCTCTCTCTCTCTCTCTCTCTCTCTCTCTCTCTCTTTCTCTCTCTCTCTCTCTCTTTATTTATAAAAAAAGAACAAAACAATCACTTACATCGATGTAATTCTTTTTATCGCTCTCTTCAAATCCCAATCAACGTCGTCTCTTGTCAAACTCCAAAGAATCAATGCCAAAAAGCTCCTGCAAAACAAAAGAAAAGAGAAATTAAAAAAGATATATGTAAAAGCCAAAAACCCTAATCCTAAAACCCTAAGCCTAAAACATGCATATGTGTGTATGTGTATATGATGTTTGTGTATGTGTATGTATGTATGTATGTGTATATGTGTGCATGTGTGTATGTATTATGTGCGTAAATGTGTAAACGTCAAAAACCCTAATCCTAAAACATGTATGTGTGTGTGTATGTATGCATATGCATATGTGTATGTAATATGTATGCATGTGTGTGTATGTATCTCTATGTCTCTCTCTTTCTATCTATCTATATCTCCTTCTTTATCTCCCTCTCTCTCTCTCTCTCTTTTATCTCTCTCTTTCTTTCATCTCTCTCTTTCTTTCATCCCTCTCTCTCTCTCTCTATCTCACTCTATATCAATTGAAAACAAAACAATCACTTACATCGATGTAATTGTTTGGAGCATTGTCGTCAAAGTCCACTTAATGTTTTCCTTCCTCGAATTCCAAAGAACTCATGCCAATAATCTCCTGCAAAACAAAAGAAAAGAGAAATTCACAAACCCTAATCCTAAAACCCTAACCCTTAAACATGTATATGTGTGTATGTATATGTGATGTGTGTGTATGTGTATGTGCATGTATGCATGTGTGTGTATACATATGTGAGTGTGTATATATATGCGTCTGTGTATGTAATATGCATGTGTGTATGTATGTATGTTTGTGTGTACATGCATATGTGTGTGTATGTATGTATGCATATGCATGTGTGTATGCACATATGTGTCTGTATACATATGTGAGTGTGTATGTAATATGCATGTGTTTATGTATGTATGTGTGTGTGTACATGCAAATATGTGTGTATGTATGTATGCATATGCATGTGTGTATGTGTACATGTGTGTGTGTGTACATGTGTGTATGTATATGTGTGTATGTGTGTATGTGTGTATGTGTGTATATGTGTGTATGGGTGTATGTATATGTGATGTGTGTGTATGTGTATGTGCATGTATGCATGTGTGTGTATACATATGTGAGTGTGTATACATATATGAGTGTGTATATATATGTGTGTGTGTATGTAATATGCATGTGTGTATGTATGTATGTGTGTGTGTACATGCATATGTGTGTATGTATGTATGCATATGCATGTGTGTATGTATACATGTGTGTGTACATGTGTGTATGTATATGTGTGTATACATGTATGTATCTATGTGAGTATGAGAATGAATATGTGTGTGTATGTATATGCATGTGTGTATCTAATATGCATGTGTGTAATATGCATGTTTGTATGTAATATGCATGTGTGTATGTATATGTGTTTATGCATGTGAGTATGTAATATGTATTTGTATGTATATGCATGTGTGTATGTATATGCATGTGTGTATGTAATATGTATGTGAGTGTGTATGTAATATGCATGTGTGTATGTAATATGTATATGATTATGTGTATGCATATGTGTGTGTATGTATGTATGCATTTGTCTCTCTATCTTATTCTCTTTCTATTTCATCTCTCTCTTTCTCTTTCATCTCTCTCTCTATTTCACTCTCTCTCTATCTTTCTCTTTCATCTCTCTCTTTATTTCTCTCTCTCTTTATTTATCTCTCTCTCTCTCTTTCTTTATGTTTCTCTAGATCTCTCTCTTTCTTTCATCTCTCTCTCTATCTCACTCTATATCAATCGAAAACAAAACAATCACTTACATTGATGTGATTGTTTGGAGCATTGTCCTCAAGGTTCACTTAATGTTGCCCTTCGTCGAATTCCAAAGATTGGATGCCAAAAAGCTCTTGCAAAACAAAAGAGAAGAGAAATTAGAAAAGGGAAAACACAAAGAAATAGAAAGGGTGCTATAGTATCTGCAATTCTTACAAAAATTTCAGATCTAGAGAAACAGAGATGTAGAGAAAGAGAGAGAGAGAGACACAGAGAGAGAGAAAGAGAGAGAAAGAGTGAGAAAGAGTGAGAAAGAGTGAGAAAGAGAGAGACGTGTGTACACAATAGGTGCAGAATGTAGTTCGTGCACGCAAACTCGACAGTAGCAAACTTTGGTTCAAAATGCAAGCAAATGTCGAATTTTTTCTCTCGGGCCCGGTTAAAACGTTGCCTCGGTATAAGCGCCAGTATGAGCATCGGTATAAGTGTCGGTAATTTATAGTAAAGTACCGACGCCTATACCGGTGCTCATATCGACGCCTGTATACCGATGATTAAATGACTGTCGGTATTGCATCCGTGGTTTTTCAAGCATTTTCAACGGTCATACCGATGCCGAGGCGTGACCGTCGGTATGGGCAACGTCGGTATGCCCCTGATATGTTGTAGTGCTTGGTCATTACACAACAAAGTACATGAAACTAATTGGAAACAAATGGGTGTTCATGGCAAGAAGACATGTAGATGGTAGGCTGGTTGTCAAAGGTTTTTCTCAAACCTCTGGCATAGACCTATAGCCAACATGAACACCATTAGGTTCTTCATTGCAATACTTCGTTGAAAGGATTGGAAGCGCTATCCATTGGATATGAAGAATTCTTTTCAAAATAGAGAGCTTGAGGAGGTAGCTTTTATGGAGCAACCCCAAGGATTTAAAGATCAAATTTTTTCACATCATGTATGTAGACTTCAAGAGGATCCTTATCGATTTAGACTAAAGACTTGTTGATTAATTTGTAGAAAGTGGACACAATCACAATAACGCATCCCATGAGTTTCTTTGTGAAGAAGGAAGCTAAGTAAACTATTTTCATATATATATATATATATATATATATATATATGTGTGTGTGTGTATATATATATATATATATATATATATATATATATATATATATGTGTGTGTGTGTGTGTGTGTATATATATATATATATATATATATATATATATATATATATTGATGATTCAGTCATTTAAGGGAGGAGACAATCAACATCAAGGACATAAACAGGAAGCTTTAGATGTGAGTTCAACTTATCTTATTTAAGGATATTAAAGTGATTCCTTGGGATAAAGGTATTGTACAAAGAAGAAGGTATGTATTTGATGTAGAGAAAAACAATTGTAGATCCCTTGAAGAAGCATGGCTTGTGTGATAGCAAGTTGATGTCAAATCCATTAGAGGTTAATAAGGAGTTAAGTGTACCTGAGGTATGTTTAAATGAGTGCTCAAGAAGTAGTGGAAATGTAGGATGTGATCATTTGTAGGTCAATTGTTGGATCTCTCTTGTAGGCTGCAATTACAAGATTATATATTGCACATCTTAGTTTTTTATATCAACTTATGCACGAGTATATAGTACTTAGATGCCTCCAAGGAACTACGAATGATGTATTTGATGATGGATTACATATAGAAGCCTATTTTGAAAATAAATGGGAAGGTTCCAAGGATGAAAAGATGAGCACTCATGGATATGTCATCATGAAAGGGAAGAACACCATCTCAAGTTGAGTAGACACACTTAATACAAGTCTCTAGTGAGCTTATGTGGCTCGAGAAATTGTTTATTCATCTTGATTTCTAAGGTAAGAAAGGATCTATCTTTTGTGGGAGCATGAGTAGTATATGTTTGGCTCAAAACCTTGTTTTCCATGAAAGGTCTAAATATATAGATGTGCATAATGACTTTATGAGAAAGAAATTCATGTGAGAGGATGTAAAGGTAGAGCATTGTTTGTACAAGGGAAAAATATCCAAATATGTTGACCATAGCATTGGATGGAGTAAAGCTATAGAACTTGAAGACATTCTTAGGAATGAAGTACCTAGATGTTGAGAGTTGAGGGGTAGAGTTTTCACATTATCGACATATATATATTTACTTAGAACCCTCATGCAATAGTACGTACTTGTGTATTTTTTGTATTATACACCTGTTATCCTTAGGATCTTAAGATTCACAAAAGCTCATGTTAACACTATTACTACATTATGCTAAAACGTTAATGGATCCATGAAAATGAAAACAATTGTTTCCTAATTTTAGAAATGGAGGGCTTCTTTTCACTCTTTACTTCCACGATCCTAAATTTATCTCTAACCTATTCTCATTACTTTCAATATAGCTCTTTTTTCTCATGTTTTCTTAAATATACTTCTTTTTTCATAGCTATATATATTTTTCGTATCCAGATATGGAGAATCATGGCTTCTCATTAATTGTTTGAGCATAGTGGAATCAACAAAGACCCAAGAGAGATAGAGAGAGAGTGTGTGAGAGAACCTGCAAAAATGGTCCACGTAAAAGTAACTTTGGTAAATGTCATATTATCATTATGTGATGGCTAGAATGATTCCCATGCCTCATGGACAAAGATGTGTTGCAGATAAGAGATGCATATGAAATGGAGAATAGTTTTGAAGAACAACAACAAAACATAGATGCAAGTGCTCCAACCACCTTAAAAGCATCATCAAATCAGGAGAGCATTATGTCACGTTGACAAGGGAGGAATAGAAACAAAGATTATCCAAGTGAAGTAGAGAGCAAAGGTAAAGAGAAGGGAGATATGAAGAACTAACGAAATCAGTAGTCAATCATCCAAAACAAGGTGAACGATATTCCTACTATTGTAAGTTCTTGTTGAAGAAGTTTGACTTGTGTGATTAGAGGACCATTTTGAATCCATTAGAGGTAAATTTTCAATTGAGTGGTCATGAGGGATGTTAAAGGAAGTGATCATGGAGGAGAGGAAATGCAACATGTGACCATTTAGAGATCAATTGTTGGACTTATTTTGGATGATACAACTACAAGAACATATATTACAATTGATCAGTGTGATCTTATTTGAATTTCATGTTTCCGTTTGTAAGAGATGCTTCATATGGGTTGGAAAAAAGCCAAGTTTAAAAACATTTTCATGACATACTATGCTTCCAAAAGGTATGGCATCTCCATTAATGTGTTACTTTGTCCCGTTTAAAGATCTTGTAAAGATACATATAAAGGACACATCTAAATAGCTTCATGTGCCATCAATTCAAGGAGTACTTAGGAATTGAGGAATTTGGCGTTGAGAATTGAGGGGAGCAGATGAGAATCAAGAATCCAACCTTATAAATGACTGAAGCACGAGTTTTTCAAGTGGAAAATAAAAAAGGAGGGAAAAAAATTGGAATCATATTAGAAGCTTTCAACTAGCTACCAAAAACTCAAATGCTTTCAACTAGCTACCAAAAAGTGCAGTGGACTGATTGTTGCCTAATTTATAGAATCATACGAAAACCAAACTTTCTCAAGTTCAAGGATTTTGCTCTTTCTAGCAAGAAGGAACCCCTATACTTGATTTTGATCCCCTCTATCTAGATGTATGGTAAGGCGTTGATGCTTGTATTTCTACACGATTGTAAAGTAGGGTATGCCAACGCATACCTTTGAGCGTATCATTTGATCTGTATCGTTTGATCTGTTACCGAGGCGAGTAGAGCTTTCATGGATAACTTGGCATTCTCTCGCTCTCAAATGATCTACTCTCGTGAGGAACATGAAACGCGTTACTCAGAAAACTCGGAACTTGTTTGTTTGTTGGTTCGTGTGCTGAAGAGTTAGTTTGTTGCTTGTAAGTGGGGGTGCGAATATAAAAGTGGGGGGATTACTTCGTTTGCAGAGAGAGAGAGAGAGAGAGAGAGAGAGAGAGAGAGAGAGAGAGAGAGAGAGAGAGAGAATGCCAGCAAATGGTCATCATGTCGATGACAATTTTCGCTAATTTTCTCATAATCACCACCTCGATGACAAATCAATATGAATTTGTAGTTAGGTGTATATTTCATGTTTTTTATTAGAAGCAAAGGGGATTTATGTGTTATAACTATAACATGAAGAAGCTTAAGGTATATAGGATGTAATAATTGATGTGTTTATACCTTTGTAGGGTAGCAAAGATGTGTTTCAAATTGAAGATACATATGAAGTAGAGAGGAAGTTGAAGAACAACCACTTCAAGAAATCGTTGGAGGGGAGGATTTCATCAACTTGGGAAGGAAAGGCAAGAAAGAGATATCATCTAAGTGAAGGAATTAGAAAAGGTAAAGAGAAGGAAGAGACGAAGACCATCCATGGGTAGATACGGGATCTAATCAATATGAACAAGTCAAAAAATAAAAAAATCCAAGTGGTAAATCGTCCATTCCGATCTTCACTTTCTATTCATTCAATGCAAGGCACTATACCTACATAAGAGAATTTATTCATTCAAGCCAAGGAAAAACAACTCAAGCATTTTAAGACAATGATACTTGGTCATTAGAGAACAAAGTACATGAAAGTAATTGGAAACAAATGGGTGTTCATGGCAAGAAGACACGTAGATGGTATGTGTATATATATATATATATATATATATATATATATATATATATATATGATTCAGTCATTTAGGGGATGAGATAGCCAACATCAAGGACATAAAGATGAAGCTTTAGATGTGAGTTCAACATATCTTATTTAGGGATATTAAAGTGATTCCTTTGGATTAATATATTGTAAAAAGAAGAAGGTAGGTATTTGATGCAAAGAAAAACAATCGTCGATCTCTTGAAAAAGTATGGCTTGTGTGATTGCAAGTTGATTTCAGATCCATTAGAGGTTAATAAGGAGTTAAGTGGTCATGAGGGACGTTCAAGTGAGTGGTCAAGAAGGAGTGGAAATGTAGGATGTGAACATTTGCAGGTCAACTGTTGGATCTCTCTTGTAAGCTGCAATTACAAGATTAGATATTGCACATGTTATCTTGTAAGCTGCAATTAGAAGATTAGCTCATCATAATACTATTCCCACATTATGCTAAAACGTTAATGGATCCATGAAACATGAAAACATTTGTTTCCTAATTTTAGAAATGGAGGGATTTATTTCCCTCTTTACTTCCACGATCCTAAATTTATCTCTGACCTATTCTTATTCCTTTTAATACAACTCTTCTTTCTCATGTTTACTTAAATGTACTTCTTTTTTCATAGCTATACCAATCTTGGATTTCTATGTGGCTACAGATATACTTCTTTTCCACACAGAGAGAGAGAGAACATGCCAAAACAAATTTCTCATTATCACCACATCATGATGTCTGAAATATGAATTATCACCACATCATGATGTCTGAAATATCGATGACAAATCAATGTGAATTGGTACTCAAAATACGGATCATCATGAAAGCATCATTATGTCAGTAGTAGCCTTCAGGGAGCCGATGAAAAATCTTCTTCATTTCAAATATGGGTTGGAATCATAGACACTGTATATCAATGTCCTCCTTAAAAAAATTTGGATCCTCTCATCATTTCAATAGTCATCATGCACACTCATTCCCATTACCCCTTAGGTACGTTAGGATATCCCCGAAAGCTAGGAACGTTAGCAACTTGTGCTCTTGTTCCAACACACACTAATGAATGAGCAACTTGGATCTCTATCTAGCATATAAGTGCCAATTCTCTTGCATGAAATTCCTCTAATAGTTAGGATTTTGTTTTTTAATGACGATAATCTCACAGAACCTCTTTTATTGGGCTATTATTGCATATATGATTACATAGTAGGATTAAACCTTAGTAGAAGAATTCTTCAAGTTTGAGTTAATAAGCAATGTCTTACAATGAATTAGAAGTCCACGAGCCTTTGCATTCCAAGTCCACATACTTACCATGTGTTCGAAAGTCCAATGATCATTATCCTTCAATCCCATGTGGGTGTGACATGTGAGTGTTGGACCCTCCTCCTTTTCCAAAAGAAAGTGAAGCCACTACTAAGGAATGATCTTAGGTACCATGTCCATCACCACAAAAACAAGTAAAGAAAATGTAGAATCACACTCAAACAACAAACAACCATAGGAGAAAAGCTATCTTAAAAGTAAAAAGATATGGGTAAAAAAAGGTGAGATACCACCCATGCTCACATCAAAATCATAGTCTCAACTGTGTCTAAAGAACAGGATATTGAGTGACCATAGTATGAAAAATCAACCAAGAATGATACAAAAAATTTGGAAACCTAAGCACCTTTTAAAGGTATGCCGTGGTGCATCTAGTTTATGGGTGCCCAATGCTTGATTTAATCGCCCATCAATTCAAGGAAATTGTGATCTTAATTTAACAAATTCAAAAAATTACAAACATGTCAATAATGCATGCTTCAAATGAAAGATTCAATTCAGATTAATTATACTTGCTACATGGAGAGTAGTCGTAGCAACCATATGAATTATAATAGGGACATGTAGAGACATGGGATGATATTGAGCACAATATAATATACGTTTGGGAGATGTCACATTAAGAGATCTTAGATTAAAGGGTGTTAAAAAAATGTGTTGCATGTGCCAACCATCATTAAAAGAACTGGGTCTTAGTAGGTCAAATGGTTGAAAGAGGTTAAGTGGCAAAGTTCAATGATCAAGAATTTTCTATTGAAGGTCCAAAGCAAGAATACAAACTCGTAAGAAGAGGAAAAAACTAAGGATATTGCAAAGGTTGGTCCGTCTCACAAAAGAATTTGCCGCTTCAACTTACAAACAATCAACGATATCCAAAAGAAAGGATTAATGAATGGAGCAAATATGAGAAATGATGAATTGAATTTCAGTAGAGATATATGGGACATACAAGGGATTCATTCAGAGGGAGCCATCCACTTCAAGAGGTTTAGAAACCAATGGAAAAGGAGATAGGGAAAACTATAAAGATCATTATATAAGATGGAGGGAGATAATATTTTGTTTTCTACATGTGAATGTGATCAAAAGTAAGTTTACTTGGAGGTAAACACCCTAACAAAATGTGCTAGTGGAATTGAAGAATAGATACATAAGAGATGTGGCTTCAACTATGCTAAATGAAATGAGTGCCCCTAGTTCTTATTGAACTTATTCATGACTATATGGATTCACAACGTATGAAGATTGGCGTGGTAATGAACTTAACCTTTTACAGCTTAAGATGTTTCATTGTGTGTGTTATATTCACATACCTCAATATTTGAAACATAAGTTAGAACCAAAGGTAGGTAGGTATATTTCATGTTTATTATTAGAAGCAAAGGGGATTTATGTGCTATAAATATAACATGAAGAAGCTTAAGGTATATAAGGATGTAATAATTGATGAGTTTATACCTTTGTATGGTAGCAAAGATGTATTTCAAATTGAAGATACATATGAAGTAGAGAAGAAGTTGAAGAACAACAACTAAGTGCTCCAACCACTTCAAGAAATCATTGGAGGGGAGGATTGCATCAACTTCGCAAGAAAAGGCAAGAAAGAGAAGGAAGAGATGGAGACAATCTATGATATGGGATCTACTCAACATGATTCCGTCATGTAGGGGATGAGATAGCCAACATCAAGGACATAAAGATGAAGCTTTAGATGTGAGTTCAAGATATCTTATTTAGGGATATTAAAGTGATTCCTTTGGATTAATATATTGTAAAAAGAAGAAGGTAGGTATTTGATGCAAAGAAAAACAATCGTAGATCCCTTGAAAAAGTATGGCTTGTGTGATTGCAAGTTGATTTCAGATCCATTAGAGGTTAATAAGGAGCTAAGTGGTCATGAGGGATGTTCAAGTGAGTGGTCAAGAAGGAGTGGAAATGTAGGATGTGAACATTTGCAGGTCAACTGTTGGATCTATCTTGTAAGTTGCAATTACAAGATTAGATATTGCACATGTTATTTTTTTATATCAACTTTTGCACGAATATATAGTATTTCGATGCCTCCAACGAACTATGAATGATGGATTTGATGATGGATTACATATAGAAGCCTATTTTGAAAATCATTGGGAAAGTTCCAAGGATGAAAAGAGGAGCACTGATGAGTTGAGTATACACCATCTCAAGTTGACTATACACACTTAATACAAGTCTCTAGTGAGCTTATGTGGCTCGAGAAATTGTTTATTCATCTTGATTTCTAAGGTAAGCAAGGATGTATCTTTTGTGGGAGCATAAAAACCTTGTTTTCCATGAAAGGTCTAAATATATAGATGTGCATTATCACTTTATGAGAAAGAAATTCACGTGAGAGGATGTAAAGGTAGAGCCTGTTTGTACAAGGGACAAATATCCAAATATGTTGACCATAGCATTGAACCCATGCTTAGGAATGAACCCAAATATGTTGACCATGTTGAGGGGGAGTGTTTTCACATTATCCTCATTTATATATTTACTTAGAACCCGCATGCAATAGTTCGTAGTTGTGTATTTTTGTATTATACTCCCATTATCCTTAGGATCTTAAGATTCACAAAAGCTCATCATAATACTATTCCTATATTATGCTAAAACGTTAATGGATCCATGAAACATGAAAACATTTGTTTCCTAATTTTAGAAATGGAGGGATCCTATATTTATCTCTAAGCTATTCTTATTCCTTTTAATACAACTCTTCTTTCTCATGTTTACTTAAATATTTCTGTCTCTTTACTTCCGCAATCCTGGATTTCTGTGTGGCTACAGATATACTTCTTTTGCACAGAGAGAGAGAACATGCCAAAAAAAAATTTCTCATTATCACCACATCATGATGTCTGAAATATGAATTATCACCACATCATGATGTCTGAAATATCGACGACAAATCAACATGAATTGGTACTCAAAATATGGATCACCATGAAAGCATCATTATGTCAGTAGCAGCCTTCAGGGAGCCGATGAAAAATTTTCTTCATTTCAAATATGGGTTGGAATCATAGACACTGTATATCAATGTCCTCCTTTAAAAAAATTTGGAGCCTCTCATCATCTCGAGAGTCAGGATAGGATACAACAAAATCACAAGAGAGCAGAAAATGAAATTTCCTTGATAATGTACATTGGCACTCGAAAAGGAGTGTACAACATATACCTATTTTTGGCAGAGATGAAACGTCTTCTGTTGTCAACAACAGGAAGGCACATCTTCATTTTCGTCGTTCATTACTTCAGCGATGGGCGGCAAAGAGGGGGTATAAGCGATGGGCGGCAAAGAGGGGGTATAATCTGCAAGACGACGCTTCTGCCTTTTGATCGCCAGCTTGGAATGGAGTACTTCCAAGTCCTCCAGCCTTTTCTGCAATGAGCCATCACATGCGAATCCCCACTCATAAGTGGCGGGATCTTCCGACACACCTTACAATACTCTCTGACGCTTGCGCGCTGGGCCGTCAGCAGACATCGATGGCAACTCTCTTTTCCTGTGTTTGTTGTAGTAAAACACAAGCCGCTTGGGCGATGGCAAGCCTTCACGAAGGGGAGGTATTTTACCGTAGGATGAAAAGGGAATAACAATACTCTTTCTGCGTGGGGGTGCTACTATGCGGACAACTGCGAGCTTCTTTGTGTCTTCTGCTTGTTTCTCCTGTCGACGACGACTTATTTCGGCTTTCAGAAGGAGTGCTAAAGCACGCCATAGTCTCCTGCATTTCATATCATGGGCATGCATGCCTGCTTCAACGTCTTCATCAGTGTAAGCAGCTTGGTCGGCCCTAGTAGGAGGAGGAGGATGAGTAGTGGTAGCGCTGCCTTGGGGCTCCTTCATAGGGCAACCCCCCATCTTCAGCTTTATTGTAAGAGGTAGACCCTGTTTCAATGTTATCCTAACAGGTAGCACCTGTTTCGATGAAGCTTCTTGGAGTGTGGATGGAACACGTGCCTCAGGAGGAGGTTGCTTCGCATCCGGAGCGACGTCTGCTGTGTTGCGCTCGTGCGCCCGGAAGGATCTCTGTGCTTTTGTGCCCCAACGCAGTGGCTGCATCTTCTTTTGTGTTGCTACTGTGGAGCGTGAGAGCAGGGTACTGCTGGTGCTGGTTGACTCCGCGAGTGTTGATGGTGGCTGAAGGGCTGCTCTCAAAGGAGAAGAGAAGCGTACAAGCATTTTAGGATTGATTATGAATGTGCGCTTGTAAAGGAGAAGCGGGGGCTTTTAAGGCTTCTTAAGAAACATAAACTTTGGGAGGGATTTACAAGTGGGAAACCGAGCGAGCGAGCGAGCATTTACCTGCGTTTGTCGAATAAATATGCCTACAAAATATATCAACTAAAAGATGATGTTTGTTATAGATCACTCATTTGTTTGGTGGGAAAAACCATTCATAGAACATGTCACTTACTCATTTTGTAGCAACGTATGCAAACCCTTTCCTGTTCGTATGTGCGAGGAGTGAAATTCTTTTTTTTTTTAAATAAAGGAAGTTCGGCCTTAAGCTACTCTCCCCGACTTGAATTAATTAAACAAAAAGTACAAGAGAAGAGGGCTAGTGCCCATGGGATCCCCCGAATCCCACAGAGTGTTCTATGTGGAACTGTAATCAATGCAATCATGGTCTAGGTTTCATTGCCAAATTGAACCATGCCCCTAGGTAAACAATTATAAAGTATCTTGGCAAGGTTTAATAAGAAGTCCATTCCAGATTCTTCTAGGTTCACGGAAAAGAAATCAGCTCTAGCCTAGTGGTTAAGTCCATCTGAAGTGAAGGTGAAGGGCTTTGGTCTAGGCAGGTGCATCGGGGAGAGTGTTTTGCCATCACTTCTCTAGATCTTTCTATAAGCATCCACCTGAGTTATCTTCTGAGTTACATCGACTCAAGTGACACATATGGTAGAGTTATGAAATAGAAGACTCTAGAAGAGTAGAAAATGTCTCTAGATATGCCTAAATATGCACATGCTAACACTGGAACAAGTTCTAGAACATGTTCTGGAACAAGTTCTGGAACAAGTTCTGGAACAAGTTCTGGAACAAGTTCTGGAACAAGTTCTGGAACAAGTTCTGGAACAAGTTCACAACATTGGCATCAAAGCTACCAGGGAAGTCCTTTTCGTGGAGAAGGTGTAAAGGATGCCTCATCTAAACTCTTTCTACATGATCTTTGCAAAAACCTCATGCAAATTTGACCTCCCAATCAGGGTAGGAACAACCATTCAGGGTCTTCAACATGCGAATTCACACAAATAAAGCACCCATGCACTGGAATGGATAGTGGACACCCACAATCAAGGGAGTGGAGCTCGAACTATGCCACTCATGCAAAGAAAAGCCCGCACTCTATTCTCTGAGTCTGACGATCACAATATCTCATGCTTTATTTTTGTTTGTTATTATCCTAAAAGTTGCTGCTCAGCACCCATCTGGCACTTCTTTAGTTCCCTAACAGAACAATACATGCACTTTTGATAGTTGTAGCCTATCACCCGAGCTCTCTCTATTAAACCAGTAGGAGAAATTCAGTGTCCATGACCCCACGTCTACGGAAGCACACGAGGAACACAAGGAACAAGAAGAGGCTTGGAGCACAAAAAAATATAGAATGTAGTATCAATTGAAGATGGTAGTGGCAAAACACAAGCTAAAACCCAAATCATTCAAATTAGATCTTCGCCACAGAAACACACACACACACACACTCTCTCTCAATGATCACTGTGAAAGTTGCCCTATACTCCGCCTGATCAAATCTAGAAGTGGCCAGAGTAGGCTACTTCTTCTTCAACCAAAATATGTGTAAGTAAGTTATTCAGCATGAAGTGAAGACCACTACTTGACACATGAATGTCATAATGTCTCTCAGCTACACAAAAAGCATGTAAACATGGTCGTGATGATCCCCCTTGGGATAAACCAATCCATGCACCTACATACCACTCAAGTAGAAAAAGATGGGCTTAACCACATTACAATGCTTTGCACCTCAGCAATGCATTAACCTACTCAATCAAGAAATCAAAAACTATATATTAGGTCGAGTTATGCATAGGTGAATTAAGCATCTTTAACATTATGAAGAACACTTAGAAGCATCACATTCTAACTACATAACAACCATCAGAAACATCATATTCTAACTGCATAGTAACACATCATATTCTAACTGCATAGTAACTGTCAGAAACATCTTGATAATAACATCATTTTCTGACTCCATAGCAACCATCAGATCCATAACAAGGAAGGAGCACACTCATGGAAGCAAATAACAATCTCATGTTCTCTCCTCCTATCCAAAAGAAAATATATAGAATGAGCAATATAATGAGATCAAATACCCACCAAATGCATTTACACAAGAGAAAACTAGCTCTTGAGTCACTTGGCAAGATACCTCGTCCTTGACTTTGCAAGGTAAGATAACTTTGTCAAAATGAATGAAAATATCTCTATATCATACCCATGTTTTCCATCATATCAAAAGATAAAGAATTTAAGTAAAAAGAAACATTGTCCCAAAAAAGTTCATTTTTATCTAGATGAATTACCATAGTGACCATTCGTCCTTTCAAATGGACCTTCAAAATAACAACCTCCCACTAAAGGCCAATATGAAAACTATGAAAAATTAGTAGACAATGTAAAATTATGATGACACATAGCTATCGACTATAAAATTATGATAACACATAGTAAACACTTGGTTTTGGAAAGGTAGGAATGAAGAGACTCCCATAATTTTCAATGCGTGTATAAGGTAGTGAGAATCAACATTATGAATTGAATCGTTCTTGTTTACTATCATGAATAAAGGAAACAAACACATGAAGTCCCTCACAGAAAAAGAGGAGAAAGTCAGTGTATATGACTGCCACAATGTTCTAGTTGAAGGTGTAAAGAAGCATACAAACAACACAATGAAGAAGAAGAAGCTTGGAGCACAATAC
Organism: Ceratopteris richardii; assembly: GCA_020310875.1. Lineage (NCBI taxonomy): Eukaryota > Viridiplantae > Streptophyta > Polypodiopsida > Polypodiales > Pteridaceae > Ceratopteris > Ceratopteris richardii. The sequence continues at coordinate 85,215,260 of CM035408.1, read as the reverse complement.
AATAAAGAATGTATTAGCAAGTGAAGATGGTGATGACAAGATACTGGCCATGATTTAGATTAGCCAAAAGGGATCTTAGCCACACATACTCAATACTTGCATAGAAAGTTACCCTATACTCAACCTCAAAACTAGAAGTGGTTATGGTAGGCTAGTTCTTGCTCAAGCACGATATGCATAAGTTAACAAGCAAGAATTAAAGGCCATTAGTGGAAATATGAGTATCATAGAAACCATCCTAGTTTGAGTTACAAAAATCATGTAAACATGGTCATAATGATCCACCTTTGGACAGAGGAATCCAAGTATTGGGTACCACTCAAGTAGAAAAAGATGTGCTTGACCACCTGCCAATGCTTGACTCTTGGGCAATGCATTAACCCATTCATTTCACAGATAAAAAGCTAAATATTAAACCAAGTTATGCATAAGCAAATGAAGCATCTCCAATATCATGAAGAATCATTCATAAACCTATTTCCATGGAAGTGGCAATAGGTTTGCAATCTTCAAAGCCAAAATGTCTTAATGATGTGTCCATATATTTTGTTTAAGAAAAATTTGTTCCCTCATCAACTTGCATAAACTAAATACCCAAATAATGATGCAAATTCCCAAATCTTGATGTCTTAAAAGAGGCATGCAAATCAGTCTTAAATTGAACAATATGATTCTCCTTAGGACCATTGAGCTTTCAAATAGTGGAATCAAGCAAAATACATAATCCTTGATTCATAGATTCAAATAGACCCCCAAAGAAATAATGTGGCTACAAGGATGTAGTTTCAAATAGTACATTGAAAGATGTCCCACCCCCTAATTTAGCTACTTAGGTTAAGCAAGCGTCCTTGTTTGTAGAAAAATTTATAAGTCAAAGTATAGGTCATATGTTTATCAAAAAGAGCCAAATACCCTAGATCAGTGTGTTATGTAGTGTGTTGAAATTAAGAAAAATCAAGGAGAGCAACTAGAACTCTCAAAACTCTACAAGGGATCAAATTGTTTGGCTAGTATAATTTCAAAACCTTCGTCATTTGTGAAAGCAATCATAGAATTGGTTTCTCAAATGCTATGAGGAAACCTTTGAAATAGGCAAACCCAAAGAGTGATCATAATGAAGTATTGCTATACTTGGAGAGGTGATCACATGGAAAATGCATATCTTGTGCAATTACAAAATATGCCAACCCCATGGTCATGTTATTGTAAAGTAGAAGGAGAGTACACCAAACTCTTAGTACAAAACTGTCCCTACAACAAATAGGTAGGTAGGCAAAGCTATCAATAATTGTGTAGATTTCAACACCAATATCTGCCAAAAGAATATTATACCTCACCACAAAAATATCAACAACCTTATGGATCCCAACCAACACCTAAATGACTCTTAAGTTAAAGAAACCACCACCCTTTTCAAATGTGGTCTTTGTGAAGCATGCAATGACATAATAAAATCAAGATAGAGCATTAGAACCTACATCATCCTTGATAACACATAATGATCCTAATGCCAATAGCTTTGACTCATCACATGGAAATAATGTATCCACTTATTATATTGAGTCACCCAAGCATACAATGTCTTATCAATATGTAGCCCCTCCATAGAGTTCGATTGGGAACAAGATTCTAAAAATCCCATGTATATGAATCCAAATCCTAAGTCCTAGGTGAGGAAAGCTAGGCCAAAGACTCCTTGAGGACTATGATTTAGATGTCAAGGTGATCATTTTGTACGTGAATGTACAAATACTCTATCTTCAAGGCAACCTCGATGCATTATGATTCAACGATTTTGTTTAGACTGTGGCAAAGAACATCTCATTTTTTATTGCCCTAAATACCTAGGAAATGCATGAAAATGTGCCACTAAAGGCTCTTTGGAAAATGAGAGAGGAAGATTGTACCAAATAGAATATTATGTTCCCAACTAAGTAGAGTGTGGAGATCCTCCCTTCATCACCAAGTAATGTCAAGAGTCATTGTGGTAAATACAAGAAGAAAAGTGGGTCAATGTACAAGAGACCCCCCTCCTCAACCAACAATTTAGGAAATAGATGAACCATAAGATCAACTTCTCCAACTTATTCTATCTCTCTATTGAGACTAGTTAGAACCACAATTAGAAGATGGATTATATTCTAAATCTAACATCCCTACAAGAGTTAAAACATTTGATGGGCCCATGGGAATCTACATCAATGTAATTATGAACCCATATGGTCTTAGTGAGCAATGAAGACTCCATCATACCCAAGACTCCATGGAGATAGTAAAGAACACTAAGGTGCAATGTCATCTCATCCTAGAAGAGCTTCTAAAAGTGAAACTAGACTTGTGGAAATAGGTGGAAAATAAAGTCCTTGAATGTGATTTCTCCCACTAACATTAAGGATCCAAAAGGAAATTACCGAAGATCTGGATAGATAAGATATGAGACATGAGCAAAGGTGAATATGGTAATGCCTATCTTCCCATGAACCACCAAGTGCACACTACCAAGGCCATCATAGACTCATGCATAGGTGTTGCCATTGCTAACACATTGTTATGGATGTGTTCGGGGAAACACTATAAGTGACCTACATGGAACAAGATTCACATGGCATATGGTCATATTCAGCATCCATTAGGATTGAGGAAAGGGATTACTCTCATCACTTGTGGTGTGGATTCTGAGCATAAAGTTTTTATAGAGTTTGGAAAGAACCACGAGTCATATCCCGAAGGTACAATAGGAATCTACATCAATACAATTAATGAACTTTTTTTGACTCATCTTGGATTGATGAAGATACACATAAGGGGATATGTAATGTAGCTGACGAATATGGGATGAGATTAGAGAGGATAGGATCAGGAAGCTCTCACAACAATAGACTTGTTCAAGACCCAATATTTGCACTGATGGTATTCCTTGATGAGGGATTCACGCCTCAGGGTTGGGCAAAATCCTAGCAAATATGGGCAAAGTAGTAAATGAAGAACAATGGACCCCCCATAGTAATGAAGATGGCTATGAGGTATCCTTGTTCATGTGTTAACCTATCAAGGATGAAAAGTATTAAGCATCCATAGTGATAGAATCTGTCTCTGAATCAAAGGAAGAATATTTGTATTTTATGGAAGCAAATAAACAACAGCACAATGCACCCAAAAACGTATTATGCATAGTCAATGAGGTAGAAGAAAGAATGGAAAAGTAGAAAATTTAGAAACCCTCTTAGGTAGAGGAGGGATCATTGTTTATGATTCCACATAATGTTAGGAACTATGATATTGAAGATAGAGAAATCCTATTGAGGATGCCAAAAAAAGAAGCCTAATGGGAGAAGCTAATGACAACAAAGGAGTGACAACGAAAATAATAATGACAATTGAGAGATCATGAGCAAAGATGCACATATATAGGAAAGGATTTAAGCCCAAAAGAGGAAGAAGTGTTAATAATTCTCCTAAGAAAATATAGGGACTTGTTCACATAGACATACACAAGATTGAAAGGTGTAGAACTAGACATTTGTTTAGATAAAATCCATATGGCACCAATGGATAAACCCACAAAACAACAAACCCTTACACGTATAGTGATAGCTATGTTGCTAAAATACAAGAAGAAAGTGAACAATTGAAAGAGATCAAACTCATCTATGAAATTTAGCATATCGAATGGGTATCCCCATAATTGTTAAGTGGCAAAAAAGAATCAGAAATTATGGAGTTTCATTAACTCTTAACCAAGTAATGTAGCCACAATTAGAGATAGCTATGCACTTTGTATCAGTGAGCATTTGTTGGAATGAGTAGCTGGTATGAAAGTTTATAGTTTTATAGAAATCTTTTGGCTAGAATCAAGTAGCCATAGCCCCATAAGATCAAACACAAGGTGGCTTCTACCATGGAATGCGCGAAATCGAGAATGACATGCCTCAAACTCACCTCCCACCCTACTTATAGCCCTTGCCTAGTCACCATCTAGAGTTCTCTCTAAAGTCCCTCTACTCATCTTGCCATCATAAGTAGGTACCTCATATGAACTCTCTAGCTTTTGGCAATGGCTATCCCGCGAGCAACGAATTTCTCATTCCTCTAGGCACGTACATCTCTAAACTATAACACTCTCTAACCTTTCTAAAGATCATTGTCCTCAATGATATAGAAGGAGCTATAGGCTTGGGAATAAAAATATGTGATTCCAAATAATAAGAGTATAGTGTCCTAGGTTTCTGAAATAGTAGATGTTCAAAAAGTAGAGAACTAGTCTATGTGCTTTGTATCTACCACCAATAAATAATATTCCTTGCCTTAGGCATATTATAGGAATCCCTCTAAGGCCCTATGAGTCCATATATGTGCATCATAAGTTCTTGGAATATCCTCAGACTCCCTATGCCTAGACCTTGATGACTAACTTGTGAGAGCTTGTCACCTATATAGACATTGGCATCTTGCCCCTCCTCTCCCTCAAATACCCCCTGATAGCTTTTCATATGGTATAATCATGAGAAATCACTCCACTAGAGTAAACAAATAATACTATGCTCATCCAAAACAATCGACTATGTCCCAATCTTTGCGAAAAAATACTAAAAACAAATGGAAATCTTTTCCAAGTAGTGCTTAATCTCTAAGATCAAGGAGATATGCTTGATTTACTCACTGTAGCGAAATGAAACTCAAGATATTCCCATAATGATCCAAATTGTGAATCGAAAATATCAATTTTTCAATGGTCTAGGCTATCGACCAAGATGTCAATCTATCAATGATCCAAATTATGGACCAAAATGTCGATCTATGATATATAATAATCCAAACTATGGATCAAAATATCTCCTATACAAAGTAAATCCCAACCCATTCTGTGGAACTAAGTACATCATGCCAAATGAAGACATCTAAGAAAATATAACAACTAGTGGAACTACCACCGCCTTCTCACTAATAAAATGCAAGATGTTCCAAGTGGATAAAACTTCCTTTATCTCTGACCATTATCTTATCATCACTATGATCAAATCATTCCTAAAAAGAAATGAGGTGTCTCTAGTAAACTACTGCGTTAATATGGCACTCCCATATATAATGAGCACCATAATATGAGTCCACTAAATACACTAAAAAATGGTAAGTAGATGTGTGCACACTCATAGCTCAATAAGCTAGGCATCTAGCTCACCTCATACACACTATTTATGAACCATGGCCTATCCTCCGGCATATGAAATAGAGTAGTACACACTCTATGAATGTCTTCTTATTGCAATTGCCTATTCATAGTTCATATGTGCAAACCTTGTCTTTTCTCTTCTAGGATACTAGTCTAAAGACTTGCCTTGGTTTGCTATCACATTCAAAGTGACTGTCTCAATTGCCCGTCTATTGTCTAATAATAAGAAGATCATATGAATGAACTCCAAATCATATAAAAAATACAATCTCAAAGGCTTGTCTCCTATACCCTCTATCCTACACCTAGGTAGAATACAAAGCTGGATATGTCCCATACCACCAAACATTTTACCCCACATAGATGCATGTATGAGACTAAAGTCGGACACTTCTCTCAAAAAGACAAGAATAAATCGCTGAGTACTCACAAATATAAATATAAAAATGAAATCATGAAGTGTTCCTAAAGTGTTTCCTTCCCTCGATCGAAAGAATAGATTCATTCCTATGACTCTATCACTCATAACTATCTATAACATCACCTCATCTTGAGTTGAGAAATGAGAAGTTATATGATACATCAACTCAACTAGAGTTGTGAAGAATGCGGCTTGCATCAAATATCAGCTCATGCAACTTGAGTGAAATATTAACTCACAAGAAATTGGAATTTATACAACTTGTATCAATAAAAAATATATGAAATGAGAACAACTACTAAAGTTCTCCAGTTCCATGCTCTCATGGCATTACATATATGTTTGAAAAATTTCGACACAATCTCCTCTGTCCTACTGAAAATGATCAACATAAAACCAATGGTCAATAAACACATATCTAGTGCATGGCTAGCCCATGGTGATCACACCATAGCCAAAAAAAAATCATAAAAAAGTTGTGGAAAATGTTTTCCTTTTGACAATATCTCCTACATAAACAACTTTCAATATTAGCATATTAAAGCTTAACTTTAACTAACTTGAAAACCTATGAAATTTTCCAGCCTTATATAGCTTCTCTAAAGCTTCAATTAGGCCAAAAAATCACTTGATTTGGATATTTTCTCAAAGTTTTATCACCATTTCATTGGAAGGGTCGAACACTTGACGACCAAATCTGGAAGTGTACAAGGTCATCTTCTTGAAGCCTTTAGACTGATCAAACAAACTCCAAATTTGATTCTCTTTATGCCCAAATCTAGATAGACTTATTAGTTTGGTTTTACAAAATTTCACTTTAAAATTGAATCAAATACTCACTCAAATGTATCATTTCATGTCTGTTGCACCCGCACTTAGATGAGCCTATAAACAATGTTGTTGTAGTTTTAGAATATCCTCCAACTATAAAGATAAATTCCAAATCTTTGAATTTTGAGCATATCATAGGGTCTATACTAGAGTAGGTTCTCCAAGAAAAAGTTTTGAAATTGGAGCTTCCAATATGAAGAAACCATGTGTTTAGTAGACACATGTACCATTCTTTGGCAAATCCTCACCAGAAAATTGTCCTAAGAAGAATAGGTCATTTGACCTACCAATTGATGTCCAGTTTCTTCCAACCAGGTTACAGGAAAGTAAATAGGTGGATCTTTAGCTAGAAGAACTAAATCCACCTTTTTTTATTAGGATATAGCTACTACTATCTACTTTTATTGTTATAAACTCATAGTATTTGGACATTTGAGGCTTTCACAATGACCAAAATACTAAGCCTCTATACCTAGAATATTTTAAAACTTTGCATAAGCTAACTTTTACTATTTTCTTTTTATCTCCTACTTAGGGATACATTTCCTCTTGATATTTTGTACACACCATCTAGAAATTTTCATCAAATATTAGAAAGGAAAATCATCCAATTTGAGTAAATGCACTACGAGAGCCAATCACCTCTAGGTGACATGGTCTATGGTCATTTCATAAATTCGAGAGGCTATACTTTCATGTGTAGAGATTATTTGAATTATCAAATGATCTCCAAAATTATTGAAAATTGTTATAGACAATGTTGCTCTATGAAGCTTATGCAACCAGCAAAAATCATGCAATTGGGATCTACCAATGAAGAGAAATGTGCTTTGTGACAGGTCTATGTCACTTGTTTCAGGCCTCTAACAGTATTAATAGCACTTCTAATGTGGAGGTCATTTGATCTTTGTAAAAAATACCCAAATTACTTGAAAATTGGTTAGATGAAAGAAAAGCCTATGAGCTAATGGCTCTCTAGATTTCAATAGATTTGGGCATTCCCTGAATGAGCATCATCCAAATCTCTATGAGGCTGTTACCTCACTAACTATCTACTCAATTATTTTGTTAAACCTAAAAATGAGGAGACATGTTAATCCTTATGATTTAGACATATTCATTCATTCTCTTCGACGGACTATGACATGGAGACATATCCATGTATATAATGATCATCTAGAGCAACGCAAACCACTTAAGAATCCAAATCATATCGTCGAAAAATCGACTCTTTACATAGTATCCACCTTTCAATGAAAGTGAATATCTATGGATGTCATTCTAGTCATTGTGCTTCTTGTACATTTATTAACCTCATCACAATAAATCACATACAATCATTTATTACTCGTATTGATGATCATAACTATATCACTCTCGTACTGACTCGGGATAAACTTCTATATCAAGTACATAGAATCACATGAAGAACAATTCATGTGCTCATGACTTAGTGTATGAAAATGCATTTTAAGTGTTCTTGAGGAGTATACCTTTGACATTTTAGTTTATATATGAAAAATTAGCCTATCCATGGTACTTCTATCATGTACCTCATGCTCGCCCTAACACATCATGGTGATACATATAAATGCTCTTCTATGGATAGAAAATGCATCATGCACTTCACCTTTCTAGAAATCATATTATCTATGTATGCATGCATCCACTCATGCATCTTCTTCTCTACTTCCTCTCTCTTACAACACAATATCACCCTAGTTCTTACATGGCATATAATGCCATATGGCTAAAAAAATTTTGATAGTACTTCCCTAGGAAAATAAGGCCCGAAAACAAAATTATAATAATGATATAATGATAGACATCAGCGTAGTTGTAAACAAACCAATTTCTTAGCTACAAAATCCTGCAAATAAGAAACTTTTCCAATATGTGTTATTGGGCACTACATGCCCTCATAATAGTGTCTTTTCTCACTCCAATACCTACACAAAGATCTTGAAATACACAACAAAAATCTTTGCATTCTTTTGTGAATCAACATAAGTTATTGTAACTTCATGTGCATAGATGAATTCATATTAAAACTAACTTTCATGTACATTCCAATATTGGTTTCATAAAATTGGAAGAGAAAGCAATGCAAAATTATAAAATTTGATGCAAAAGTATTCAAATGAATATATTTGAGCGCAAAAATATGATACAAAGGTATGATCATTCCTATCCGAAATGGTTAAAAAGTGATTACGAACTCCTAATTATCATAATTTGATAGTCGAGTAATTCAAAAAGAGTTTCTTGCTAGCTAACAATCATATAAAATCTTGTGTAGAGATGGCTTGAAATGGTCAGAATATTGCATGAAGGCATTTACAATAGGGGCTTGAAGTCTAGAATCCATACCAATTTTAATTTCTTGATTTCGATATTCTATGAGGATGTTATGGCCAAAACAAAGGAGTTAGGTGATGGGCAACATCTTTCCTTGAAGAGATATGTAGAGAGTTAAATGCTCTGTATAGGTGGTTTGAGTTTATCTAATCATACCTTCCAACCATGCATTGAAAGCTCTTTGAGTCTACATTCTATACCCAAATGAATCATCCAATTAGAACATCAAATGATAGAGTTATGTCCCTTTTAGTAAAGGTAGGTATGCTAACCTTGCTCTTTCTCTTCTCTCTCTTTCTACTTCCTCTCTTTCTCCTTCTCCTCTCTCTCTCTATCTCTTTATCTCTTTCTTTCTTTACATTTCTCTCTTCACTTCTCTTGCTCTCTCTCTAGTTTTTAACTTTGTTTCTATCACTATCTCTTTCTGCATCTTTTTTTTCTTTCTCTATCTCTCTACTTTTGTTCTTTTCTTGTCATTTATTTTGTTCTCTCTTTATCTTTACTTGTCTTTATTTCTCTCTCTACTTCTTCTCTTTTTCCCTCTCTGTCTCTTTCTTTCATTCTCCCTTTCCCACTATCTTTCATGCTTTTCGTGTTTCTCTATCGTGCACAACAGGCAAAATTCGTCCTATAAAATAGCATCAGAATCCCGTCAACAAGCTCATATAGGCTAGTGGTTAGAGTATTTACCTCTTTTTTAGAGCTTGAGAGTTCAATACCTATCTTTGAGCACCCGCAGAGATGAGTGTAGTAAGGAAAACTTGAAAAGCTTTATTTTGCTGTTGTAATGATGATGTTGGCCATGAGAGAAACTTAGTATATATGGAAGAGAAAATGAACTTCGAATGCTCAAAGCGACCTTTGTGATTACAATTAGAAACAATCCTTTTGTGGGAGTGATACACATAGGGTTGAGTGTATATAACGCACAAAATTACAAGGAATAAGAAAAATATGTTATAGGAATGAATCAAACACTCAATGTTGGTACCTCTTTTTCTTCAGGAATACACAAAGATTGACCCCAAGACAGAAAAACTGAGATTTCTCCCCAAATTCTATGAACATTTATATGCATAAACTAGACACTAATATGTTTCAAATGATCCATTTGGCATCCAATTTGGAGCTATTTAGAGAGAGCAGTAGCATCTGCAAGATTACTGTTAGCGTATAAGATGATGCAAAGAAATGAAGGAGCAAGACAATGATGGTCTCAAGTGTATGTATATTGCTTCCATGTATTGTACAAGTGTTTTGAAGTCTTTATATAGATTCTAGAAGTGATGCATGACTTCTACAAGTGGATTCTAAATTGAAATGAAGGTGGGAAAGGTTGTTGGAGGGAATCAATTCACTATCTTACAATCTAGGAAAAGTGAAGATCTAGTTTTGATCTAGTTTTAGGTGATTGATTGATTGATTGAATGCAACTCAACCACGACAAACTCGTGGAATTTGGGCTCTCTCTTTCTACTTTTACATATGTAAAGCTCTATGCTTTTACAATGGTAAAAGATCCATGAAAAATCATTTTTAAAAAATACAATAAATAAGCATAAGTAAAAGAACTCTCCAATGGATTTTCCTTCGATGTAATCCAAGTGATAGCTTTTTGATGTAGATCAAATCCACTTCAAGTATAGTGCAAACTTGAAGACTCAAGCTCCCCCTCAAGCTAAAGTATGCTTGAGTCTTCATTCTTTAATAGGTTGAATACCTACCATAGGTTTGAATCTGCAAAGCTTTATTCCATCAAGTGCCTTCCTCATCATATCTGCTACTTGGTTTTGAGTAGGAAAAAAAGAAGTGTCAATCTACTTTGCATGAGCTTCTCCATGATAAAGTGGTAATGAACTTCTATGTGTTTGGTTCTTGCATGGAAAATAGGCTTTGCTGCTAGATGATTGGAACTTACATTATCTCTAAATATGTGAGGTTTGGAACTCACAAGTCCCAAATCTGTATATGATGCTTTTAAGCATATTTCCTCTTGAGTTTCTATGGTCAAACCTCTCTACTCTACTTCAGTTGAGGATAAAGCAACTGTAGGTTGCTTCTTTGAACTCCATGAAAATATCTTTGAATGTGCAAATGCTAAGTAACCAGAAGTACTACTTCTATCATGCTTAGCTCCTGCCCAATCTGCATCTAAATAGATTTTGATTTCCAAATCTAAAGACTAAGGATAGAATATACCTTCATTGATTGTACCTTTGAGATATTTAAGTACTCTCTTAGCTGCATCCATATGTGGTCTTCTTGGTGAGTGCGTGAATTGACTAAGGACACCGACACTATATGAGATGTATGCCTCGTATGAGAAGCATAGATCAATCTACCTACCAAGCTCGATATTCTTTCATGTCTTCAATTTTCTCAACTTCATAAACACTAAGTTTATGATTCATCTGCAAAGGTGTACCTTCAAGTTTTCTGTTCTCCATTTTGAACTTCAGAAGAGGATCCTAAATGTATCTTCTCTAATTGAAATACATTCCTTCATCTGTGTATATCACTTGCATACCTAGGAAAAATGTGAGCTCACCTAAGTCAGTGATTGTGAACTCCTCTTGCATGTGTCTCTTGATCGTTTGAATTCCATTCAAATCATCACTTCTCTCAATAATATCATCTACATATACACATAGATGGATAACCTCATTGTGATCCCTTTTGATGAATAGAGAAGGATCTGAGTTGCTAGCTTTGAATGTTTGACCTTGAACATATGTAAGCAACCTCTAATTCCAAGCTCTAGGAGCTTGTTTCAATCCATACAATGCTATTTTAAGTCTGCAAACATAAGATGCATGATTAGGGTCTTCAAAACCTAGAGGTTGGGACATGTATACCTCTTCACTTATCCAACCATTTAAGAATACACTTTTCACATCAAGTTGGAGGAGTGTCCGATTCTTGCAGCAGCTACACTTATCAATGTTCTAATTGTAGTCATCTTTGCAACTGGTGAGAATGTTTCCTCATAGTCTATACCATGAGTTTGAGAGCATCCTTTGGAAACTAGTCTTAGCTTGTAGGTGCAAGATGATCCATCTGAATTTCTTTTAACTTTATATACCCATCTGCAACAATTACCTTTTCATTGGATGACATTGGAACCAAATCCCAAGTGTCCATCTCCTTCAATGCATCTATTTCTTCTTCATGGCCTTTTCCCAATTAGGGTTTCCCTTTGCCTCTTCATAGGTTGAGCGTTCCTCTGAAATTCAATCATGGTAATATTTATGTAAACTTTGGTCTATGATTGATATAGAAGTGTTCTTAAATCAATACAGATAAACAATTTGGAGATTAAGAGGTCTCCAGCAGTGGTAGCAGAGCAAAAGGTGCAATATAAAGAGAAGAAAAGAGCATTTGAAGTCTCGATTGTTGCAGAACTTGGAGTTTTTTCAAATGTGGACAAGATTAAAGTTTTGAAGACAACCTAAAGAAGTCTGAAGATTGAGCTCGAAAGGATCTGAAAGATTAAAGCTTTACATTAAAGGTACAAAGCATATTCATTTATCTCAACATTTGCAGAAGACAAAGATCAAAGATGGGAGAAAGCTTGTAGATTGATAAGCTAGATAGGGAAAAATATCCACCTTGGTTCATGATGATGGAGGCACACCTCATGAGCAAAGATTTGATGGCATTCATTACAGGAGAATAAGAAAAGCCTGTGTTTGAGGATCCTAGTGTTCCAACTAGGGAAGAGCTTGCAAATTTGAAGAATTGCATGAAGAAGGATGCTCAAGCTAGGAGCATCATTTACATGATTGTAAATGATTATCCTCTACCTCATATTAGAGGATTAGAAAGTGCAACAACTGTGTGGAATTGTTTGGAAGAGCATTTTCAAAATACAACCAAGTCAAGGAAGTCCTCATTATGGGCTCAGTTCACAACCTTCAAGAAGAAGAGCTCACAATCAATTTCTGATTATGTGGCAAGAACGAAGGATATTGCAGATAGCTTGGGAGCAGTAGATGAAGATATTGAAGAGGACAAGTTGGTAAGACAAGTACTTACAAGTCTAAGAGGAGATGAGAAATGGAAGCCTTTCATATTGTCCATAGAGTTGTCATTAGATCATTTTACTCCTGATCTTAATCAGTTGCTAGGACACATGCTAACTTTTGACCAAGACATTAAGGGAGATAATGATAGTACTGCAATTCAAGCTATGTACTCTAAGGATAATAAAAAGAATGTCAAATGAAAGTAGTCAATTGATGATGAAGGATCTTCAAGCCAAGCTAATTTCACAAGAGGGAAGATGAATTCAAGAGGTAAAGGAAGAGGAGGTAAGAATGAACATAATGTTAAAGCTTGTTGAATTTGTGGCAGAACAAGTCATTTTGCAAATGATTGTTGGTATAACAATCAAAATGGTGGAATTCATAATCAGAGTTTCAATCAAAGAGGTAGAGGAGGTTAAAATCAAAGAGGTAACTTCAAAGGAAGAGGTGGTAGGACTTCATATGCTAGAGGAGGTGGAAGAATCTTTCAATCTCAGTTCTACAATAACAACTATTATAATTATACATCACATCAGAAGGATGAAGCAATAGGAGAAGATCAAAGCGTATCTTTTATTGACTTAGGATGTAGCAATCATATGAGTCCCAACATATCATTAATGACTGATATGGAAGCAAAGGTGAGTGGACATACAGTTCAAACATGACACAACACCAAGCATAAAGTGGAAAGCATTGGATCAATGAGGAAAAAGAGTGGAAGCACACTCTTAAGCAAGGTACTTTATGTTCCTACTATTCCTAAAAACTTGATAAGTGTAGGAAAAATTGTGGAGGAAGGATATGAAGTCAGATTCACAAATGCTTGTGTTTATGTGCAAGATCCAAATCTGGGGTATAGAATTATCATTACATGTCAAAAGGAAGGAAGGCTTTTTGCTCTCAAGGTCCAAGGCAATGTGGAACATGCATTGTTTACTTATGGAAGTCAAAAGATTTCTGAGTTAGACATATGGCATAAAAGGCTAGGTCATTTTAATGAGAGAGCCATAAAAGAAATGTAAAAGAATAATGTTGTGCTTGGATTGCCAAATGTTGAAGGTCAACACATGGTATACAAGTGTGAAGCTTTTGAATTAGGTAAAGCTCACAGAAGTTCATACAGTAAACCAGGATACATGTATTCAAATTTGCTTCAATTGGTTCATACAGATGTGTGGGGTCCTTCAAGGGACTATAGCATAAATGGATCTAGATATTATGTGTTGCTTATTGATGATGCAAAAAGATGGATTACACTTTATGTAATCAAGGACAAATCTCAAGTGTTTAAGACATTCAAACATTATCGTGCCTATGTAGAAAGGATTATATAAGAGGTTGAGATTAGATGGGGGGGGGATATTTTTCTAAAGAGTTTAATGATTATTTGTGGAATGCAGGTATAAAAAGAGAAGTAACTTGCACGTACTCCCCTCAACAAAATGGAGTTGCAAAAAGAAGAAATAGAACTCTTTTAGAGTTTTCAAGATGAATGATGAAAGACAAGAATTGTCCCAACTACTTGTGGGCAGAAGCTATCAACACAGCAACATACCTTGTGAATAGGTTATCTTGCAAAGCTTTGGATGGTAGAACACCTTATGAAGCATGGTGGGGTAAGAAGCCTACTCTTGATCATTGTAAGGTATTTGGATGTTTGGCATATGCTTATGTTCCTTCTCAAAGCAAAGAAGTATGTTTTTATTGGGTATGATGATAGACAAATGGGATAGAGATGGTGGAGTCCATCTACAAAACAATTTCTTGTTACAAAAGATCTTACATTTGATGAGCAAAGCAACTAGTATACAGGGTCAAATAATGATTATGCAGATTTTGAAGAAATACAAAGGAAAGGGAAGACAAAAGTAAAGGTGTATGAAGAAGATATTGATGATGATGATTGTAAAATTAAATTGCAGGGCAATGATGCACTACAACAGATCAATGGTATACCGAGGTTTCTACTGAGGAAAATGAACGCAGCTTTATTTGCTGTGACGCCAGTGTAAAGGTCGGTGTGCGCATCGGTACCAAAGCGTCAATATATGCGTCGGTATATGCGTCAGTGTACGCGTCGGTAATACTGGCGTGCATACCGAGGCCTCTGCTGGGTATACCATCGTCTATACCATTGCCTGTTGGGTGTACCGACGCTTATTCCGATGACATTAGTGGGAGTATCATCGCGTATACCGACGACCATAGCTGCAAAGTTTTTTTTGGGCAGAGTGTTTATATCACACAGATGATTTACCAGGAGTTCCGACCAGCCGATGGACAGTCTATTGTCAGTTCAAAGTGGATGCTGCACACCGCACGTGAGGTCATGTCCCATCAATGATCCGAGGCTCGTGAGGCTTTCAGAGAAGGCTTATCAAAGCCTGTATGGTTAGATGCTGAGGAGTGGGACATGATTCCTGACGAGCAGCAGCACACTCCTGATCGATATCGCCAGCAGTGAAATGCCACAGCCACACATTTAGATACAATTGGACCGTCACATTTGGGCAGCGGCGGATATGACACGATGCGTCATGAGTTTGTAAGTACCATTTCATTTATTGATTTTATTTGTGTTAAACTTCTCATGTATGTTTCTCTAATCTTTTTATATTTGTTTCACGAGCTGGCAATGGGTTGTCCTCCAACACGAACGGAGGAGTCTTATGGATATAGTCATGGGTTGACTGCACTATTGCAGGACTTGGAGGGACGCGGTGCGGTAGTTTCATGGGAGCATTTGCGATGAGGTAAGAGTAGGGCCATCAGACGTGAGGCTGGGAGGAGTGCTACCACGAGCGATCCAATACTGTGATGCAGCGGCCATATACGCAGGAGGAACCTGAGAGATGAACTCCAAAAACTGCTCCTCTATCATGGAATGTGGAGTGACTGGAGGACTGTCTCCCATCGTGCTCTGTAACAAAAGAACTCAAATAATTAGCATGCGATAAGAAAAGTAATATAGAGAATAAATAAAAAAAAAAACAAAAATTAGTACGTACAAGTGTTTTATTCAAAAGTCCTCTATTCTAGCATCCTCTTGAAGATCCAATGCACCAAGAATATCTATCTCTATATTGATGGCTTCTAAATCGCTTGCTATGCTGGTTTCCTCCTGATCATCGTCTATTGCTTCGTCTTCTCGAACAATGAGCTCTTCTTCAATGACCTCTTCTTCTCTAACAATGATCTCTTCCTCCTCGACTATCGAATGAATCTCTGAGTCCACTAGAGATGGACTTTCTTCTACATCTATGTTTTCAAAAATTTGTCTACTAGGTGGAGCGACTTGTAAAACAAATAGCCACTCTCGGTCTTTTGAATCTGGTATAAAAAAAACTTGCTCACAGTGTTCGGGAAGTACAAATGTATCCCTTTCATCTGTCCATAATCTTGTGGAGTCGACTTGAAGCAAACCACTCTTATCCCATCTCACTATTGCGTTTCTTCCAGAGGTGACTACTTTGAACCATTTTACATCAAAAACAAAGTAATCAAACTTTCTGAAAGATAGTTTCAAGATGTCTTGAATCACACCACAATAATCTAACTCGCCTTCTAGAGCATTATCATCTCTTGCACTCGCTCTACTTTTTTGCAAAAAATTCACCATCACTCCACTATCAAAAGTAGACCTATTTTGATCGATTCGTGTGATTCGAAAGTGTCGTCCATGAGACCATAGTGCACTGTATTTAATATACTCCCAATCACATACTTTTACGAGTTCTTCTTCTTCCTCAGAGATATCTTCACGTGCTGCCTTTGCTTGTGAAACCACTGTATCTAGCCATCTGCTCGTTGGAAAAGGTGGGAGAGGTCGAAGATTTTCTGGAAGAGGCAAAAATCGAGTGCAACGATTTCTTCGAACCTGACCTCTTTCCTTTGCGTTAGTTTCCTTGGCAAGTTCATACTTTTCTAACCACTTTTGCATAGGCTTAGAGTTAACTATGCAAAACTTCATTGCCTTCTCTCTCAAAGCTGCATCCATTTTTCTTTGCAATCCTTTACCTTGTGGTTCATCGCCTACGAGATGAACATCTTCATCATCGCTCCATAAGCGAGGCATTTCAGGACCCGATATCCATAGAAACTCAGTTATGAATATAAGAGATTCTTGTACAAGCCATCCCTCTGCCATGCTATCCTCTGGACGTGCTCTCTATCGAACAAACCCTTTTAATGTCTTCATAAAGCGCTCTAAGAAGAACATCCATTGACTATGGACAGTTCCTGCTATTGCAACTTCATGTACCACATGAACCAGTAAATGAGGTTGAATAGTGAGAATACTTGTGGGGAAGTATTTCTCTACCATACATTCGGACAAGCATGAATTTAGTATAATCCATTCCAATGGACTGTAAAAGTTTTTTCGCATCTCCACATGTTGGAGGCATGTCATTGCCCTCTGGCAAAAATTGATCTTTAAGAAGCCTGCAATAAGCAATTAAAATGATATTAGTAAATGAAGTTATTGTGATACAACAATGAAAGCCAATTTGTTCTCCACTTACCTGAACAATTCAGTGACACTACTATCTGACCATCCATAAATGGATTGCAGATTGAGCATCTAGAGTGAAGCACGTAGTATAGATATCTTTGCTCCATTGTAAAGTGGTAAACGAGCTAATCTTTGCATGTTTTCATATTCTTCATCAACTTATGATCGTGGAATTTCTAGTGTGTCCATGAAACTCTCGACACCTTCTTCACCATCATGATCTTCGTCCATCTCATAAAATGCTTCAAGCATCTCTTCCATATGTTCATTCTGTGTAATATTATTAAGGCTTGCTTGTACATCTAAGTCCTTTTTCGCTCTCCTTTGTCCACGAGAGGTTACCAGTGCATTGTCGTTTGGGTCCATCTGCTCACCTGGGGGACCATGTGAATGATAGCGTAGGTTTTCCAGTCGACTCCTATCAAAGGATCCATACTCTCTAACATGTGCAGTACAAATCCGTCGTTTCCGATAAATTTGATACTTGTAGTGTGTGCAAGGACATGCCATTCTCTCTTCAGGATCCAAAGAAGCCATCTCCTACAATATGGACATTTTAGAACATTTGTTTTTTTATTAAACCTAAAAATCTAACTCTTAAAGACTTAAATCTGAAATACTAAACCTAAATACTTAAATACCTAAAAAAACTTAAAACCCTAATTTTAAAACCCTAATCTATATAGCTATCCTATTTTATCGATATATTCGGATTTTTTCTTGATTGATCCTATTTTATATATTGATTTATTTATTTATTCAGATTTTTTTTCCTCTTAATTGAGTTATATGTATGCCTAAATCCTAAAACCCTAATTTTAAGGATATAGTCCTAAATTATGTATATTTCTATACACATGTGTATATACATGTGTATATATATGTATATATGTATTATATGTGCATGTGTATGTGTGCATATATGTTATGTAGGTGTTAAAACCCTAAACCCTAATCCAAATGACCTAGACCTAAAACATGTATATATATGTATGCATGTGTATATATATGTGTATATGTATATATATGTGCATATAGATAGGTGTATAATTATGTGTGTTTCTGTATTGTATATATATTCACTCTATTTAAAATGATTAAATTTAAACCTATTTTTATATATTTAATCATATATATTTCATTTATTTATTTATATATATTTAATTATATATATTTCATTAAATTATTTAAAACACTAATTCTTTTTATATTTATTTATATATATAACTACCTTATTTTAAATATATATTTATTTATATATTCAGATTTTTTCCTTATGTAATCCTATTTTTATATATTTAATTTTATATATCTAATTATATATATTTAATTAAATTATTTAAAACACTAGTTCTTTTTATATTTATTTATGTATATAATTATCTTATTTTATACATATATTTATTTATGTATTCAGATTTTCTCCTTACGTAATCTTATTTTTATATATTTAATTTTATATATTTAATTATATGTATTTAATTAAATTATTTAAAACACTAGTTCTTTTTATATTTATTTATGTATATAATTATCTTATTTTATATATATATTTATTTATATGTTCAGATTTTTTCCTTACGGAATCCTAGTTTTATATATTTAATTTTATATATTTAATTTTATATATTTAATTATATATATTTAGTTAAAACTCTAATCTTAAAATTCTAGATCTAAAATATGTATATTTTTTTATGCATGTGTATCTACATGTATATATGTATTATATGTGTATGTGTATGTGTGTATATATGTTATGTAGGTGTTAAAACCCTAAAACCCTAATCTTAAAGATTTAGACTTAAATCTGAAATACTAAAACCTAAATACTTAACCACCAATAAAAATCTAAACCCCTAATCCTAAAACCCTAAATTCAGATTTTTTTTCTTATTTTTCTGTATATTTTTTCTTAATATAAATATAATTGAGTTATATGTATGTCTAAACCCTAAAACCCTAATCTTAAAGATTTAGACCTAAAATATGTATATTTCTGTATACATGTGTATATACATGTATATATGTATTATATGTGCATGTGTATGTGTGCATATATGTTATGTAGGTGTTAAAACCCTAAAACCCTAATCTTAAAGATTTAAATCCAAAATATGTATATTTTTGTATGCATGTGTATCTACATGTATGTATGTATAATATGTATATGAGTGTCTGTGTATATATGTTATCTACGTATTAAAACCCTAAAACCCTAATCAGAAAGACTTAGACTTAAATCTGAAATACTAAAACCTAAATACTTAAACACCTATAAAAATCTAAACCCCTAATCATAAAACCCTAATCATAGTTTATATATATTTATTTTTATATTCAGAATTTTTTACTTATTTTTCTCTATATTTTTTCTTAATATAAATATAACTGAGTGATATGTTAACCTAAACCCTAAAACCCTAATCTGAAATATCTAGACCTAAAATATGTATATTTATGTATACATGTGTATATACATATACATACATACATACATATATATATATATATATATATATATATATATATATATATATATATATATATATATATATATATATATATATATATATATATATATATATATATATATATATATATATTATATGTGTATGTGTATGTATGTGTAAATAGCGTAAAAACCCTAATCCTTGTTTTATATATTTGATGTAAAAAAGAAATTTCAAAATAAAAATAGGATTACATGTGTGTATGTATGCCTCTGTGCATATATGTGTGTGTATGTATGCATGTGTACATGTGTCCATGTGTATGTATGCATGTGTATACATGTGTGTGTATGTAGGCATGCGTGTGTGTGCATGTGTGTGTGTGCATGTGTGTGTACGTGTGTGTATGCATGCATGTGTGTGTATGTGTATGCATGTGTATACATGTGTGTGTATGTGTATGTGTGTGTATGTATACATGCATGTGTGTATATGTGTGTATGTATGCATGTGTGTATATATGTGTGTATGCCAATATGTGTGTGTATGTATGTATGCATACATGTGTGTGTATGTGTATGTGTGTGTATGTATGCATGCATGTGTATGTGTATGTGTGTATATATTGTATGCATGCATGTGTGTGTATGTATGTGTGTATATATTGTATGCATGCATGTGTGTATGCATGTGTGTATGTATGCATGTGTGTATATGTGTATATGTGTGTATGCATGCATGTGTGTATGTGTGTGTGTGAATGTATGTGTGTGTGTATATATGTATGTGTGTATAAAGACTCCTTGCGGACCATGATTTAGATGTCAAGGTGATCATTTTGTACATGAATGTACAAATACTCTATCTTCAAGGCAACCTCGATGCATTATGATTCAAGGATTTTCTTTAGACTATGGCAAAGAACATCTCATTTTTTTATTGCCTAAATACCTAGCTAATGCATCAAAATGTGCCACTAAAGGCTCCTTGGAAAATGAGAGAGGAAGATTGTACCAAATAGAATATTATGTTCCCAACTAAGTAGAGTGTGGAAATCCTCCCTCTATCACCAAGTACACTTAAGAGTCATTGTGGTAAATACAAGAAGAAAAGTGGGTCAAAGAACAAGAGAACTCCCCCTCACCCAACAATTTATTGGATTCTAAATCTAACATCCCTACAAGAGTTGACACATTTTGTGTGCCCATGGGAATCTAGATCAATGTAATTATGAACCCATATCGTCTTAGTGAGCAATGAAGACTCCATCATACCCAAGACTCCATGGTGATAGTAAAGAAAAATAAGGTGCAATGTCATCTCATCCCAGAAGAGCTTCTAAAAGTGAAACTAGACTTGTGGAAATAGGTGGAAAATAAAGTCCCTGAATGCCAATTCTCCCACTAAAAATAAGGACCCAAAAGGAAAGTATCCAAGATCTCGATAGATAAGGTAGGAGACATGAGCTAAGGTGAATATAGTAATGCCTATCTTCCCATGAACCATCAAGTGCACACTACCAAGGCCATCATAGAATCATTTTATAGAGTTTGGAAAGAACCAGGAGTCATATCCACAAGATACAATAGGACTCTACATCAATACAATCAAGGAACTTTTTTTGACTCATCTTGGATTGATGAAGATACACATAAGTGGATATGTAATGTAGCTGAGGAATATGGGATGAGATTAGAGAGGATAGGATCAGGCAGTTCTCACAACAATAGACATGTTCAAGACCCAATATTTGCACTGATGGTATTCCTTGATGAGGGATTCACGCCTCAGGGTTGGGCAAAATCCTAGCAGATATGGGCAAAGTAGTAAATGAAGAACAATGGACCCCCCATAGTAATGAAGATGGTTATGACGTATCCTTATTCATGTGTTAACCTATCAAGGATGAAGAGTATTAAGCATCCACAGTGATAGAATCTATCTCTGAATCAAAGGAAGAATATTTGTATTTTATGGAAGCAAATAAACAAGAGCACAATGCACCAAAAACATATTATGCATAGTCAATGAGGTAGAAGAAAGAAAGGAAAAGTAGAAAATTTAGAAACCCTCTTAGGTAGAGGAGGGATCATTGTTTATGATTCCACATAGTGTTGGGAACTATAATATTGAAGATAGAGAAATCCTATTGAGGATGCCAAAAAAAGAAGCCCTAATGGGAGAAGCTAATGACAACAAAGGAGTGACAACGAAAATAATTATGACAATTCAGGATCATGAGGAAAGATGCACATATATAGGAAAGGATTTAAGCCCAAAAGAGCAAGAAGTGTTAATAAGTCTCCTAAGAAAATATAGGGACTTGTTCACATAGACATACACAAGATTGAAAGGTGTAGAACTAGACATTTGTTTAGATAAAATCCATACGGCACAATGGATAAACCCATAAAACAAAAAACGCTTACACATATAGTAATACCTATGTTGCTAAAATACAAGAAGAAAGTGAAAAATTGAAAGAGGTCAAACTCATCTATGAAATTGAGCATATCGAATGGGTATCCCCATAATTGTTAAGTGGAAAAAAAGAATCCGAATTTATGGAGTTTTATTAACTCTTATCTAGGTAATGTAGCCACAATTAGAGATAGATATGCACTTTGTATCAGTGAGCATTTGTTGGAATGAGTAGCAGGTATGAAAGTTTATAGTTTTATAGAAATCTTTTGGCTAGAATCAAGTAGCCATAGCCCCATAAGATCACACACAAGATGGCTTCTACCATGGAATGTGAGAAGTCGAGAATGACATGCCTCCACTCACCGCCCACCCTATTTATAGCCCTTGCCTAGTCACCATCTAGAGTTCTCTCTAAAGTCCCTCTACTCATCTGGCCATCATGAGTAGGTACCTCATACGAACTCTCTAGCTTTTGGCCTTGGCTATCCCCCAAGCAAGGAATTTCTCATTCCTCTAGGCACGTACATCAATAACATATAACACTCTCTCACCTTTATAAAGATAATTGTCCTCAATGATATAGAAGGAGCTATAGACTTGGGAATAAAAATATGTGATTCCAAATAATAAGAGTAGAGTGTCCTACGTTTCTGAAATAATAGATGCTCAAAAAGTAGAGAACTAGTCTATGTGCTTCCTATGTAGCACTTCCACCAATAAATAATATTGCTTGCCTTAGGCATATTATAGGAATCCCTCTAAGGCCCTATGAGTCCATATATGTGCAGCATAAGTTCTCCGAATATCCTCGGACTCCCTATGCCTGGACCTTGACGACTAACTTGTGACAGCTTGTCACCTATATAGACATTGGCATCTTGCCCCTTGTCTCCCTCAAATACCCCTTGATAGCTTTTCATACGGTATAATCATGAGAAATCACTTACTCCACTAGAGTAAACAAATAATACTATGCTCATCCAAAACAATTGACTATGTCCCAATCTTTGCAAAAAAATACTAAAAACAAATGGAAATCTTTTCCAAGTAGTGCTTAATCTCTAAGATCAAGGAAATATGCTTGATTTACTCACTGTAACGAAATGAAACTCAAGAGATTCCCATCATGATCCAAATTGTGAATCTAAAATATCAATTTGTCAATGGTCTAGACTATGGACCAAGATGTCAATCTATCAATGAACCAAATTATGGACCAAAATGTCGATCTATGATATATAATAATCCAAACTATGGATCAAAATATCTCCCATACAAAGTAAATCCCAACCCACTCTTTGGAACTAAGTACATGATGACTAATGAAGACATGCTAAAAAAATATAACAACTATTGGAACTACCACCGCCTTCTCACTAATAAAATGCAAGATGTTCCAAGTGGATAAAACTTCCTTTATCTCTGACCACCATCTGATCATCACTATGATCAAATCGTTCCTAAAAAGAAATGAGGTGTCTCTAGTAAACTACTGCAATAATATTGCACTCCCATATATAATGAGGACCATAATATGAGTCCACTAAATACACTAAAAATTGTAAGTAGATGTGTGCACACTCATAGCTCACTAAGCTAAGCATCTAGCTCACCTCATACACACTATGTATGAACCATGGCCTATCCTCCGTCATATGAAATAGAGTAGTACACACTCTATGAATTTCTTCTTATCGCAATTGCCTATTCATAGTTCATATGTGCAATCACATTCAAAGTGACTGTCTCAACTGCCCCTTTATTGTCTAATAATAAGAAGATCATATGAATGAATTCCGAATCATATAAAAAATACAATCTCAAAGACTTCTCTCCTATACCCTCTATCCTACACCTAGGTAGAATACAGAGCTTGATATGTCCCATACCACCAAACATTATACCCCACATAGATGCATGTATGAGACTAACAACAGACACTTCTCTCAAAAAGACAAGAATAAATCGGTGAGTACTCACAACTATAAATATAAAACTGAAATCATGAAGCGTTCTTGAAGTGTTTCCTTCCCTCGATCGAAAGAATAGCATCATTCCTATGACTCTATCACTCATAACTATTTGTAACATCACCTCATCTTGACTTGAGAAATGAGAAGTTATATGATACATCAACTCAACTAGAGTTGTGAAGGATGCGGCTTGCATCAAATATCAACTCATGCAACTTGAGGGAAATATTAACTCACAAGGAATCGGAATTTATACAACTTGTATGAAGCCAAAATATATGAAATGAGAACAACTACTAAAGTTCTCCAGTTCCATGCTCTCATGGCATTACATATATTTTTGAAAACTTTCGACACAATCTCCTCTGTCCTACTACAAATGACCACATAAACCAATGGTCAATAAACATATATCTAGTACATGGCTAGCCCATGGTGATCACACCATAGCCAAAAGAAATATTTATAAAAAAGTTGTGGAAAATGTTTTCCTTTTGACAATATCTCCTACATAAAAAACTTTCAATATTAGCATATTAAAGCTTAACTTTAACTAACTTGAACACCTATGAAATTTTCCAGCCTTATATAGCTTCTCTTAAGATTCAATTAGGCCAAAAAATCGCTTGATTTAGATAATTTCTCAAAGTTTTATCACCATTTCATAGGAAGGGTCGACCGCTTGACCACCAACTTTGGAAGTGTACAAGGTCATCTTCTCGAAGCCTTTAGACTGATCAAACAAACTCCAAATTTGATTTTCTTTATGCCCAAATCTAGATAAACTTATTTAATTTGTTTTTACAAAATTTCAATTTAAAATTCAATCAAATACTCATTCAAATGTATCATTTTATCTCTGTTACACACGCACTTAGATGAGCCTGAAAACAATGTTGCTATAGTTTTAGAATATCCTCCAACTATAAAGATCAATTCCAAAATCTTTGAATTTTGAGCATATCATAGGGTCTATACTAGAGTAGGTTCTCAAAGAATTTGTTTTTAAATTGGAGCTTCCAATATGAAAAAACCATGTGTTTAGTAGACACATGTACCACTCTTTGGCAAATCCTCACCAGAAATTGTTCTAACAAGAATAGGTCATTTGACCTACCAATTGATGTCCAGTTTCTTCCAACCACGTTACAAGAAAGTAAATAGGTGGATCTTTAGCTAAAAGAACTAAATCCACCTTGTTTTATTAGTATATAGCTACTACTATCTACTTTTATTGTTATAAACTCATAGTATTTGAACATTTGAGGCTTTCACAATGACCAAAGTACTAAGCCTCTATACCTACAATATTTTAAAAATTTGCATCAGCTAACTTTTACTCTTTTCTTTATATCTCCTACTTGGGAATACATTTCCTCTTGATATTTTGTACACACCATCTTTTCATCTAATATTAGAAAGAAAAATCATCCAATTTGAGTAAATGCGCTACGAGAACCAATCACCTCTAGGTGACATGGTCTATGGTCATTTCATAAATTTGAGAGGCTATACTTTCATCTGTAGAGATTATTTGAATTATCAAATGATCTCTAAAATTATTGAAAATTGTTATAGAGAATGTTGGTCTATCAAGCTTATGTAGCCAACAAAAAACATGCGATTGGGATCTACGACTGAAGAGAAATGTGCTTTGTAACAGGTCTATGTCACTTGTTTCAGGCCTCTACCACTATTAATAGCACTTCTAATGCGGAGGTCATTTGATCTTTGTAAAAAATACCCAAATTACTTGAAAATTGGTTAGATTAAAGAAAAGCATATGAGCTAATGGCTCTCCAAATTTCAATAAATTTGGGCATTCCCTAAATGAGCAGCATCCAAATCTCTATGAGGTTGTTACCTCACTAACTATCGACTCAATTATTTTCTAAAACCTAAAAATGATGAAACATGTTAATCCTTATGATTTAGGCATATTCATTCATTCTCTTTGATGGACTATGACATGGAGACATATCCATGTATATAATGATCATCTAGAGCAATGCAAACCAATTAAGAATCCAAATCATCTCTTTGAAAAATCGACTCTTTACATAGTATCCACCTTTCAATGAAAGTGAATATCTATGAATGTCATTCTAGTCATTGTGCTTCTTGTACATTTATTAACCTCATCATAATAAATCACATACAATAATTTATTACTCGTATTGATGATCATAACTATATCACTCTCGTACTGACTCCGGATAAACTTCTATATCAAGTACATAGAATCACATGAAGAACATTTCATGTACTCATGATTTAGTGTACGAAAATGCATTTTAATTGTTTTTGAGGGGTCTACCTTTGACATTTTACTTTCTAAAGGAAAAATTAGCCTATTCATGGTACTTTGTATCATGTACCTCGTGCTCACCCTAACACATCATGGTGATACATAAAAATGCTCTTCTATGGATAGAAAAAGCATCATGCACTTCACCTTTCTAGATATTATATTATCTATGTTTGCATGCATCCACTCATGCATCTTCTTCTACTTCAATTACTTTATATGCTTTAAGCTATATTGCACACATAATACTTCCTCTCTTTTACAACACAACATCACCCTAGTTCTCACATGGCATATAATGCCATATGGCTATAAAAATTTTGACACTACTTCCGTAGGAAAATGAGGCCCGAAAAAAAATTATAACAATGATATAATGATAGACATCAGCATAGTGGTAAGCAAAACAATTTCTTAGCTGCAAAATCCTACAAATAACAAACTTTTCCAAGATGTGTTGTTGGGCACTACATGCCCTCATAACAGTGTCTTTTCTCACTCCAATACCTACACAAAGATCTTGAAACACACAACAAAAATTTTTGCATGCTTTTGTGAATCAAGATAAGTTAGTGTAACTTCATGTGCATAGATGAATTCATAGCAAAACTAACTTTCATGCACATTCCAATATTGGTTTCAAAAAATTGGAAGAGAATACAATGCAAAGTTATAAAATTTGATGCATAAAGTATTCAAATGAATATATCTGAGAGCAAAAAAATGATACAAAGGTATGAAGATGAATTCATTCCTATGCCACATGGATAAAAAGTGATTAGGAACTCCTAATTATCATAATTGGATAGTCTAGTAATTCAAAAAGAGTTTCTTGCTAGCCAGTAGACATATAAAATCTTGTGTAGAAATGGCTTGAAATGGTCAAAATGTGGCATCCAGGCCATTTACAATGGGGGCTTGAAGTCTATAATCCATATCAATTTGAATCTCTTGATTTCGATATTCTATGAGGAAGTTAGGGCCAAAACAATGGAGTTAGGTGAGTGGGCAACATCTTTCCTTGAAGAGATATGTAGAGAGTTAAATGCTCTATACAGGTGGTTTTGGGCTTATCCAATCATAGCTTCCAACCATGCATTGAAAGCTCTTTGAGTCTACATTCTATACCAAAATGAATCATCCATTAGAACATAATATGATAGAGTTATGTCCCTTTTAGTAAAGGTAGGTATGCTAACCTTGCTCTTTCTCTTGTCTCTCTTTCTACTTCCTCTCCTTCTCCTTCTTCTCTCTTTTTATCTCTTTATCTCTTTCTTTCTTTACATTTCTCTCTTCCCTTCTCTTGCTCTCTCTCTAGTTTTTTTATTTCTTTCTATCACTTTTTGCATCTTCTCTATCTCTCTAGTTTTCTCTCTTTCTCATCATTTATTTTGTTCTGTCTTTATCTTTCCCTCTCTTTTTCGTTCTCCTTCTTTTGTTCTCTCTTTCCCACTGTGTTTCATGCCTTTTGTGTTTCTTTATCGCGCACAACAGGCAAAATTCATCCTATCAAATAGCATCAGAATCCCTTCAACAAGCTCATATAGGCTAGTCGTTAAAATGTTTACCTCTTGTTTAGAGCTTGAGAGTTCAATACCTATCTTTGAGCACCCGCAGAGATGTGTGTGTAGTAAGGAAAACTTGGAAAGCTTTATTTTGCTGTTGTAATGACGATGCTGGCCATGAGAGACATCTTGCTTCTATTCCTTCTGAGCTCTATTCGAACCTCTTTGGATGTTTGTCTTTTTCATGCAAGATGAAGATGACGATAAAGATGCCCCCCAAAATCGGCATGAAAGCTTTCCATAAAGTCATCATGATCAAATCTTTGTTCTTCATCTCCATCATGCTCCATGGATCTACTGCCTGTTGCTCTAATACCAAATATGAGAAGTGGAGAATGGCATGCCTTAGAATTACCTCCTAGCCTATTTATAGCCCTTGCCTCTAGAGTTCTCTCTAAATTCCATCTACTTATGTGGCCATCATGAGTAAGTACCAAAAGAACTTGGAGAAGCTTGTAGGAGGTAGAAAAGTGAGTTTCGAAGCGATGAAGTTCAGTCCAGCCAAACAGCACAACACCAACCCTTGAGCTTATGGAGACTCAAATATACCTTATAGGCATATGATAAGTGCAATAAAATTCACTATGATCAAGCAGAAAGAGTCGATAGAAAACAGATAGGTTCAAGCATCGACTAGCTCAAAAAAACTTAGTATATATGGAAGAGAAAATGAACTTCAAATGCTCATAGCGACCACTGTGATTTCAATTAGAAAAATTCCTTTTGTGGGAGTGATACACATAGTCTTGAGTGTATATAATGCACAAAAAGTACAAGCAAAATATGCTATAGAAATGAATCAAACATTCAATGGTGGTACCTCCTATTTTTGAGGAATACACAAAGATTGACCCAAAGACAAAAAAACTGAGATTTCTCCCCAAATGCTATGAACATTTATATGCATAAACTAGACAGTAATATCTTTCAAATGAGCCCTTTGTCATCCAATTTGGAGCTCTGTAGAGAGAGCAGCAGCCTCTATAAGATTACTGTTAGCGAAGAAGATGATGCAAAGAAATGAAGGAGCAAGACAATGATAGTCACAAGTGTATGTATATTGCTTCCATGTATTGTACAAGTGTTTTGAAGTCTTTATATAGACTCTAGAAGTGATCCAAAAATTTTATAAGTGGATTTTGAAGTGAAATGAAGGTGGCAATGGTTGTTGGAGGGAATCAATTCACTTTCTTACAATCTAGGAAAAGTCAAGATCTAGTTTTGATCTACTTTTAGGTGATTGATTGAATGCAACTCAACCACCACAAACTCGTGGAATTTGGGCTCTCTCTTTCTACTTTTACATGTCTAAAGCTCAATGTGTTTACAATGGTAAAAGATCCATGAAAAATCATTTTTAAAAAATACAATAAATGAGCATAAGTAAAAGAACTCTCCAATGGATATTCCTTCGATGTAATCCAAGCGATAGCATTTTGATGTAGATCAAATCCACTTCAAGCACAGTGTAAGCTTGAAGATTCAAGCTCCCCCTCAAGCTAAAGTATGCCTGAGTCTTCATTCTCTAATAGGTTGAATACCTACCATAGCTTTGAAGCTACAAAGCTTTATTCCATCAAGTGCCTTCATCATCATATCTACTACTTGCTTTTGAGTAGGAACAAAAGAAGTGTGAATCTCCTTTGCATGAGCTTTTCCGTGATAAAGTGGTAATGAACTTCTATGTCTTTGGTTCTTGCATGGAAAATAGGGGTTGCTGCTAGATGACTGGAACTTACATTATCTCCAAATATGTGAGGTTTGGAACTCACAAATCCCAAATCTGTATACAACGCTTTTAAGCATATTGCCACTTGAGTTTCTATGGTCAAACCTCTCTTCTCTTCTTCAGTTGAGAATAAAGCAACTGTAGGTTGCTTCTTTGAACTCCATGACAATATCTTTGAATGTGAAAATGCTACGTAAGCAGAAGTACTTCTTTTATCATCCTTAGCTCCTGCCCAATCTGCATCTGAATAGATTTTGATTTCCAAATCTAAAGATTAAGGATAGAATATACCTTCATTGATTGTACCTTTGAGATACTTAAGTACTCTCTTAGGTGCATCCATGTGTGGTCTTCTTCGTGAGTGTACCGCCGTGTGATTCTCTCTCTCTCTCTCTCTGTCTCTCTCTCTCTCTCTCTCTCTCTCTCACCCTACCCGGCACCTCCCGCAACTCCCTCCCTGGAGTCCCCTCCTCTCCCCACCCACCACATCCCCCAACTCCCTCCCCGCAGCCCCCTCCTCTCCCCACCCACCACCTCGTGCAACTCCCTCCCCGCAACCTCCACAACCACCCCCCACAACCTCCCACGCCCCCCACAACCCCCCACAACCTCCACAACCTCCCCCTATTCCCACCCACAACCTCCCACACCCCTCAAAACCCCCCACAACCACCCCCCACAACCTCCCATACCCCCCATAACCTCCACAACCTCCCCATTTTCCCACCCACAACCTCCCACACCCCCACAACTCGCCACAACCTCCACAACCTCCCCCTATTCCCACCCACAACCCCCCACAACCTCCCCCCACAACCTCCCCCCACAAACTCTCACACCCCCCACAACCTCCACAACCTCCCCTTATGCCCACCCATAACCTCCCACACCCCCCACGACCCCCCATAACCTCCCCCCAAAACCTCCCACACCCCCCACAACCTCCACAACCTCCCCCTATTCCCACCCACAACCTCCCACACCCCCCACAACCCCCCACAACCTCCCACACCCTCCACAACCTTCCGCTATTCCCACCTACAACCTCCCACCCCCCACAACCCCCCACAACCCCCCACAACCTCACACACCCCCCACAACCTCCCCATATTCCCACCCACAACCTCGCACACCCCCACAACCCCCCAAAACCTCCACAACCTCCCCCTATTCCCACCCACAACCTCCCACACCACCCACAACCTCCAAAACCTCCCCCTATTCCCACCCACAACCTCCCACACCCCCCACAACCTCCCCCCGCAACCTCCACAACCTCCCCCTATTCCCACCCACAACCTCCCACACCCCCCGCAACCTCCACAACCTCCCACCACAACCTCCACAACCTCCCCCTATTCCCACCCACAACCTCCCACACCCCCCACAACCCCCCGCAACCTCCACAACCTCCCCCTATTCCCACCCACAAACGCCTCCCACAACCTCCACAACCACTCCCCACAACCTCCCACTCCACCCACACCACCCACAACCTCCACAACCTCCCCCTATTCCCACCCACAACCTCCCACACCCCCCACAACCTCCCAAACCCACCACAAACTCCACAACCTCCCCCTATTCCCACCCACAACCTCCCACATCCCCCACAACCTCCACAGCCTCCCCCCACAACCTCCCACACCTCCCACATCCCCCACAACCTCCCCCCATTCCCACCCACAACTTCCCACACCCCCCACAACCTCCACACCTTGATCTCCGTGAGTTCTTGAATGAGTTTTTTAACAATGAGCCAATGGCCTCATTATATAGGTTGTGTACTCAGCTATGATCAATAAAAAAAAATCCATCGCGGATTCGGTGTCGCTCGCTTTTGTTTTTCCAATCATTGCTTTATGAAAAAATAATTTTCGCGATCAGCTTTTCAAAAGATTTTCCAGCTGCCTTTGGTAGGAATCGAACTTGGGTCTCCACATTGGGAGGCAGATGCACTGTCCAAGGCGCTCGTCGAGTTTTCTTATATGAACATATAAGAGAAATTAAATTAGACAAAGTTCTCAGCAGTTTTGGATGGATACATTGAGGATCATTTTTCAACCAAACACAATAGTGTTATATATTGTTGGAAAGCTCTCAACGAGTACTTTTCAATGGTGCAATAATAATTTTTTCAAATCTTGGATCAATTTTTGACCAACAATGATTTCTTCCATGACTCCACCCACACCTCCCACACCCCCCGCAACCTCCACAACCTCCCCCCACAACCTCCCACACCTCCCACACCCCCCACAACCTCCCCCCACAACCTCCCACACTCCGACACCCCCCACAACCTCCCACACCCCCCATAACCTCACAACCTCCCCCTATTCCCACCCACAACCTCCCACACCCCCTACAACCTCCCACCACTCCAGCCACACCTCCCACACCCCCCACAACCTCCCACCACTCCACCCACACCTCCCACACCCCCCGCAACCTCCACAACCTCCCCCCACAACCTCCCACACCTCCCACACCCCCGCAACCTCCCACCACTCCACCCACACCTCCCACAACCCCAACTTCCCACCACTCCACCCACACCTCCCACACCACCCACCATCCCTCCTACTCAATATGTAAGGGTCAATAGCTACTACAAAAATTACGTGAAGGATGTGCTTCTTAGGGTCATTCGAATATCACAGGCGGCACAAAATGAGGATCTCAGCTTGTATGCAAAAGTGACAGTAAAAGCGTAAGTGGTAAAAAAGAAAGTAGAGAAATGATTGTTGCCGCAAACCATTCATGACGTCTGCCTATTTTTGAGGATCCAATTCAAAACTGGTGGCATATTTGATCTACCCCTCCAATTTTGGGCAATCAATCGATGCATGATTAGTGGACGTGAGGAATCGACAAGGCCCTCTTGGCCTATTGGAGCCTATAAAAGCAATGGTTTAGTACTCATTGGGGATATATCCATATACAGACACGTACAGAGCGGATTCGACATCTCTTTTGGTCCTCTCTTTGCACCCTGTGGCTACAAGCCTACTGTAGGAAGTCACGCTGTGGTGAGGATACAGAGCGTGGGCTTCCTAGTGGAGGGCTAATAGCACTATAGTGTGAAGAGAGTGGCTTGGTTTTGACATTCAGTGTGAGTTAGTGGTATTTTCGTGCTCGTCTTCATACCTTTACACTGAGCAGTGCAAGTCTTCATCTACTTGTGTTCAGTGCAAGTCTTCATCTAGTTGTGTTCATCTTATTGGACGAATCTCTTGTACAGGTTTTGTTGTTTTGGATTGACATGTTAGCACAGAGCTTTTGTAGCATTTCCTTGGCCTACATTGTAATCATATGTTCGAACTAAGGAGTGGTTTGGTCTCCCACTAGTGTTAATTGTCATTAATCTTTTCCCTGAGTATTTACAATTCTGTGCTATTATTGTTATCTGCCTGCTCACAGAAGTGTTAAAGGATATATTTCCCTAAGGAGAACCTCCCTTGAGTAGGCGAAGTACTGGAGTGCATGGTGCATGCTCCTTCTAAAAGTTGATACCCCAGTACCTCCTCTACAGTTTGGCACGCCTAGTGGGACACTTGCATTTCTGTGAGAGACCCTGAGGATAGTAAATAGTCCTCTTTCTCAGTATTTTTGCCCTATTGCATTTGCAAGTAGTTACATGACCCATATGCGAGCAGATAAGGAGCCTCTTTGTGTACGAAGGAGCCTTAATAAGTCAGCTATATCTTCGACTAGTGAACCTAGCTCCCCTCTACCCTCCTTGAATTTTTCTATTGATTTGGGTGCGACACCAGTGTCAAAGGAGAAGCATAGGAGAACATTAGACTTCTCCTCAGATACGTCAGAAGAAACACGAGTGCAAATGGAGGATCTCTCTCATTTACTCTCCAGACTCAATATCAAGTTTCCTACCTTCAAGGGACAAGCTTATGAGGATGCTGATGATCATGTGAGGAGGTTCATCTCCTTATGCCATGGACGAGGCCTGCAGAATAGAGAGGATGCAATGCTGGTACTCTTCCCATCCACATTGGAAGGCCTTACTGACAAATGGTACAGTCAATATGCAGATGGCCATTTTGCTACATGGGAGGCTCACTTGTTGCACGTCTTCCACATGCTCCAAGTGATTTCTTGGTTAAAAAATGGATAGAAAAAGCTTTTCCCAGGTAATCTCAGCAGAAGTTACGTGAGTCTCTTAGATTGGATGCAACCCTCAATGATTTTATTGCAGCAGCATCATGCATTGAAGAAGCTAAGCAACATTTTGAAGGGGATACACAACCAAGTTATGCTGCAGAACTAGACCCTATTGGGAAACCAAGGAAGGAACTGGAGGCATTGACAATGCAACAAAATCAACAAGAAGAGAAGGTCTTGCTACCACTGCATTGTACTCATGATGAAGTAGCCCAACTTCGCCGTGAGTTAGAAGATTTGTGGACCACTCAGGATATAAGAAGGCAGATTTGGTGCACAATATGTAACAGCAATGGACATTCCAATGCTAATTGTCATAACAAGGTAAGCTGTCAATTTTGTGGAAAGGATGGCCACAAAGCTAGAGGCTGTTACTACCTCAAAGGTACACAACAACGAGGTAACCCTCAAGCTATGGATTCATATTATGCTAGTACTTCAAATGCACCTAATCAAGAGGAGAATCCTACAACGAAGCCTAAATATAATAGGCCATTGATGTGTTATCGTTGTGGTGAGTATGGCCATATGCAAAATAGGTGTTCCCTTCCAGAAGATGCACCTCCTTGTGAGCATTGTCCAGAGGCTAAGGATCAGTATACCAAAGACTGCCCAAGAAGCCCTCCTGCTCCAATCCACATGATTGCAGTCTCTCCACAAGAAGAAGGTATGACCACTCAGTCTTATATTGTTTCATCCTCTGCAATGCACATGATGACTAGAGCCAGACAAGCACCAACAATCCATAGAGAGGAACAACAAGGATTCCAGGATAAAGAGGAGGAAAAGAAGGCTGGGTGCACTACAAGGAATACGAGCATATAGCGACGGTTAAGGCGACAGAATTTTGTCGCTATAAAATTGCAACATGCATCGTAATTAGCGTCCCACGCGGACCATCGATTAAACGACAAACCAAACGATGTTTTTTGCGACTTGTGGCGCGACGGGGTTGTGATGCTCCCATACAGCGTCGCTAAGACGACGGTTTTAAATAGCGCCGCATAAGCGACGCTTTGTTACGTCGCATAAGCGACGCTTTGTTACGTTGCGTAAGCGACGCTTTGTTATGTTGCATAAGTGATGCTTTGTTACGTCGCATAAGCAACACTTTGTGGTGTCGCATAAGTGACGCTAAAAACATGTCGCTTATGCGACGCCAACTCGATGCATAGCATTGCTTACACGACGCTCTGTTGATAGAAAAAAAATTAAAACGTTGGATACTCTTCGATCGGCAATTTCACGCATCTGATCAAAGAGCTCTCCAACGTTCGCAATTGCGCTACGCTTATGAGTTGAAGCAAGTATATGCAGAATTTTTGTTTTGCCTAAGCTCTCTCTTATTGTCTCTCTCTGTCTCTGTTTCTCTCTTTCTACATCTTTCTCTCTTTGAATTCTCTCTCTCTCTCTCTCTCTCCCTCTCTCTCTTCTTTCTTTCTTTATTGCAGGTTATTCAAGAAGCTAACCAAGCAAAAAGTATGGCTAACCATTGTAAATACAATTTCTATTCTTTTTATATCATTTGAATTGTGTTATTTTCATTAGATAGCATACTCAAACTTATTGATATGCACTTATACACTTATACATGATGAAGATGCACTTTCACACATATACACATATACACATGCATATACACACACATATATACACACAGATACCTCAAGTTCTTTGAACAAGCTATAAAAAAGTGATCCTCTCAAGCCACCACGATTTCCACTTTGTGTCCTAAAGTTCAGATGCTCATCATTGACATGCAAGAGGTTTACTGCATACCCCAGGAATCCTGTTGGCACTAGTCCCTTATAATCAGGTTGCTCTATCTTGAGTAACCTCTGTGCATGCCGTTCATCCAGGTCACCATTGTATGGCCTATAAACAGTGCCAAATTCTTTGAATAGCAATTATAAACCCACTTCTCACACTTTCAAACTAAACATATGATAGAATCGACAAATCATTCAATGAAGGTACATACTTCATATCCTCCAAAACAAACAGTCGTATCCTGCCATCCAAAAGAATCAAATTTTCTGGGAATATTTTGAAAGATGCACATAAGCACACACACACACACACACACACACACACACATATATATATATATATATATATATATATATATATATATATATATATATATATATATATATATATATATATATATATATATATATATATATATATGTGTGTGTGTGTGTGTGTATTTATTTATTTACTTTTTTTTATATATCTTTTTTTGATAAACTTACAGGTTATTATCTGAAAAGTTTTTACCAAGTCAGAATATTCTTCCTACCTCACATGATGAAATGAAGAAGATAATCAACAATCTTGGTATAGATTATCAATGTATCCATGCATGTCCTAACGACTGTATTTTATATAGAGGTGAATATGCAGACTCATTGACATGTCTCAAATGTCAATCTCCTCGATATAAGGGTGAAGAAGGTAAAATCCCAAAAAAGGTATTGAGAAATTTTGGAGCGGATTAGACATATTTTTCCAAGGCCCGAATTATCAAAGCTCTTGACTTGGGGACATGATCACAAAAGTACTCATGGAATAACCAGAATTCCTCATGATAGTGTTGCTTTTCAGCATATTGATTCTACATGGCCTGAATCTGCACAAAATCCACTGAATCTAAAGTTAGGAGTTGTATTAGATGGGGTTAATCCATTCTCCATGAAATCTAGTAAATGGTCAACATGGCCAATGGTAGTCATAAACTACAATCTTTTGCCATATCTTAGCATTAAAAAAGAACATTTAATGCTTTCACTTTTAATCCCAGGCAAAAGACAAGTTAAAGATATGAATATATCTCTTGCTCCTCTCATTGAGGGTCTGCAAGAGTTATGGAGAGGTATTAATGTCATTGATGTATCGAAAAGCATCAATGAAAGACATATTACAGTTCGTGGTATTGTGGCTTGGACTATTCACAATTTTCCAAGATATGGTGTTTGTTGAGGTATTGATGTAATCTTTTTATTCAATATGCATGTAAATAAATATGATTTAATCTAATTATGTTTTTATCATTTTCATGATGCACGAATATCTACTAAGGGTTATAAATCTTGTCCATATTGTGGTGATTGGTTGAGATCAATCTATAGTAAGAATCTCAACAAAAATATTTATCTTCGACATCGACGATTCTTGCCTGATGACCATCCATTAAGATCTAAAAGAGAAGCGATACATTTTAATGGAAAGCTTGAAAGAGGTCAGTGTCCAAAACCTATGATGCCTATGGATTGGTATAAAAAATGGACAGATGGACGTCTGATAGATCCAGAATCAGAAATCTTCAGTGATGATTCAGATAATGATATGTGAAGAGAGGTAAAGGAAAATTGGCACTCGCAGAGAACATATCAATATGGTATTCTTTGGAGTATTGGAAAGAGTTAAAAGTATGTCATCTTCTTGATCCTATGCATATATTCAAAAATATTGGTTATTCACTATGGCAGCATCTTCTTGGACTAAAAGATACCACAACATCAAAGAATGATTTGAAAGATAAAAAATCCAAACCAAAGTTATGGAGAGTTTTTGATAGACATCGACAAGAAACGACTTATGCACTTGCTCCTTGGGTACTTACAACAAAAGAGATATAGACTATCAATAATAGAATTCAATTGATTAAGACTCCTACAGGATACGGAGCATCTTTTCAAAACATGTTTACTATGGATGATAAGAGCTTAGCTAGGTTAAAGACCCATGACTGGCATAACTTTTTGAAACATATGTTACCTTTGGTTATCGATGGATGTACAACGAAAGGAGTACGAGATGTGATCTATCATCTTGGATCACTTATAAGGTAATTATGATACTTTTATATTTAATATGTATGAATATTGGATATCTTTTACTTTTTAATTAACTTCTTTATAATTGTTTTTCTGATATGTATAGATGGATTACATCCAAAGAGATTGACAAAAACTCGATCCCACAAAAAAAAACGTGAATGCAAAGAGCTACTATGTTTGATGGAGAAAGAACTTCCTAATTCATTTTTTGATATTCAGGTTCATTTATTAGTCCATCTTGTAGATGAAATAGAGATTGCAGGTGTTGTCAACACTCGATGGATTTTTTGGGTCGAGCGATTTATGGGAATATTAAAAGGTTATGTGTGACAAAGAGTGAAACCAGAAGGATCCATGGCAAAGGGTTGGATGCTTGAAGAGTGCATGTATTACGTTAGTGAGTACCTTGAAAGAGTTCATGAAGAAGCTCTACATGCATGGACCAATGAGTCTTCTTCAAAAATAACAGATGAGGTATTATCAGGTAAGGGGGTTCCATTCTTATTTACATTTCAAGAGAAAAATGATGTTTCTACTTTTGTAGCATATAATAGCGACTGCATGCAAGCATTCCTTAGTGAGTACAAGGAACTTCAAAATCTCCAAAGTAAAAGGCGAAAAAACAAAAGATTTAGACGTAATCTCGATAATACTTAGATTACAGATATATCTTCTTTCATGGATTGGCTATATAGTCGTTTGCAACGCGCCAACGCAAATAATGAAGAAATCTCAGATGAGCAAAGAGAATTAATGCTAGGTTGTGAATGAAAGGTAATTTTATTAAAATAATATTTTATTTTTTTCATATATGTATGTTAGTTTCTATTTACTAATTGAATTTATTTTGCAGGCTCGAATGTTCACTAATATGTGGGCTTTTGGACAGCATATTAGAATCAAAGCCATTGATTCTTTACGTAAAACAGAGGATTCTAGTATTGTTGCTTCTTTCAAGCAACTATCACGTGCTAGCTCAAAAGACACGGACCTTATAGATAGCGAACTTGGTTACGTAGGAACTATTGTTCGTATCTATGAAATTTCATTTCGTACATTCAAACAGGTAGAGAAAGTTTATATTTTTTTGATAGAGTTAGTTATAATTTTAAGAACCTAATAATGGGTTTTTGTTGTTATATATTTTGATAGGTCATTTTGAAGGTTGACTCGTTTCGACCGGAGTATAAAGGTCGTAATTCCACGTTAAGAAACGAATTATCTGGGTTTTGGGCAATTGATTCTTCAAAGGTAATGCGATCTACTAAAGAACCATATATTCTTCCTCGGCATATTGAACAACCATTTTTTATAAAAACCCAGATGCTGATCCTTGGTTGCAAGTCATTCATGTGCAACCTAGAGGTAGGTCATTGTTTGAATAGTTTATTGTTAGAGAGATCGAAGACAGTCCTCTTGATGATTCAGCATCAGATACTGATACATCAACATCTGAAATAGAAATTAGAATCATTTTACGTGATAATGATACTTATCTTTTTGATGAAGAGGATAATTCTCTACATGCTGATTCTATTGATGAGGAAGAGGAATTACCAGAAATAGATATTAATCCATCAATAGATGATGTGATTCATGAGAACATAGATTTAAGAATAGAAGAAATAAATGAAATCAATAAGGATAATGAAGATGAGACTATATTGATGTCTTACCAAAATGATGGCAATAATGAAAACATATGAGCAGATTAGATAGTAAATTCTACTCTAGTTATCGATCAATAACTTGAAGCTTCTGAATGGATATCAAATAATAGAGTTTTTTATTAACTTGAATAACGATGAATCCTACTAAAGAGATGAGATAATGTTCTTCTAAGTTAGAACATGAAGCTCGTGGGTATGCCTAATTATTTTATATATAGCTTTATCTTCGAGGAGCAATTTTTTATCATATATGTATGCATATGTGTGTGTATTCATGTGTATTATATGTATACATATGTTAGTATGCATATATATGTATTTCATGTATATGTATGTGTTTACATGTGTGCGATATATGTATACATCTGTTAAATATGCATATGTGTATATATGCATATGCATTTATGTAAAATATTCATGTATTCATGTAATATTTGCAAGTGGTTATAATTGTGTACATGTATATATGTATATGTGTCTATGTGTAAATATGTACATGTAAATATGTTGCATGTATATATATGTTTATGTCTGCATGTAGGCATGTTTATGTGATGTGTACATGTAAATATGTATATATGTCTATGTGTAAATGTGTACATGTAAATATGTATGCATTTAGGCATGTATGTGTGATGCAAAATATATCTATTCCATTTTATATTTATGTATGTGTATCTACATGACGTGTATATATCTTTATATATATTATGATCCTCGTTGATTCGAGTAGCTATATATAGAGGCCTAAGGTTGGGAGGAGAGACATCTCTCTGAGGAATAGATGCAATGTGTACATATACTTCAAACATATGGCTAAAAGGTTGAATTAGAGTTTTTCAATTAGGGGTTTTAAAACCCTAATATTGAAATTAGTGTTTTCAATTTAGGATTTTTGAGATAGGATTTATTTATTTATTTATTTATTTATGCGTATGCATTTGTTGTGTATGTATGTGTATCTATATGTGCATATGCATGTGTTGTGTGTGTGTATATATGCATGTGTATATGTATATATCCATGTAAATATGATTATATGAGTCTATGTGTTTGTACATATGATTATGCATGTGTATGTGTATGTGAGTATGTGTACGTGTATGTGAGTATGTGTATGTGTCCATGTGTATTCATTATATGTGTGTAACTGCATGCATGTGTATGTGTGTGTAAAAATGCGCATGTATGTGTGTGTATGTATAAATGTGCATGTATGTGTATATGTGTGTAAATGTGCATGTATGATGTATATGTGTGTGTGTATTTATACCTGAGTGTCACTGTTTTGTCTCTCTCTCTCTCTCATATACATACGTACATGCATAAACACACATATTCATATCCACATATATATACATAAAAACAGTGCATACCGTGCATTATTGTGACGATGAGCCATAAGTGTCTGCATCTCTTTTAGACACCACTTAAGTGATCATCATGTCCCAAACTCTATCTCAAGTGAACTAAGTATGTATTTTTTATCCATCTCATCATGCTCACTACAAAAATAAAAAACATAATGTAAATAAAACATAAGATATTTATTTCAATTTATATGTAAAATTTTTACTTACTTCCACGGTAAGTGGACAAAGCGCATGTAAGAGTCGCATAGTGC
Organism: Ceratopteris richardii; assembly: GCA_020310875.1. Lineage (NCBI taxonomy): Eukaryota > Viridiplantae > Streptophyta > Polypodiopsida > Polypodiales > Pteridaceae > Ceratopteris > Ceratopteris richardii. The sequence continues at coordinate 85,174,169 of CM035408.1, read as the reverse complement.
CCAAATTCTTCTCTTGAACTCCAAACCATTCCCTATGTACACAATGTTCCCCTCTTGCTCTATATCAAACTTTGGTCCTAAGGTGCCTATGCATGTCCTCATAGGCAACTCTGCTCTACTATCACGATTTGGAGGTGGTATAGGTGTCCTGAAAATAGATAGATAAAAATAAATAAAAATATATGTTATAATATTATTAAAAAGTTTATGAAAAAAAACATACCTATGAGCAGATAGCTCTCTTCCTGCATGTGAAGCTGCAAAAGAGCCCTCCTCTGATTGCTGGGTAAGCATCTGCATTGTACAGTCCAGCTCCTCATTAGACATCTCTGAGTAATCACGCATGATGGCCCCTAGAGTATCAGACGGAACTCTTGCTCTCATAAGACTTTTTATGAGAGTGAGTTTCCCCTTTCTCTCTCTACTGGGATCCATAATACGTAACATATAAAACAAAATGGTTAGAAATCAATATATATATACATGTACATATGTATGTGTGTATGCATTAAGTATGTGTATGTATGCATGTGTGTGTATGTATGTGCATGTATGTGTGTGTGTATGTGTGTATGCATGTGTATGTGTGTGTATGCATCATTATGTGTGTATGTGTGTATGTGTGTATGTGTGTATGTGTGTGTGTATATGTGTGTGTATGTGTGTGTGTCTATGTGTATGTGTGTGCATCTATGAGTGTGTATGTGTTTATGTGTGTGTATGTGTCTATGTGTGTGTATGTGTCTATGTGTGTGTATGTGTCTATGTGTGTATGCGTGTGTATGCATTATGTATGCATATGTGTGTGTATGCATTATGTATGTGTATGTATGCATGTATGTATGTATGTAAGCATATGCATATGCATTATGTATGTATATATATGCATGTATGTGTATGTGTGACTATGTCTCTCTATGTGTGTGTGTATGCATATATGTGTGTGTATGTGTGTATGCGTGTGTGTATATGTGTTTGTATGTGTGTATGCATGTGTATCTGTGTGTATGCATCATTATGTGTGTATGTGTCTATGTGTGCATGTGTGTGTGTATATGTGTGTGTGTGTGTGTCTATGTGTATGTGTGTGTGTCTATGAGTGTGTATGTGTTTATGTGTATGTATGTATCTATGTCTGTGTATGTGTCTATGTGTGTGTGTATGCATGTATGTATGCATATGTGTGTGTATGCATGTGTATGTGTGTGTATGCATCATTATGTGTGTATGTGTCTATGTGTGTGTGTATATGTGTGTGTGTATGTGTCTGTGTCTATGTGTATGTGTCGCTATGCATCTATTAGTGTGTATGTGTTTATGTTTGTGTATGTGTCTATGTGTGTGTATGTGTCTATGTGTGTATGTGTATGCATGTATGTATGCATATGTGTGTATGTGTGTGTATGCATTATGTATGCATATGTGTGTGTATGCATTATGTATGTGTATGTAAGCATGTGCATTATGTATGCATGTAAGTATGTATGTATGCATATGCATATGCATTAAGTATACATATGTGTGAATGTGTGTGTATGCATTATGTATGCATACATGTGTGCATGCATTATGTATGTGTATATAAGCATGTGCATTATGTATGCATGTAAGTATGTATGTATGCATATGCATATGCATGATGTATGCATATGTATGCATGTATGTGTATGTGTGTGTATGTCTCTCTATGTGTGTGTAGGCATATATGTGTGTGTATGTGTGTGTATATGTGTGTGTATGTGTGTATGCATGTGTATGTCTGTGTATGCATCATTATGTGTGTATGTGTCTATGTGTGTATGTGTCTGTATATGTGTTTGTATGTGTGTGTGTCTATGTGTATGTGTGTGTATCTATGAGTATGTATGTGTTTATGTGTGTGTATGTGTCTATGTGTGTATGTGTCTATGTGTGTGTATGTATCTATGCATGTGCATTATGTATGCATGTAAGTATGTATGTACATTGTATGCATATGCATATGCATTATGTATGCATATGTATGCATGTATGTGTATATGTGTGTATGTCTCTCTATGCTTGTGTGTATGCATATATGTGTGTGTATGTGTGTGTATATGTGTCTGTATGTGTGTATGCATGTGTATGTGTGTGTATGCATCATTATGTGTGTATGTGTCTATGTGTGTATGTGTGTGTGTATATGTGTGTGTATGTGTGTGTGTGTCTATGTGTATGTGTGTATCTATGAGTGTGTATGTGTTTATGTGTGTGTATGTATCTATGTGTGTATATGTTTCTATGTGTGTATGTGTATGCATATGTATGTGTATGCATGTGTATGTGTGTGTATGCATCATTATGTGTGTATGTGTGTATGTGTCTATGTGTGTATGTGTTTGTGTATACGTGTGTGTATGTGTGTATGCATGTGTATGTGTGTGTATGCATGTGTATGTGTGTGTATGCATCATTATGTGTGTATGTGTGTATGTGTGTATGTGTGTGTGTATATGTGTGTGTATGTGTGTGTGTCTATTGTTAAAAGTCAAGCTTCAAGCTAAAAATTCGTGGGGAAGCTTTTATGGACATGTGGAGCAATCAAAGGAAGCCAAAAGCCACGAGATTCCATCAAGAAAAGTCACTCAACCACTCCCCAAGTCATCTCAACTAATTCCTCCAAGTTAGGAGGCTGATTTGGAAAGGTAGTTCCTAGATTTTAGGGGCACACCTCTCACTATAAAAGGAGCATGTATCCCGACTTCTTTTGGGCCATCTTCTTGGAGTTTTAGCTCATGTAAAGTGAGCACTAAGTTCTGGAGTTGTGATAAGCAAGCCCCTTGCTTAAGCAACCCCCTTGCTTGCTTGTTTGTTTTCTTTTAGTAGGCATATCTATGTGTGTGCGCAGGCAGTGTTGCAACTCTCTACCCCTGAGTTGTTAGCATTGGTTCTCCCTCATATGGTATCCATTTGATGTAATTCTTGTCTCATTGGATAGCTATAAAAGTCTATTTTATGCTTACCAATTCTGTGGAGCATTCTCTGAGTAAGCTGGGAGCAACATTCATTTTAGTGAAGTTGTGTGATTGATATCTCTCTCTTTGTGTAGGCTCTGTTGGAAATATTTTGCTCTCTGTTGTAAGGGCTGGTTCTCCTTCTCTATGTATCCATTTGCTATGATTTTGGTGTCATTGGGTAGCTATTAGAGTCCTCTAAAGTTGACTTAAGTTTGAGATTCATTATCTGTATAATCTCTGAGAAAAGTTTGCTGGAGTGAAGTGAGGTCTCTGCTTGACTAGCAGTTGTGAGCATTCAACTAGCTCATGTTGTAGACATTGTTTCTCTTTGTGTAAGCATCCATTTCATATGAAATTTGTTTTGTTGGAAAGCCCTTGGTGTCTACTACAGGTCTACAAAAGCTCACTGGAGTTCTCTGCATAAGCTCTGAGTAAGAGCATTTTTGGTGTGGAGAGGTCAAAGAAGGATACCTGTGGAGGTCATTCGCGCTTCATCGTTGCTTAGGGGTTGAGATACTTCCCCCATCAGTGGTATCAGAGCATTTGCGCATCTTGGAGGTATCACATACAAGTAAGAAGACCTCTTGGAGTTGGTGGTTGAAGAGTTGCATCAACAAAAGCTTCTTGGAGGTAGCTCACATCAAGGGGGAGCTATTCTACTCAAATTTGCAAGAGCACAAGCTGTCCATCTAAGAAAAGCTTTGGATTGAGGTAACCTCAGAGCCTCATTTTCATTTTACACACATTGGAGCATTAGCCAAGGGCTAGGTCAAGTATCAAAGACTAGATATGGGAGACTTCAACACTCAAATTGAAAAGCTAGACAAAGGTAACTATCAACCATGGAGATTTAGGGTCTCCAACTATCTTATGGGCAAGGGCCTTTGGGGGTTGATTAGTGGAAGTGAACCAAGACCTAGGTTGGATGAGAATCCAACCAATGACCAGAGAAGGGCCTTTAGGGAATGGAATGAAAGAGACAAGAGGGTTATCTTTATTCTTTCCCAACACATTAGCAATAGCATGATCGGCCATATCCAAGACCTGGATTCAAGCATGAAGGTATGGGAGACACTTGAAAGGCTTTATTCAACAAGCACCAAAGCAAGGAAGATCCAACTCAAGAATGAGCTCAACAACCTTAGGAAGAGCTCAGGGAGTAGCATAAATGACTACATACTTAAGGTCAAGGAGTTATCAGATGCATTGGGATCCATTGGAAGCCACGTAGACGATGACGATCTTGTGGCTTATACTCTCAATGGTTTGAGAGATGATGAGAAGTGGAAACCCTTTACCACTTCAGTTTATGTAAGGGATAATCTTCCCGATTTTGAGCAATTGGTTGCTCTCATGGTCACCGAAGAAATGAACATAGGTGGAAGTTCAACTAAAAGCAAAGATGCACAAGTTTTCTATGCAGGTAATCAAAGGGGCAAAGGAAGACAAGGACAAGGAAGGGGCAAAGGAAGGTTTGGAGGAAGGCAAGGCCACTCAAGAAATCAAGGACATGACCAAGGCACCTCATCACAAAGAGGGAGAGGAAGATCAAGAGGAAGAGGAGGACGACATCAACAAAACAGGAATCAAGATGGCGAAGGATGTTACATATGTGGCAAGTTTGGCCACTATGCTAGAGATTGCTACCAAGGAGGAAACCAAAGGAACTATAATCAAGGTTCTTCATACAAAGGCCAAGGTAATTATGCTTCTACAAGTTCAGAAAATGACAATCTCTTGATGATGCACATGAATGGGAATTCAAGCAAAGTAGATAACACTTGGTATATTGATAGTGGATGTAGCAACCATATGAGTTGCAATGCTTCTTGGTTTACTAATCTACATGTTCCCAAAGGTAAAGGACATGTAGAAACAGGTGATGATACAGCCCATGAGATCTCCCATGTTGGAGATGTAGCTTTGGATGACAAGGAGGAAGGAAGATGTCTCAAGGATGTCTTGCATGTACCTACCATCACAAAGAACTTGGTGTCCGTTGGGCAAATGGTTGAAAGAGGCTATCAAGTAAGGTTCAACAAAGGTGGATGCTTTGTGGAGAACCCTAAGCAAGGTTACAAGGTCATAGCAAGAGGAAAGAAGCAAGGGAGACTCTTCACTTTGGAGGTAAATTCTCATTCTACTCAACATGTCTACTTCACATATGGAAACAAGAGGATTTCGGAGTTGGACTTGTGGCACAAGAGGATAGGTCACATCAACATACAAAGAATGAAGGAAATGCAATTCAAGAGGCTGGTTGAAGGTCTTCCCAACTTCCAAGGACAAGGTATGAAGCATTTATGTGAATCTTGTCAACTAGGGAAGCAAGCGAGACTTCCATTCAAGAAGAGTGGCTACATAAGCCAACATCCATTGGAGTTGATACATACAGATGTGTGGGGGCCAACGAAAGAGCAATCCATTGGAGGTAACAAGTACTTTGTCACTTTTATAGATGATTGCACAAGGATGGTTTGGGTTTATTTCATCAAAAACAAATCAGATGTGTTTACATGTTTCAAAGCATTCAAGGCAATGGTAGAGAAGGAAACAGGTACATATATCAAGAAGCTAAGGTCCGATGGAGGGGGAGAATATTTCTCAAATGAGTTTTCTGATTTTTTAATGGATCAAGGCATCAAGAGGCAAGTAACATGCAGGTACACACCCCAACAAAATGGAGTAGCAGAGAGAAAGAATAGATACATTGCCGAGATCGCTAGAGCAATGCTTAATGAGATGAATGTACCTAACATGTTTTGGAGTGATGCAGCAAATACCGCCGTGTATCTAATGAATAGGGCTCCTACCTCAGGGATCCATGGCTTGACACCATATCAAGCCTATTATGGTAAGAAACCTGATCTTTCCCACTTGAAGATATTTGGATGTACTTGTTATGTACATGTGCCAAGTGAATTGAGGCACAAGCTACAACCAAAGGCAGAAAAGTGTGTGTTTCTAGGATATTCAAATGATCATAAAGGTTACAGGTGCTTCAACCCAAATACAAAGGACTTGAGGATATCAAGGGATGTAGCATTTGATGAGCTACTCCCTTGGTATAAGAAGTATGATTGTATGCAGGACTATGAAGAAGAAAAGCATGGACATGATGAAGAACAAATCGACCTAGAGCTAAGCGGCCCAAGGTGTTCCATCAATGAAGATAGTTCAAGCATGAACTCACCATGGAGGGGGAGATCTTCATCAAGCTATGAAGCACAATCAATCAACAAAGGCAAAGCAACATTGGTGGAGTTGGATGAAGAAGGTAATGAAGTTGAAGATGATGAAGGACACATGATGGAGAAAGAAGCCACGTCAAAGAAAGAGATCAAGTTCCCAAGGCAAAGGAGGTTTATTCCTCCAAAAGGTGAAGAAAGGAAGTCTTCTAGAGTTAAGTATCCAACTCAAAGGTTTACTTATGATTCATACATGGCAACACATTATGCATATATGAACAAAGTAGTAGAAGATCATGAGCCCGATTGCTATGAAGATGCAAGCAGGTACACCGAATAGAAAGAGGCAATGCAAGAAGAGATCGACGCACTTGAGGAAAATCAAACATGGACTCTAGTGCCCAAGAAGGAGAACATGAAGGTAATAGGTAATAAGTGGGTGTATAAAGTAAAGAGGAATTCAGATGGATCTATTTCTAGGTTCAAAGCAAGATTGGTGGCCAAGGGTTTTGCACAAACCTATGGAGTGGACTTTGAAGAGACATTCAGCCCCGTGGCAAAGATGAGCACCATTAGGACACTCATTGCAATGGCTGCTAGCAAAGGATGGAAGCTCTTCCAATTGGATATCAAGAATGCCTTTCTCAATGGAGACTTGGAAGAAGAGGTATACATGGAGCAACCACTAGGTTTTGTTCATAAAGAGTTTCCACATCATGTTTGTAGGTTGAAGAAGGCACTTTATGGCCTAAAGCAAGCTCCAAGGGCTTGGAACCAAAGATTGGTGGACTATTTGATCAAATGTGGTTACAATCAATGCAAGGCGGATCCATCTCTCTTCATCAAACAAAGAGGAGAACTTGTGGTCTACATGTGTGTGTATGTAGATGATCTTATCATTACAGGTAATGATACAAAGGGCATTGAGGAGATCAAGGCAAAGCTTGGAAAGGAGTTTAGGATCTCTGATCTTGGAGATCTTAGGTATTTTCTTGGCATTGAAGTTGTATACAAAGAAGAAGGTATTATGCTCATACAAAGGAAGTATATTCTAGACCTACTTGAGAGGTTTGGGATGCTACATTGCAAGCCTATTTCAAATCCCATGGAAGTTAATGTAAAGCTAAGCTCCATTGATGGAGAGCCATTAGAGGATGTAACTTTGTATCGATCTATTGTAGGCTCTTTCAATTATGCCACAATAACCAGGCCTGACATAGCATATGGAGTTGGAGTGTTATCACAATTTATGCATAGTCCAAGGACTACACACTTGCAAGCTGCAAGAAGAATGTTGTGATATCTCAAAGCCACTATAAATGAAGGATTGTTCTACTCATTTGATGATGATATGCAGGTCAAAGCTTATTCCGATGCCGATTGGGCCGGTTCGAAGGAAGATAGAAGGAGTACAAGTGGTTACCTAGTCATGCTAGGTAGCAAGATCATCTCATGGATTTCAAAGAAGCAACCCACGGTGGCATTATCTTCCACCGAGGCTGAGTATAGAGCTTTGGCTCAAGTCACATGTGAGCTAATGTGGATTAAGAAGTTATTTATGGAGCTTAATTTGCAGGTTGACACATATCCAATTTTTTGTGACAACATGAGTAGCATTCATCTAGCATCGAACCCTGTCTATCATGCTAGAACCAAGCATATTGAAGTGCACTATCACTTCATAAGGGAAAAGGTGATATCCAAGGAAGTTTCAGTACATCATATTGGTACTAAGGACCAAGTTGCGGACATGTTTACAAAGGCTTTGGATGGGATGAAGATTTCAAAATTCAAGCAATGCATCAACATGAAGGAGCTTGGATGAGGATGAAGAATTGAAGCTTGAGGGGGAGTGTTAAAAGTCAACCTTCAAGCTAAAAATTCGTGGGGAATCTTTTATGGACATGTGGAGCAATCAAAGGAAGCCAAAAGCCACGAGATTCCATCAAGAAAAGTCACTCAACCACTCCCCAAGTCATCTCAACTAATTCCTCCAAGTTAGGAGGCTGATTTGGAAAGGTAGTTCCTAGATTTTAGGGGCACACCTCTCACTATAAAAGGAGCATGTATCCCGACTTCTTTTGGGCCATCTTCTTGGATTTTTAGCTCATGTAAAGTGAGCACTAAGTGCTGGAGTTGTGATAAGCAAGACCCTTGCTTAAGCAACCCCCTTGCTTGCTTGTTTGTTTTCTTTTAGTAGGCATATCTATGTGTGTGCGCAGGCAGTGTTGCAACTCTCTACCCCTGAGTTGTTAGCATTGGTTCTCCCTCATATGGTATCCATTTGATGTAATTCTTGTCTCATTGGATAGCTATAAGAGTCTATTTTATGCTTACCAATTATCTAGAGCATTCTCTGAGTAAGCTGGGAGCAACATTCATTTTAGTGAAGTTGTGTGATTGATATCTCTCTCTTTGTGTAGGCTCTGTTGGAAATATTTTGCTCTCTGTTGTAAGGGCTGGTTCTCCTTCTCTATGTATCCATTTGCTATGATTTTGGTGTCATTGGGTAGCTATTAGAGTCCTCTAAAGTTGACTTAAGTTTGGGATTCATTCTCTGTATAATCTCTGAGAAAAGTTTGCTGGAGTGAAGTGAGGTCTCTGCTTGACTAGCAGTTGTGAGCATTCAACTAGCTCATGTTGTAGACATTGTTTCTCTTTGTGTAAGCATCCATTTCAAGTGAAATTTGTTTTGTTGGAAAGCCCTTGGTGTCAAATACAGGTCTACAAAAGCTCACTGGAGTTCTCTGCATAAGCTCTGAGTAAGAGCATTTTTGGTGTGCAGAGGTCAAAGAAGGATACCTGTGGAGGTCATTCGCGCTTCATCGTTGCTTAGGGGTTGAGATACTTCCCCCATCATCTATGTGTATGTGTGTGCATCTATGAGTGTGTATGTATTTATGTGTGTGTATGTGTCTATGTGTGTGTATGTGTCTATGTGTGTGTATGTGTCTATGTGTGTATGTGTATGGATGTACATATGCATATGTGTGTGTATGTGTGTGTATGCATTATGTATGCATATGTGTGTGTATGCATTATGTATGTGTATGTATGCATGTATGTATGTATGTAATCATATGCATATGCATTATGTATGTATATATATGCATGTATGTGTATGTGTGAGTATGTCTCTCTATGTGTGTGTGTATGCATATATGTGTGTGTATGTGTGTATGCGTGTGTGTATATGTGTTTGTATGTGTGTATGCATGTGTATCTGTGTGTATGCATCATTATGTGTGTATGTGTCTGTGTCCATGTGTGTGTGTATATGTGTGTGTGTGTGTGTGTCTATGTGTATGTGTGTGTGTCTATGAGTGTGTATGTGTTTATGTGTATGTATGTATCTATGTCTGTGTATGTGTCTATGTGTGTGTGTATGCATGTATGTATGCATATGTGTGTGTATGCATGTGTATGTGTGTATGTGTCTATGTGTGTATGTGTGTGTGTGTATATGTGTGTGTGTATGTGTCTGTGTCTATGTGTATGTGTCGCTATGCATCTATTAGTGTGTATGTGTTTATGTTTGTGTATGTGTCTATGTGTGTGTATGTGTCTATGTGTGTATGTGTATGCATGTATGTATGCATATGTGTGTATGTGTGTATGCATTATGTATGCATATGTGTGTGTATGCATTATGTATGTGTATGTAAGCATGTGCATTATGTATGCATGTAAGTATGTATGTATGCATATGCATATGCATTAAGTATACATATGTGTGTATGTGTGTGTATGCATTATGTATGCATATGTGTGTGCATGCATTATGTATGTGTATATAAGCATGTGCATTATGTATGCATGTATGTATGTATGCATATGCATATGCATGATGTATGCAAATGTATGCATGTATGTGTATGTGTGTGTATGTCTCTCTATGTGTGTGTAGGCATATATGTGTGTGTATGTGTGTGTATATGTGTGTGTATGTGTGTATGCATGTGTATGTCTGTGTATGCATCATTATGTGTGTATGTGTCTATGTGTGTATGTGTCTGTATATGTGTTTGTATGTGTGTGTGTCTATGTGTATGTGTGTGTATCTATGAGTATGTATGTGTTTATGTGTGTGTATGTGTCTATGTGTGTATGTGTCTATGTGTGTGTATGTATCTATGCATGTGCATTATGTATGCATGTAAGTATGTATGTACATTGTATGCATATGCATATGCATTATGTATGCATATGTATGCATGTATGTGTATATGTGTGTATGTCTCTCTATGCTTGTGTGTATGCATATATGTGTGTGTATGTGTGTGTATATGTGTCTGTATGTGTGTATGCATGTGTATGTGTGTGTATGCATCATTATGTGTGTATGTGTCTATGTGTGTATGTGTGTGTGTATATGTGTGTGTATGTGTGTGTGTGTGTCTATGTGTATGTGTGTGTATCTATGAGTGTGTATGTGTTTATGTGTGTGTATGTATCTATGTGTGTATATGTTTCTATGTGTGTATGTGTATGCATATGTATGTGTATGCATGTGTATGTGTGTGTATGCATCATTATGTGTGTATGTGTCTATGTGTGTATGTGTTTGTGTATGCATGTGTGTGTATGTGTGTGTGTCTATGTGTATGTGTCTCTACACGTCTATGAGTGTGTATGTGTTTATGTTTGTGTATGTGTCTATGTGTGTGTATGTGTCTATGTGTGTATGTGTATGCATGTATGTATGCATAGGTGTGTGTATGTGTGTGTATGCATTATGTATGCATATGTGTTTGTATGCATTATGTATGTGTATGTATGAATGTAAGTATGTATGTATGCATATGCATATGCATTATGTATGCATATGTATGCATGTATGTGTATGTGTGTGTGTATGTCTCTGTGTGTGTGTATGCATATATGTGTGTGTATGTGTGTGTATATATGTGTGTATGTGTGTATGCATGTGTATGTGTGTGAATGCATCATTATGTGTGTATGTGTGTATGTGTGCGTATATATGTGTGTATATGTGTGTGCACGTCTATGTGTATGTGCGTGCGCGTCTATGAGTGTGTATGTGTTTATGTGTGTGTATGTGTTTATGTGTGTGTATGTGTGTGTATGCATTATGTATGCATATGTGTGTGTATGCATTATGTATGTGTATGTATGCATGTGCATTATGTATGCATATGCATTATGTATGTGTATGTATGCATGTGCATTATGTATGCATGTGCATTATGTATGCATGTGCATTATGTATGCATATGTGTGTGTATGCATGTAACTATGTATGTATGTACACATATGCATATGCATTATGTATGCATATGTATGCATGTATGTGTATGTGTGTGCATGTCTCTCTATGTGTGTGTGTATGCATATATGTGTGTGTATGTGTGTGTATGTGTGTGTGTGTATGTGTGTGTATGTGTGTGTATGTGTGTATGTGTGTGTATATGTATGTGTATACATATGTGCATGTGTATGCATTATGTGTGCATGTGTGTATGCAACATTATGTGTGTATGTGTGTTTATGTGTGTGTATTTGTGTGTATGTGTGTGTCTCTATGTGTATGTGTGTGTGTGTGTGTCTATGTGTATATGTGTGTGTGTATTCATATGTATGTGTGCGTAAGTGTGTGTGTGTGTGTGCACATACCTTGCTTCAATGAGATGCGTCTCTCTCTCTCTCTATCTCTCTCTCTCTCGCTCTCTCTTTCTCTCTCTTTCTCTCTCTCTCTCTCTCTCTCTCTCTCTCTCTCTCTCTCTCTCTCTCTCTCTCTCTCTCTTCTTGCTCTCATGTCCCAGTCCCGGCACAAATGTGCCGAGAGAAATCGTTTTTTTTTTTTTTACATTGCATAGCGTCACATATGCAATGCTGTCCAATTTGCCAACGTTGTAAATAACATCGCTAGTTAGCGACGGTATTTGCGACGCATTGATTTAGCGTCGCATAAGCGACGCAGGCATCGCTTATGCGACGAATGCTCAAAAAAAATTTTTGAAAACAGCATTGTCCCTTATGCGACGTTAAGGTCGCATAAGCGACGTTGTTCATTTTTTTTCAATTCGGGGGCGTCACTACGCCGCCTATTTCTTGTACTGGTGGAGGGGCCAAGCAGAAATTGAAGGAGCTTATGAAAGGATGTCTACTTCTCTAAGGGACCAACCAACAAGTCTATAAGAAGACACTCATGAGGTAAACATTGAACAGATCTTGAAAGGTATTCATCACAAGGTTAGTGTGTACGAACTCATAAAGATGGATTCAAAAATAAGGAGTGACCTATTAAAGATTATACACTCTACTCACTTGATCCACCCGCATAGCATAGATGGTTTCATGGTTGATTTTCCCCTTGCAGCCCTGGGAGACTACCAAAGCGCAAGGTTATCTGTTTGTATAAAGGATGAAGCTCTCACAGGTACTGTGATCATAGATGGAGGCTCTGGTATCAATTTGATGCCAGATTTTACAATGAGGAAACTAAAGTTGAACCCCACTAAGGTGGCACTATTCACAATTACATTAGCAGATCAACATCGGGTTGTGCCTCTTGGCATTATTGAAAAGTTACTGATGATAGTAGAGGGTTGTCACTTTGTTCTGGATTTTGTTGTTATTGCACTTCCATAGGAGACTTCTTATCCGTTACTCTTGGGAAGACCTTGGCTGAGGCAAGCAAAAGCTTTCCAAGATTGGGGAAAAAACAAACTGTGGACTTCAACAAGCACCAATAGCCAACTACAAGTACATTTGGAAGAAGGATTCAACTTAGGGAAAACTACTGGGTATACTGTGGACACTCAGGTAATGCCCTCTCTACCTCAAGAAGAAGATACATTATTGAATTGGATGATGGAAAGTGCAGAGTGTTGCATGGTGGAAATCAATGAAATAGAGGAAGAAGTTGCAGATAAAGGAGTTGCGGGAAAAGGCCATGAAGTTCACAAGGAGTTGGAGAATGAGAGTTTGCAGGAGAATACAAACTTTGAAGAGGCAACAAATATAGAAGTATCCAGGATGGAAAGTTATGAGCCTGAGTGCAGAGAAGATCTTCCTTTTTCACATATACCTCAAGGATGGACCAGAGAGCATATTGCACAATATAAGCTAAAGTCCACTCCTGCATACAGTGGAGATGATTTCTTAAACAAGACTAGTCCTGAAACACTGGTTCAAGAAGTAAATCTAGGGGATGAAGAGAACCCTCAAGTAGTCCACTTGGCCTCTTGGCTATGGCTTTATCCTCCTTTACTACAAAAGGTAACTTCTTTACTTTTTGCTTACAAAAATGTCTTCGCATGTTCCTACAAAGATCTAACAGGGATAGCAGAGGAGCTTGGATTACATTAGATACCCTTAGTTGAGGGAGCTGCGTCGCAAGAAGTAGGCCATATCGACTTAATCCGAAGTATGCAGAGGTGGTAAAATTGGAAATTACAAAACTAGAAGAAGCAGGTATAATTGTTCCAGTAGAGCATTCTAGGTGGTTTTCTTCTATGGTTATTGTACCCAAGAAAAATAGTGGAAAAATAAGAGTTTGTGTTGATTTTTGTGACTTTAATAAGGTAACTGTTCAAGATGGATTTCCTCAACCCTTCATAGAGAAAGTACTTGAGGAAGTACCCGATCACACTCTGTATAGGTTCCTGGATGGTTTTAGTGGCTACAATTAGATAGTGATCCATCTTGATGATAGGGACAAAAGAGCCTTCGTTACTCCATGGGGCACTTATGTCTATACCCACATGGCTTTTGGTTTGAAGAATGCACCAACTTCATTTAATAGAACAATGTATCTAATATTGGGCAAATGATTGACAACCTTTCTACATTTTCATGGATGACTTTTTAGTATTTTCAGGCACAGATAGAAGAGCAGCAGTTTAGGATTTGCATGACCATTTGGAAAATCTAAAGGAAATCTTTAAGCAATGTCTCAGAACAGGTTTGAAGTTAAATCCTGTTAAATGTCACTTTCTCGTCAATAAGGGCACTCTTCTTGGTCACATAGTATCCGCTAAAGGGATAACGGTGGATCTTGCAAAGATTACTGCTATCCTTTCCATGCATATTCCACAAAGCCCAAAGGAAGTGCAAAGTTTTTTGGGCCATGCAAGATACCATAGAAGGTTTATACGAATGTATTCAGAAATACCTAAGCCCTTATCAAGGCTTACGAGTAAAAAGGTCCCTTTCTCATGGAGTCTTGAAGCTGAGAGAGCATTTTGTGAACTAAAATTGAGGTTATGTACGGCTCCACTTTTAAGTGTTCCTAACTGGTCATTGGAGTTTCATGTGCATACAGATGCCAGTCTTCATGCTCTTGGTGCGGTTCTAGCTCAACCTTCATCACACAAGGTTTTGATAGACCTATCTCCTATGCTAGCAGACTACTCACCAAGGCAGAAAGGAACTATAGTACGACCAAAAGGGAAGGATTGGCTATCGTATTTGCTCTTCAGAAGTTTCGGCATTATCTTCTCGGGGTACATTTTATAGTCATATCTGACCATAAGCCCTTGAAGTACTTGATAAACAACCCTAGAGTAGCTGGAAGGGTTTGGAGATGGTTACTCCTGTTTCAAGAATTCAACTTTGATATTCATATTAAGCCAAGAAGAGAGCACTACATGGCAGATCAAGTATCCAGGACCGCAATGAGAGAGAAGGAAACATGTATTAATGATGAATTGGTGGATAGTAATCTCTTCTTAGTAGCAACTCAGACGGATTGGTATGATGGAATTCTCACGTTTCTTACTACTAAAAAACTCCCAGAGCATTTGACATCTATAGAAAAGAGAAGATTACTCCTTAAAACTAAGGCGTACTCACTCATAAATGGAAATTTATATAGATATTGTTAAAATGATATCTTGAGAAAGTGTGCTTATCGAGAGGGGGTAGATCTTTTGCTAGAGGCTACACACAGTGAAGGGCATCTAAAGGGGGAAGAGTTGGCTCATAGAATCATCCACAAAGGACTATGGTGGCTTCATATTTACAAGGATGCGATCAAGTTTGCTAAAGAATGCCACATTTTCCAGAGATGTGCTCCTACGCCAACCAGATTGAATTTCCAACCATTAGTCATATCCACAGAATGGCTCCCATTTGAACAATGGGGTGTTGATTTCATAGGACTAATTAGTCCAACTGGTCAACCTGGGGGTCACCTCTCGCAACTCCCTCCCCGCAACCCCCTCCTCTCCCCACCCACCACCTCTTGCAACTCCCTCCCCGCAGCCCCCTCCTCTCCCCACCCACCACCTCTCCACCCTCCACAACCTCCCACACCTCCCACACCCCCCACAACCCCCCACAACCTCCCACACTCCCCACAACCTCCACAACCTCCCCCTATTCCCACCCACAACCTCCCACACCCCCCACAAACTCCCACACCCCCCACAACCTGCACAATCTCCCCCTATTCCCACCCACAACCTCCCACACCCCCAAAACCCGCCACAACCTCCACATCCTCCCCCTATTCCCACCCATAACCTCCCACACCCCCCACAACCTCCTCCCACAACCTCCCACACCCCCCACAACCTCCACAAGCTCGCCCTATTCCCACCCACAACCTCCCACACCCCCACAACCTCCCACACCCCCCACAACCTCCACAACCTCCCCCTATTCCCACCCACAACCTCCCACACCCCCCATAGCCCCTCACAACCTCCCCCCACAACCTCCCACACCCCACACAACCTCCCCCTATTGCCACCCACAACCTCCCACACCCCTAGAACCCCCCAGAACCTCCCCCCACAACCTCCCACACCCTCCACAACCTCCCCCTATTCCCACCCACAACCTCCCACACCCCCCAAAACCCTCCACAACCTCCACAACCTCCCCCTATTCCCACCCACAACCTCCAACACCCCCACAACCCCCCACAACCTCCACAACCTCCCCCTATTCCCACTCACAACCTCCCACACCACCCAAAACCTCCACAACCTACCCCTATTCCCACCCACAACCTCCCACACCCGCCACAAACCCCCACAACCTCCCCCCACAACCTCCACAACCTCCCCGTGTTCCCACCCACAACCTCCCACACCCCCCACCCCCCCCCCCCCCAAACCTCCACAACCTCCACAACCTCCCCCTATTCCCACCCACAACCTCCCAAACCCCCCACAACCCCCCACAATCTCCACAACCTGTCCCTATTCCCACCCACAACCTCCCCCCACAACCTCCACAACCACCCCCCATAACCTCCCACTCCACCCACACCCCCGAGAACCTCCACAACCTCCCCCTATTCCCACCCACAACCTCCCACACCCCCCAGAACCTCCCACACCCACCAAAACCTCCACAACCTCCCCCTATTCCCACCCACAACCTCCCACACCCCCCACAACCTCCACATCCTCCCCCCACAACCTCCCACACCCCCCACAACCTCCACAACCTCCCCCTATTCCCACCCACAACTTCCCACACCCCCCATAACCTCCACACCTTGATCTCCTTGAGTTCTTGAATGCGTTTTTTGACAATGAGCCAATGGCCTCATTATATAGGTTGTGTACTCAGCTACGATCAATAAACAAAAAATCCATCGCGGATTCGGCGTCACTCGCTTTTGTTTTTTAATCATTGATTTATGAAAAAATAATTTTCGTGATCAGCTTTTCAAAAGATTTTCCCCCTGCCTCTGGTAGGGATCAAACCCGGGTCTCCACATTGGGAGGTAGATGCACTGTCCAAGGCACCCGTCGAGTTTTCTTATATGAACATATAAGAGAAATTAAATTAGACAAAGTTCTGAGCAATTTTGGATGGATATTTTGAGGATCATTTTTCAACCAAACACTACTGTCTTATATATCCTTGGAAAGCTCTTGAGGAGTAATTTCCAATGGTGCAATAATAATTTTTAAAATCTTGGATCAATTTTTGACCAACAATCATTTCTCCCACCACTCTACCCACACCTCCCACATCCCCTGCAACCTCTACAACCTCCCCCCACCATCTCCCACACCTCCCACACCCCCCAAAACCTCCACAACCTCCCCCTACAACCTCCCACACCCCCCACAACCTCCCACACCCCCCACAACCTTCACAACCTCCCCCTATTCCCACCCACAACTTCCCACACCTCCCACATCCCCTACAACCTCCCATCACTCCACCTACACCTCCCACATCCCCCGCACCCCCCAGAACCTCCCACCACTCCACCCACACCTTCCACACCCCTCGCAACCTCCACAACCTCCCACACCCCCGCAACCTCCCACTACTACACCCACACCTTCCACACCCCCCACAACTTCTCACCACTCCACCCAAACCTCCCACACCACCCACCATCCCTCCTACTTAATATGTAAGGGTGAAAAGCTACTAAAAAATTACGTGAAGGATGTGCTTCTCAGGCTCATTCGAATATCACGGGTGGCACAAAATGAGGATCTCAACTTGCATGCAAAAGTGACAGTAAAAGTGTAAGTGGTAAAAGTGAAAGTAGAGAAATGACTATTGCCGCCAACCATTCATGATGACAACCTATTTTTGAGAATCCAATTCAAGACTGGTGGCATATTTGATCTACTCCTCCGAACTCGGGCAATCAATCGGCGCATGATCAGTGGACATGAGGAATCAGCAAGGCCCTCTTGGCCTATTGGATCCTGTAAAAACAATGGAGTAGTACTCATTGAGGATATATCCATATACAGACACGTACATAGCAGATTTGGCATCTCTTTTGGTCCTCTCTTTGCGCATTGTGGCTACAAGCCTACTGTAGGAAGTCACTTTGTGGTGAGGATAGAGAGCGTGGGCTTCCCAGTGGAGGGCTAATAGCACTATAGTGTGAAGAGAATGGCTTGGTTTTGACATTCAGTGTGAGTAAGTGCAAGTCTTCATCTAGTTGTGTTCATCTTATTGGACAAATCTCTTGTACTAATTTCGTTGCTCTCGATTGACATGTTAGCACAGAGCTTTTGTAGCATTTCCTTGGCCTACATTGTAATCATCTCTTTGAACTAAGGAGTGGTTTGTTCTCCCACTAGTGTCAATTGTCATTAATCTTTTCCCTGAGTATTTACAATTCTGGGCTATTATTATTATCTGCCTCCTCATAGAAGTGCATGGTGCATGCTCCTGCTAAAAGTTGATACCCCAGTACCTCCTCTACAGTGAGTGCATGAATTGAGTAAGGACACTGACACTATATGAGATGTTTGCCTCGCACGAGAAGCATATATCAATCTACCTACCAAGCTTTGATATTCTTTCATGTCTTCAATTTTCTCACCTTCATAAACACTAAGTTTATGATTCATCTCCAAAGGTGTACCTTCAAGTTTTGTGTTCTCCATTTTGACCTTCAAAAGAGGATCCTAAATGTATCTTCTCTGAGTCAAATACATTCCTTCATCTATGTATATCACTTGCATACCTAGGAAAAATGTGAGCTCACCTAAGTCACTGATTTTCAACTCCTCTTGCATGTGTCTCTTGATCCTTTGAATGCCATTCAAATCAACACTTCTCACAATAATATCATCTACATATACACATAGATGGATAACGTCATTGTGATCCCTTTTGATGAATAGAGAAGGATCTGAGCTGCTAGCTTTGAATGCTTGATCTTGAAGGTCCCCATACATTTGTATGTACTAAGTCTAATAGGTTGTTATGGATGTAGCATGTGTGGTTGAATGGTTTTCTTTGTGCCAGCCCAATCTGGCATCCATCAAACCTATTGATCATGTGTTGCTTTGATATGTTCGATAGTCCTAAAGCACTTTGATCCCTATATATATCCTTGAAGGTTCTTTCATTCACATGAGCAAGTCTCTTATGCCATACATCAAGCTCACTTAGGGTTTGAGACCCAAAATTGAATAGAGTTATGTTCGTTGTTTCTCCTACCTCAAAAGTAAAGAGCCTACATGTTTCTCACCTCTGGCTATCTTCTTGAATATGGATCTTACATAAAAGCTCCATGTTGGGTAAACCTAACTTGCAAGCCTTTTTTGACTATTAGGCCTACACTTATTAGGTTTTTAGTGATAGTAGGTACATAGAGAACATTAATCACAATGTTTGTCTCTACCATTGGAAGCTAATGTGTCATTCCGTGTTTGTACTTCATGTCTATGCTTTGGACTTTCCAAATCAGATAGAAGAGCAATGTTGCCTACAATTTGTTTTGAACATCCTGAATCTATGTACAAGAAATGATCATCTTATTTACCTTCTTTGTGACTTAGATTCATAAGAATCAATGAGTCTTCATGTGGTTGATCTTTTGAATAATTTTTGAATTCCCTTCTATTATAGCCTCTATTGTTATTGTTGAAGTTGTGTCCAAGTTTACTCTATTGCTACCATATCCACCTCTTCCATGTCCTTTCAGGGACTTCCCATTGAACCAACAATTCTGAGTGGTGTGGTTGGTAGTATTGCATATGGAACAAGGTTGAAAATTTTGACCTTTGGCTTTGTCATGATTTGGTCCTTTCTTCTTCCCTTTCCACTTGCTCTTGCTTGCAAAGTTGCCTTGGGAAGTCTCCTCTTCATCTTCTTCCTTCTTCTTGCCTTTCATCTTCTAATCTGTCTTCTCGGCAAACAGGGCACTAGTTGAATTACAATGATAGGAGTTACCTTCCTTTATGCTATTTTTCTTGATTTAAGAGTTTTCCAAAAAGGATCTTGAACTCTAGAGTTTGCACATCCATGATGAGATCATAAGCCATCCTGAAAGATTACCATTGCTCATTGCTTCCAATCCCATTGAGAATCTACCTCATGATAGCCTCTTCTTCAATCTATTGGAACAAAGCAATACCTAATTGATGATTATGAAGAACTTGAAGCAAGTCAAAAATCAAAATGAAGTCAACAAAGTCATTGAAGGAAGTGAAGAGATATCAGAAATGTAGGTTGTATACATATGTACATTACAGATGGGAATTCTTGTATAATGGATATAGATAATCATTAGAGAGTCAATAATGTAAAGAAATGATGAGAGAGTCATTACAAGACAAGAGTCCATGTGATAGATGTGTAGAGAGTCATCTTCCTGAGTTAGCAGATCAAGTGGATGAGGAAATCTTTTGTACACATCTAATCTAGAAAGTAACCAAGCTATGTTCAAAGTTTCATGGTCTAATTCCTTTCAGGTTGTGTGTATGATCAATAGGAACATGTATATGTAAAGTTTGCAGGTAGACCTCTTAGAGTTGCACACTTTTTCGTGTTAGAGTTTTGCTTGGATCATAGTGCACAATGTAAAGTTTTTATAAATGAGCATTCAAAATCTAAGTTAGGAGGTAAGGAAGCTATGGCTAAAAGCATTTAGCAAAACAGAGTTTCAATGGTCCTTTTTAAGAGCATATCAATGTTACGGTTGCAAAAATGTAGCATGGAGATATTTGCATCATTAGATTGAAGAAATTTGAAGCTAGGTGCAGGTAATGAAGTTAAATTCTGAAGCAAACGTCTTGAAGAAGAAGAAACTTCACACAGAGAAGTGTTTGTGAATGATTTTGTAAATCATGGTAATATTTATGTAAACTTTGGTCTATGATTGATATAGAAGTGTTCTTAAATCAATATAAATCAAACATTTGGAGATTAAGAGGTCTCCAGGAGTGGTAGTGGAGCAAAAGGTGCAATATAAAGAGAAGAAAAGAGCATTTGAAGTCTCCATTATTGCAGACAGTGGAGTTTTTTCAAATTGAAGGTGGACAAGATTAAAGTTTTTGAAGGCAATCTAAAGAAGTCTGAAGATTGAGCTCCAAAGGATCTGAAAGATTAAAGCTTTACATTAAAGGTACAAAGCGTATTCATTTATCTTAGCATTTGCAGAAGACAAAGATCAAAGATAGGAGAAAGCTTGCAGATTGATAAGCCGGATAGGGAAAACTATCCAGCTTGGCTCATGATGATGGAGGCACACCTCATGAGCAAAGATTTGATGGCACTCATTATAGGAGAATAAGAAAAGCATGTGTTTGAAGATCCTAGTGTTCCAACTAGGGAAGAGCTTGCAAATTTGAAGAATTGGATGAAGAAGGATGCTCAAGCTAGGAGCATCATTTACATGGTTGTAAATGATTATCCTCTACCTCATATTAGAGGATTAGAAAGTGCAACAGCTGTGTGGAATTGTTTGGAAGAGCATTTTTAAAATACAACCAAGTCAAGGAAGTCCTCATTATGGGATTAGTTCACAACCTTCAAGAAGAAGAGCTCACAATCAACTTCTGATTATGTGGCAAGAATGAAGGATATTGCAAATAGATTGGGAGCAGTAGATGAAGATATTGAAGCGGACAAGTTGGTAAGACAAGTACTTACAGTTCTGAGAGGGGATGAGAAATGGAAGCCTTTCATATTGTCCATAGAATTGTCATTAGATCATTTTACTCCTGATCTTAATCTGTTCCTAAAAACATGATAAGTGTAGGACAAATTGTGGAGAAAGGATATGAAGTCAGATTCACAAATGCTCGTATTTATGTGCAAGATCCAAATCTGGGATATAGAAGTATCATTACACGTCAAAAGGAAGGAAGACTTTTTACTCTCAAGGTTCAAGGCAATGTGCGACATGCATTGTTAAATTATGGAAGTCAAAAGATGTCTGAGTTAGACCTATGGCATAAAAGGCTAGGTCATTTTAATAAGAGAGCCATAAAAGAAATGTAAAAGAATGATGTAGTGCTTGGATTGCCAAATGTTGAAGGTCAACACATGGTTTATAAGTGTGAAGCTTTTCAATTAGGTAAAGCTTACAGAAGTTCATACAATAAACGAGGATACATGTATTCAAATTCGCTTCAATTGGTTCATACAGGTGTGTGGGGTCCTTCAAGGGACTATGGCATAAATGGATCCATACATTATGTGTTGTTTATTGATGATGTAACAAGATGGATTACACTTTATGTAATCAAGGACAAATCTCAAGTGTTCAAGACATTCAAACATTATCATGCCTATGCAGAAAGGATTATAGGACGAAAGCTCAAGAGGTTAAGATCAGATGGGGGGGGGATATTTTCCTAAAGAGTTTGATGATTATTTGTGGAATGCAGGTATAAAAGGAGAAGTAACTTCCAGGTACTCCCCTCAACAAAATGGAGTTGCAAAAAGAGGAAATAGAACTCTTGTAGAGTTTTCAAGATCAATGATGAAAGAGAAGAATTGTCCCAACTACTTGTGGGCAGAAGCTATCAACACAACAACATACCTTGTGAATAGGTTACCTTGAAAAGCTTTGGATGGTAGAACACCTTATGAAGCATGGTGGGGTAAGAAACCTACTCTTGATCATTCTAAGGTATATGTATGTTTGGCATATGCTTATGTTCCTTCTCAATTAAGACATAAGCTAGACCTTAAAGCAGAGAAGTATGTGTTTATTGGGTATGATGATAGACAAATGGGATACATATTGTGGATTCCATCTACAGAACAATTTCTTGTTACAAAAGATATTACATTTGATGAGCAAAGCAATTGGTATATAGGGTCAAATAATGATTATGCAGATTTTGAAGAAATACAAAGGAAAGGGAAGACAAAAGTAAAGGTGTATGAAGAAGATATTGATGATGATGATTGTAAAAGTAAATTGCAGGGCAATAATGAAGATAGGCCAAGATTTGATCCAGAATCAAATGAGGTGGAGACTTCAAGAAGTGTAGAGGTCAAAATATCTTTGAGAGAAATAAAGGAACCTATCAGGTATATTTATGATACATCTTTCTTAGAAACAAAAGATTATCCTTATATTGTGAAGACAAAAGAAAATCCAACCACATATGAAGAAGCTAAAGGAAAAAAGAATTGGGAGAAGGCAATGCAAGAAGAGTATGATGCTCTACTTGAGAATGATACATGGGAATTGGTGCCAAGACCAAAGAACTAGAAGGTAATTGGATGTAAGTCGGTATACAAGACAAAGAGGTTTGCAAATGGTGAGGTTTCAAGGTAAAAAGCTACACTTGTGGTTAAAGGTTATGCCTAAACTTATGGGGTAGATTATGATGAAACCTTTATTCCATTTGCTAAGATGTCTACAAGTAGAACTTTAATTGTTATTGGTGCTTGTAAAGGATGGAAGTTGTCACAATTAGATGTGAAGAATGCATTTCTGAATAGATATATTGTAGATGAGGTGTATATGGAGCAACCAAAGGGTTTCATGGACTCAATTGGATCAGATTATGTATGTAAGCTCAAGAGAGCTTTATATGGTTTGAAACATGCCCCACGAGCATGGAATTACAAGCTTGTTAAGTTCTTGAATGAATGTGGATATCAAGCTTCAAAAACAGATAGTAGCTTGCTAGTGAAGGCAAGTGAAGATGGGTTTATATATATATATATATATATATATATATATATATATATATATATATATATATATATATATATATATATATATATATATATATATATATATATATATATATATATATATATGTGTGTGTGTGTGTGTGTGTGTGTGTGTGTATTTATGTTGATGATATTATTGTCAGAGGTACAGATGCTCAAGGAATCAATGAGCTTAAGAAGCAAATAGAAAAGGAGTTTAAGATATGTGATTTGGGAAACTTGTCTTATTTCTTAAGAATGCAGATTGTGTATACTCAACATGGAGTATATGTTACACAAGAGAGATACTTGAAGAAACTTCTAGTCAAGTTCAACATGGAAGATTGCAAGCCTTCAACTACACCATTGGAGGTAAATCATAAGTTGAGTAGATATGGAAGAGAAGAGTTTAATGACATGAAGAAATATCAGATTTTGGTAGGTAATTTGATCTATGCTACCTTGACAAGACCAGACCTATCATATGTAGTTAGTGTCTTATCACAATTTATGTATTGTCCAAGGAAAACTCATTGCATTGCAGCTCAAAGGGTATGTAGATATATCAAAGGAACCTTGAGTGAAGGTTTGTATTATGGTTTTACTTCTCACATAAGAATCAAAGTGTTTTGTGATGCAAATGGGGCAGGTAACTCAGATGATAGAAGGTCTACTCATGGTTATCTCTATTATATTGGAGATAAGTTAGTTTCTTTGTGCTCAAAGAAGCTACATACACTTGTTTTGTCATCCATAGAAGCTGAGTATAAAGGAATGGTAGAGATTGCAGAAGAAGTGATATGGTTGAAGACCTTATTGAAGAGTTTTGGAGCTGATCAGAGTACTCCAATTATTTTTGGAGACAACATGAGCTCATTATATTTGGCAGCTAATCCTGTTTTTCATGTCATGACTAAACACATAGAGATTCAGTATCATTTCTTGAGGGAAAAGTTACGTGAAAAAGAGATTGAAGTATTGTATAAACCAACAAAAGAGCAGGTTGCAGATATGTTGACAAAGAGCTTAGATGGACCTAAGCTACAGAAGTTCAAAGAGATGGCAAGAATAAAGAAGAATGGTATCATCACAATAAGTGATGAGGTGGAGCTGTTGGATCAAAAACATCCCTAATTGTTGATTATGAAGAACTTGAAGCAAGTCAGAAATCAAAATGAATTCAAAGAAGTCATTGAAAGAAGTGAAGAGATCTCAGAGATGTAGCTTGTATACATATGTACATTACAGATGGAAATTCTTGTATAATGGATATATAGATAATCATTATAATGATAAGAAAAAATGTAATAGACATGAGCTTAGTCTAGAATCATATGTATATGTCAATAATGTCCGAAAATGAATGAGAGAGTCGTTAGAAATCAAGGGTCCATATGATAGATGTGTAGAGAGTCATCTTCTTGAGTTAGCGTCGATTCTTTCTCTGATTTCTCTTAGCCTGATTAAGTGGATCAAGAAATCTTTTGTACACATCTGATCTAGAAGCTAATCAAACTATGTTCAAAGTTTCATGGTCTAATTCCTTTGAGGTAGTGTGTATGATGAATAGGAACATGTATATGTAAAGTCTGCAGGTAGACCTCTCAGTATCGCACACTTTTTTGTGTAAAAGTTTTGCTTGGATCTCAGAGCACAGTGTAAATTTTTTTATAAGTGAGCATTCAAAATCTAAGTTAGGAGTTAAGGAAGCTATGGCTAAAAGCATTAAGCAAAACGGGACTTTTGCTGTGAGAAATCTCTTGCCAACATTTGTTTTATGTAGGGTACAAGTTTCAAATTATGTATATACCTTTGGGAAGCCTTCAAATACTTCAAGAAAGCTCATAATATTCATAAAATATAGCCAAAATACCACGTGAGTTTTAGAACATGGTGAGTCAAATTAGTCAGTCACAAGGGAGCTGCACTAGTGTCCTAGTGGAAGGTCGATGTGGATAGTTCTCAAAGTCCATCAATACTTTGCTTATTTGAGTACTTGAGTCATGTAATACCTCCACCCAAGTGTCTACCATGAATTTAGATGTATTAGGAACTGTTTTATATTAGTTCCTCATGCTATAAAAAGAGGGGAGAAGTCATGATCTTGTGAGAAGTCCAAGAGAGTCATATGTATATCTCTACGCTGCTATAGTTTTGTATGCAGAGATTGTAGAGCTTGTATCACCCTCATTATATATTCAAATTACAGGTTTAATAGCTCATTTGAAAGCTCGTATTGTCTTCTTTCAAACTATCAATTTTCATAATCATTGGATTTTTGAGCTGAGAGCAATACTCTCTACAAGTAGTGTGTATTCTCGTGTTTCACCCCTGCTGAAGATCTCAATTAAACCTCAAACTTGCAAAAAGAGTCAATACAAAATAGATAGGTTGGCGTATCGATTAGCTCAAGAAACTTACTATCTATGGAAGAGACAATGAACTTCAAATGCTTATAGTGACCAGCATAATTACAATTAGAGAAAATCCTTTTATGGGAGTGATACACATAATTTTTCATGTATATACTTCACAAAAGTATAAGGAATAAGCAAAATATGCTATAGGAATGAATCAAACACTCAACGGTGGTACCTCCTATTTTTCAGGAATACATAGAGATTGACCCCGAGATAGAAACATTGAGATTTCTCCTAATCTACTAAATCAAATGCTGTGACAATTTAGAAGACTAAACTAGACACTAATACGTTTCCAATAAGCCATGTTTCATCCCATTTGGAGCTCTATAGAGAGAGAAGTATCCTCTCCAAGATTATTGCTGGCAAAGAAGATGATGCAAAGAAAGGAAGGAGCAAGACAATGATGGTCACAAGTGTATGTATATTGCTTCCATGTATTGTACAAGTGTTTTGAAGTATTTATGTAGACTTTAGAAGTGATCCATGAATTCTACAAGTGGATTTGAATTCAAATGAAGGTGGGAATGGTTTTTAGATGGAATCAATTCACTTTCCTACAATCTTGGAAAAGTGAAGATCTAGTTTGATCTAGTTTCACATGATTGTTTGATTGATTGAATGCAACTCAACCACCACAAAATCATGGAATTTGTTCTCTCTCTTTCTAATTTTACATGTGTAAATATCCATGCTTTTAAAATGGTAGAAGATCCATGAAAAATCTTATTTAAAAGATACAATAAATGAGCATAAGTAAAAGAACTGTCCAACGGATATAACTTGGTCGTAATCCAAGCGATAGCTTTTTTATGAAGATCAAATCCACCTCAAGCATAGTGTAAGCTTGATGTTCCAACAGGTACCTCATATGAACTCTCTAGCTTTTGGTCTTGGCTATCCCCGAGCTAGGAGCTTTTTGTTCCTCCACGCAAGTACATCTCTGAAATATAACATGGAATGGGGAATTTAGGCCTTCCGTGTGATGCCATTTGGGCACACAAATGACCTTCCTATGTTTCAACAGTTGATGTGTAAGATATTTAAGGAATTTATGTGAAAGACTTTAGAAACCCAAATGAATGATTTATGAGCACATTCCCACATATGATGAAACCACATGCTAGACCTAAGCTAGATATTTCAGGAATGTAGAGAGTAAACATTATGTAGGATCCAAGAAAAATATGTATTCATGATACAACTATAAACATTTTTGGGCCAAATTCCTTCAAAAATGGAATATCAACCAATCAACCTACAATTAGAGTGATTTTGAAATTGTGTTGACATAATAAGACTATAAAGGAAGTACAAGACTTCATGAACCATTGTGTCTACTATATAAGACTTATACATGTGTACTTGATAGTAGCCAAATCATTGGATAATCTTTTGAACAACTTTGAAAGGACCGAAAATGCATAAAATCCTTTTACGAATGCAAAAGACTTTTGTGCCTAGTGTCAATAGTTAAACCCTTAACTAGAGAAAATAATTTCATTTTCATGTTGATGCATCTGATTTCACTATTGAATGTGTGTAGGCACAACCCATAGGTGAAGTACTACAAAACTCTATTGGTGGATGCAAAGTGAAGCTCTATCATCAAACCCTTATGGAGACATGCTTATATGCGTGAATAAAGCTAAGAAACATAAAGAAAAGGAACAAAGGATAAGAGAAGAAGCATAGGCAACGCGTCAAAAGAGGAAATTTAGAGAATAAGCTAAGGTGAAAAGGCTTGGTATGGAATTCCAATGCCCTCCATTATCACATGGAAATGTGATATAACATACAAAGACCAACCCTAGCATTATAGATTAAAGACTTAGGAGCTACCACAAGTGTCATTAGATATTCTTGTTTTCAAGACATCGACATACATGTGAATCCATTAGAGGTGTACCTCATTGGACTAAGAGGTATGGAGACCTCATGCCTAGGAGAGGTAGAATGTGGAACTCTCACAAAAGAAACTTGAAAAAAATGGCATGTGTGCTATCTTCCTCCCATCCTTTATGTCCTCTTGCACCAAAAATAGTGATGATCTAGAATGCTCTAGTGTGGACATGTGGCCATCATGCACAATCATTCCCATTACCCCTTAGGTACCTTAGGATATCTCTTGAGCTAGGAGCCTTAACAAATCATGCTCTTGTTCCAACACACTCATTCATGATCTAGCTTGGATCTATGTCTGAAATTATCTCTTCCTTCTAAAAATCATTGTCCTCAATGATCCAAGAGAAGAATCTCTGTGGACACTCTTCCAAGTTTCCAAATACTGTGGAGTGAACTAGTTCTGCATGCGATTCTCCTTACTAGAATCTCCATGGGTGGAATCTAGACTATAAATTTCCTTGCTTGCTCTTTCCAAACCTTGTCTCTCCCTCTTAGGAATCTAGAATATAGCCTTGCCTTGTTTTCTCTTTGAAAACCTTATCTTTCTATGTATTTTGGCCATTCTCTCTTGAGTACTTCGCGTTCAAACTTGCCTTGTTTGGTGAATGAAAATGAGTCCATGTAGGATCTATATTCTTCATTCTTAGGTAGAGAGATAGATGGAACTAACCTTGCTGCTTGTACTATACTACTATGGAATCAAGATATGATTCCTGCCTTATAGCTACTATCTCGTAAATCTATGTCTCAACTTCCATCTTCGAAATTCTTTGATGATTTCCCACTATTAGTTTCTGACTATAGCATTCTAATAAAACTTGATTTTCCCTTTTATTCCACAGTTCTAAATCCTATATTTCTTATGCAATAAACTTGTTTTTTCTATGCATAGAATGTGCACTAGTACTCATAGCTATGTAGTTGTGGTAACTAAGTGTGAACTAGATACTCAATCTATAAGTATCGTATACTTGTAGCTCTTCTTAGAGTTCTCTTATCTTATAATTCATACATCTTGAATTACTTAGCATTAATTTTCCCTTGTTTTATCCATTTCTCTAATCATAATATTCTATTTAATCAACTACTAAGTTCTGATTTTGTCTTGAAAGAACCACTATGAGCACTATTGCTCTTTCTTTCACATCACAAATCAATTTGGCAATGGTAAAACTTCTAATTTATAATTTTATATCTTAACTCATCCTTATTCAAAGTTTTCTAGAGCTTTTACAAATTATTTCCCATTTCCAAGCCTTGGTGTAAACAAGTTAACCTTTTTAACTGAGTTTACTCTTGTCTCTTAATGTAGATAATACAAATTTACACATTGACTTAGATTCTTATCTGTCCATCAACTAGACAGAAACTTACTCCCTTATTCTTGTAATCCAAAGGTATAAAAAATACACAATCTTAGAGCTAGTCTCCTAACCTACAATTCTTGTGGCATCTTTAAGTAGTTCAAGAGAACTATTCATTTTCTATCAATCATTCTTAGGTATTCTAAACTTCTTCATTTGTCTCTCTTAGACATAGCTTCGACTCTTGCATCCAGTTACCTAACTAAAAAGGGTCTCTTGGAGGGGATCTCTGTTACTTTGAGGATTCCATCCTCCAACCATTTCAAACCTAGATAAAAAAGATGATTTATCTTTGTTTTTCATTTTCTAAGAGAAAACTTGGTCTACTCATTATACATTTTATGCTCACCCTAAATTATCTTGGTGATAGATAAACTGATCTTCTATAGAAAGAAGATGCTTTTTGCACTTCACATTTTCTTAAAATCAAACAATCTATATATGCCTACATACTTTCATGCATCTTTTTTTCTACTTAGATTACTCTACAAGCATTCATATATTTTGCACACATCAGACTTCCTCCCTCTTATGAAATAAAATCTCTCTAGTTGTCTCATGGCATATGATGGCATGTGGATACATAAATTGCAATAGAATCCCTCAGCAAAATGAATCCTAAAACAAGAATAACCATGTTAAAATGAAAGCATAAGCCCAGTGATGGCAAAACCCCTTTCGTAGCTCTAAATATCTCCAAACAAGAAACTTTTGCAACATGTGTTGTTGGGCACTACATGCCCTCAGGATGATATCTTTTTCTTTTCTTCAATACCTGCAAAAGATTCTAAAACACACAAAACATGTGCATGCTTTTAGTAGACCAATTTAAATTAATGTAACTTCATGTGCAGAGATGGAGTCATATAAAAGATTAACTTTGATGTAGATTCCAATGTTAGTTCCGTAAAATTGGAAGAGAAAAAAATGCAAATTTACAAATAGTGATGCAAAAAGTATCCAAATGAATGTCATTAAGAGTTAAAAATTGATTGACAGCAATAAAAATAGATCATTCATAGCCTGAATGGTGCTAGATGTTATTAGGAACTCCCTAACCTAATAGTTAGGATTTTGTTTTTTAATGACTGCAATCTCATAGAACCTCTTTTATTGGGCTATTATTGCATATATGATTACATAGTAGGACTAAACTTTAGTAGAAGAATTCTTCAAGTTTGAGTTAATAAGCAATGTCTTACAATGAATTAGAAGGCAACAAACCTTTGCATTCCAAGTCCACATACTTACCATGTGTTCGAAAGTCCAATGATCATAATCCTTCAATCCCATGTGGCTGTGACATGTAAGTGTTGGACCCCCCTTCTTTTCCAAAGGAAAGTGAAGCCACTACTAAGGAATGACCTTAGGTAACATGTCCATCACCGCAACAAGAAGTAAAGAAAATGTAGAATCACACTCAAACAACAAACAACCATAGGAGAAAAACTATCCTAAAAGAAAAAAGATATGGGCAAAAAAAGATGAGATACCACCCATTCTCACATCAAAATCGTAGTCTCAATTGTGTCTAAAGAACATGAGATTGAGTGACCATAGTATGAAAAATCAACCAAGAATGATACAACAAATTTGGAAACCCAAGAACCTTTTAAAGAAATGCCCTAGTGCATCTAGTTTATGGGTGCCCAAAGCTTGATTTAATCGCCCATCAATTCAAGGAATTGTGATCTTAATTTAAGAAATTCCAAAAACTACAAACATGTAAATAATGCATGATTCAAATGAAAGATTCAATTCAGATTAATTATAGTTGCTACATGGAGAGTAGTTGTAGCAACCATATGAATTATAATAGGGATATGTAAAGACATGGGATGATATTGAGGACAAATATAATATACATTTGGGAGACGTCACATTAAGAGGTCTTAGATTAAAGGGTGTTAAAAAAATGTGTTGCATGTGCCAACCATCATTTAAAGAAGTGGGTCTTAGTAGGTCAAATGGTTGAAAGAGGTTAAGTGGCAATGTTCAATGATCAAGGATTTTCTATTGAAGGTCCAAAGCAAGAATACAAACTCGTAAGAAGAGGAAAAAACTAAGGATATTGCAAAGATTGGTTCCTCTCACAAAAGAATTGGCCGCTTCAACTTACAAACAATGAAGGATATCCAAAAGAAAGGATTAATGTGTTTCTACCTCATTTTACATCTCAAAATCTGTAAATTTGTGACATGCTTTTAGCAACGGAATGAAAGTTCCCCTAGTTCTTATTGAACTTATTCAAGAAATATTGCCATATACAATATCAATAGGTATTGAAGTTCATGACTATATGGATTCACAACGTATGAAGCATGGTGTGGTAATGAACTTAACCTTTTACATCTTAAGATGTTTCATTGTGTGTGTTATATTCACATACCTCAATATTTGAAACATTATTTAGAACCAAAGGTAGGCAGGTTTATATTTCATGTTTATTATTAGAAGCAAAGGGGATTTATGTGCTATAAATATAACATGAAGAAGCTTAAGGTATATAGGGATGTAATAATTGATGAGTTTATACCTTTGTATGGTAGCAACGATGTGTTTCAAATTGAAGATACATATGAAGTAGAGAAGAGGTTGAAGAACAACAACAAAGCATGGATGTAAGTGGTCCAACCACTTCAACAAATCGTTGGAGGGAAGGATGTCATCAACTTCGCAAGGAAAGGCAAGAAAGAGATATCATCTAAGTGAAGGAATTAGAAACGGTAAAGAGAAGGAAGAGATGAAGACCATCCATGGGTAGGTATGGGATCTACTCAATATGAAGAAGTGGAGAAATAAGAAAATCCAAGTGGTAAATCATCCAAAACAAAGGGAAGGATGTACCTACTATTGATGCTGATGTAAGGTCTTAAAAAGGGTGAAATAACCCATTCCAATCTTCACTTTCTATTCATTCAATGCAAGGCACTATACCTGCATAAGAGAAATTATTGCTTGTGTAGAACCAAAACGATTTGAATAAACAAATAGCATGGAGAATGGAATAAAGCCAACGTAAAACAATTCAGACTTGGTCATTAGAGAACAAACTACATGAAGGTAATTGGAAACAAATGGGTGTTCATGGCAAGAAGACAGGTAGATGGTAGGTTGGTTACCAAAGGTTTTTCTCAAACCTATGGCATCAACCTGTAGCCAAGATGACCACCATTAGGTTTTTCACTGAAATATTTGGTTGAAAGGATTGGAAGCTCTATCCATTGGATATGAAGAATGCTTTCCAAAATAGAGAGCTTGAAAAGATAGTTTTTGTGGAGCAACCCCAAGGATTTAAAGATAAGAGTTTTTCACATCATGTATGTAGGCATCAAAAGGATCCCTATGGGTTCGGACTAAAGACTTGTTGATTAATTTGTAGAATGTGGATACAATCACAGTAAAGCATACCATGAGTTTCTCTGTGAGGAAGGAAGGTAGTGAAATTATTTTCATATATACATAAACATACACAC
The DNA here is from genome assembly GCA_020310875.1 of Ceratopteris richardii. Taxonomy (NCBI): domain Eukaryota; kingdom Viridiplantae; phylum Streptophyta; class Polypodiopsida; order Polypodiales; family Pteridaceae; genus Ceratopteris; species Ceratopteris richardii. The sequence goes on along the minus strand of CM035408.1, from coordinate 85,141,471 downwards.
ACACACACACACACATATATATATATATATATATATATATATATATATATATATATATATATATATATATATATATATATATATATATATATATATATATATATATATATATATGTGTGTGTGTGTGTGTGTGTGTGTGTATGTTTGTGTGTGTGTGTATATAAATACATATATATATATATATATATATATATATATATATATATATATATATATATATATATATATATATATATATATATATATATATATATATAGGTGTGTGTGTGTGTGTGTGTGTGTATGATTCGGTCATTTAGGGGATGAGATAGCCAACATCAAGGACATAAAGAGGAAGCTTTAGATGTGAGTTAAAGTTATCTTATTTAGGGATATTAAAGTGATTCCTTTGGATTAGTATATTGCAAAAAGAAGAAGGTAGGTATTTGATGCAAAGAAAAAAAATTGTAGATCCCTTAAAAAAGTATGGCTTGTGTGATTGCAAGTTGATTTCAGATCCATTAGAGGTTAATAAGGAGTTAAGTGGTAATGAGGGATGTTTAAGTGAGTGCTCAAGAAGGAGTGGAAATGTAGGATGTGAACATTTGTAGGTCAGCGGTTGGATCTGTCTTGTAAGCTGCAATTACAAGATTAGATATTGCACATGTTATCTTTTTATGTCAACTTATGCAAGAATATATAGTATTTCGATGCCTCCAATGAACTATGAATGATAGATTTGATGATGGATTACATATAGAAGCCTATTTTGAAAATCATTGGGAAAGTTCCAAGGATGAAAAGAGGAGCACTGATGATATGTCATGATGAAAGGGAAGAACACCGTCTCAAGTTGAGTATACACACTTAATACAAGTCTCTAGTGAGCTGATGTGGCTGGAGAAATTGTTTATTCATCTTGATTTCTAAGGTAAGCAAGGATGTATCTTTTGTGGGAGCATAAAGACCTTGTTTTCCATGAAAGGTCTAAATATATAGATGTGCATTATCACTTTATGAGAAAGAAATTCATGTCAGAGGATGTAAAGGTAGAGCCTGATTGTACAAGGGACAAATATCCAAATATGTTGACCATAGCATTGGATGGAGTAATGCCATAACACTTGAACCCATGCTTAGGACTGAAGTACCTAGATGTTGGGAGTTGAGAGGGAGTGTTTGCACATTATCCTCATTTATATATTTACTTAGAACCCTCATGCAATAGTACTATTCCTACATTATGCTAAAACGTTAATGGATCCATGAAACATGAAAACAATTGTTTCCTAATTTTAGAAATGGAGGGATTCTTTTCCCTCTTTACTTCCACGATCCTAAATTTATCTCTAACCTATTCTTATTCTTTTAAATACAACTCTTCTTAATTATACTTCTTTTTAATACAACATGCCAAAAAAATTTCCCTGTACAAGCAATTTTCGCTAATTTTCTCATTATCACCACATCATGATGTCTGAAATATCGACGACAAATCAATATGAATTGGTACTCAAAATATGGATCATCATGAAAGCATCATTATGTCAGTAGCAGCCTTCAGGGAGCCGATGAAAAATTTTCTTCATTTCAAATATGGGTTGGAATCATAGACACTGTATATCAATGTCCTCCTTTAAAAAAATTTGGAGCCTCTCATCATCTCGAGAGTCAGGATAGGATACAACAAAATCACAAGAGAGCAGAAAATGAAATTTCCTTGATAATGTACATTGGCACTCGAAAAGGAGTGTACAACATATATCTATTTTTGGCAGAGATGAAACGTCTTCTGTTGTCAACAACACGAAGGCACATCTTCATTTTCGTCGTTCATTACTTCAGCGATGGGCGGCAAAGAGGGGGTATAATCTGCAAGACGACGCTGCTGCTGATGATAAGAGGGTAATTTACAGAAGTTCTTCACACTGGGACGCCCACTGCGCTTCTGTCTTTTGATCGCCAGCTTGGAATGGAGTACTTCCAAGTCCTCCAGCCTTTTCTGCAATGAGCCATCACATGCCAATCCCCACTCATAAGTGGCGGGATCTTCCGACACACCTGACAATACTCCCTGACGCTTGGGCGCTGGGCCGTCAGCAGACATCGATGGCAACTCTCTTTTCCTGTGTTTGTTCTAGTAAAACACAAGCCGCTTGGGCGATGGCAAGCCTTCACGAAGGGGAGGTATTTTAGCGTAGGATGAAAAGGGAATGACAATACTCTTTCTGCGTGGGGGTGCTACTATGCGGACAACTGCGAGCTTCTTTGTGTCTTTTGCTTGTTTCTCCTGTCGACGACGACTTATTTCCGCTTTCAGAAGGAGTGCTAAAGCACGCCATAGTCTCCTGCATTTCATATCATGGGCACGCATGCCTGCTTCAACGTCTTCATCAGTGTAAGCAGCTTGGTCGGCCCTAGTAGGAGGAGGAGGATGAGTAGTGGTAGCGTTGCCTTGGGGCTCCTTCATAAGGCAACCCCTCATCTTCAGCTTTATTGTAAGCGGTAGACCCTGTTTCAATGTTATCCTAACAGGTAGCGCCTGTTTGGATGAAGCTTCTTGGAGTGTGGATGGAAAACGTGCCTCAGGAGGAGGTTGCTTCGCATCCGGAGCGACGTCTGCTGTGTTGCGCTCGTGCGCCAGGATCTCTGTGCTTTTGTGCCCCAACGGAGTGGCTGCATCTTCTTTTGTGTTGCTACTGTGGAGCGTGAGAGCAGGGTACTGCTGGTGCTGGTTGACTCCGCGAGTGTTGATGGTGGCTGACGGGCTGCTCTCAAAGGAGAAGAGAAGCGTACAAGCATTTTAGGATTGATTGAGAATGTGCGCTTGTAAAGGAGAAGCGGAGGCTTTTTAAGGCTTCTTAAGAAACATAAACTTTGGGAGGGATTTACAAGTGGGAAACCGAGCGAGCGAGCATTTACCTGCGTTTGTCTAATAAAAATACCTACAGAATATATCAACTAAAAGATGAAGTTGTTATAGATCACTCATTTGTTTGGTGGGAAAAACCATTCATAGAACATGTCACTCACTCATTTTGTAGCAACGTATGCAAACCCTTTCAGCTGTTCTTATGTGCGAGGAGTGAAATTCTTTTTTTTTTTTCTTAAATAAAGGAAGTTCGGCCTTAGTCTACTCTCCCCGGCTTGAATTAATTAAAAGAAAAGTACAAGAGAAGGGGGCTAGTGCCCATGGGATCCCCCGAATCCCACAGAGCATTCTATGTGGAACTGTAATCAATGCAATCATGGTCTAGGTTTCATTGCCAAAATGAACCATGCCCCTAGCTAAACAGTTATAAAGTATCTTGGCAAGGTTTAATAAGAAGTCCATTTCAGATTCTTCTAGGTTCACACAAAAGAAATCAGCTCTAGCCTAGTGGTTAAGTCCATCTGAAGTGAAGGTGAAGGTCTTTGGTCTAGGTAGATGCATCAGGGAGAGTGTTTTGCCAACACTTCTCTAGATCTTTCTATAAGCATCCACCTGAGTTAGCTTTTGAGTTACATCGACTCAAGTGACACATATGGTAGAGTTATGACACAAAAGACTCTAGAAGAGTAGAAAATGTCTCTAGATATGCCTAAATATGCACATGCTAACACTAGCTAGCTTAAGAATATAATTGCCAGAGACTATAAGCTATCTAAACAGATGGGAAATTCAGCTTTGCTTCTCTTGTTTCTCGAAAAAGTACACAACATTGGCATCAAAGCTGCCAGGGAAATCCTTTTCGTGGAGAAGGAGAAAAGGATGCCTCATCTGAACTCTTTCTACGTGATCTTTGCAAAAACCTCGTGCTATTTTGACCTCCCCATCAGGGTAGGAACAACCATTCAGGGTCTTACACATGCCAATTCACACAAATAAACCACCCATGCACTTGGAATGGACTAGTGGACACCCACAATCAAGGGAGTGGAGCTCCAACTATGCCACTCATGCCAAGAAAACCCCGCACTCTATTCTCTCAATTGGACGGTCACAATATCTCATGCTTTATTTTTCTTTGTTATTATCCTAAAAGTTGCTGCTCGGCACCCATATGCCACTTCTTTAGTTCCCTAACAGAACAATACATGCACTTTTGATAGTTGTAGCCTATCACCTGAGCTCTCTCTGTTAAACGAGTAGGAGAAATTTAGTGTCCATGACCCCACGTCTATAGAAGCACACGAGGAACACAAGGAACAAGAAGAGGCTTGGAGCACAAGAGAATATAGAATGTAGTATCAATTGAAGATGGTAGTGGCAAAAGACTGGCCAACACCCAAATCATTCAAAAGAGATCTTCACCACAGAAACACACACACACACACACACTCAACGATCATTGTGAAAGTTGCCCTATACTCTGCCTGATCAAATCTAGAAGTGGCTAGAGTAGCCTACTTCTTCTTCAATCAAAATATGTGTAAGTAAGTTATTGAGCACGAAGTGAGGACCACTAGTGGAAACATGAATGTCATAATGTCTCTCAACTAGACAAAAAGGATGTAAACATGGTCATGATGATCCCCCTTGGGATAAACCAATCCATGCACCTACATACCACTCAAGTAGCAAAAGATGGGCTTAACCACATTACAATGCTTTGAAATTCGGCAATGCATTAACGTGCTCAATCAAGAAATAAAAAACTCTATATTAGGTCGAATTATGCATAGGTGAATCAAGCATCTTTAACATTATGAAGAACACTTAGAAGCATCACATTCTAACTACATAACAACCATCAGAAACATCATATTCTAACTCCATAGCAACTGTCAGAAACATCTTGATAATAACATCATTTTTTGACTCCATAGCAACCATCAGATCCATAAGAAGGAACGAGCACACTCATGGAAGCAAATAACAATCTCATGTTCTCTCCTCCTATCCAAAAGAAAATATATAGGAATGAGCAATATTATGAGATCAAATATCCACCAAATGCATTTACATAAGAGAAAACTAGCTCTTGAGTCACTTGGCAAGATACCTCGTCCCTCACTTTGCGAGGTAAGATAACTTTGTCAAAATGAATGAAAATATCTCTATATCATACCCATGTTTTCCATCATATCAAAAGATATAGAATTAAGGTAAAAAGAAATATTCTCCCAAAGAAGTTCATGTTTATCTAGATAAATTACCATAGTGACCATTCGTCCTTTCAAATGGACATTTAAAATAACAACCTCCCACTAAAGGCCAATATGAAAACTATGAAAAATTAGCAAAAAATGTAAAATTATGATGACACATAGCTATCGACTCTAAAATTATGATAACGCATAGTAAACACTTGGTTTTGGAAAGGTAGGAATGAAGAGACTCCCATAATTTTCAATGCATGTATAAGGTAGTGAGAATGTATTAGCAAGTGAAGATGGTGGTGGCAAGATACTGGTGATGATTTAAATTAGTCAAAAGGGATCTTAGCCACACATACTCAATACTCACAGTGAAAGTTACCCTATACTCAGCCTCAAAACTAGAAGTGGTTATAGTAGGCTAGTTCTTGCTCAAGCAAGATATGCATAAGTTAACAAGCAAGAAGTAAAGGCCATTAGTGAAATATGAGTAGCATAGAAGCCATCCTAGTTTGAGTTAAAAAAATCATGTAAACATGGTCATAATGATCCACCTTTGGACAGAGGAATCCAAGTATTCGGGTACCACTCAAGTAGAAAAAGATGTGCTTGACCGCTTGCCAATGCTTGACTCTTGGGCAATGCATTAACCTATTCATTTGAGAGATAAAAAGCTAAATATTAAGCCAAGTTATGCATAAGCAAATCAAGCATCTCCAACATCATGAAGAATCATTCATAAACCTATTTCCATGGGAGTGGCAATAGGTTCGTAATCTTCAAAGCCAAAATGTCTTAATCATGTTTCCATATATTTTGTTTAAGAAAAATTTGTTCCCTCATCAAATTGCATAAACTAAATACCCAAATAATGATGCAAATTCCCAAATCTTGATGTCTTAAAAGAGGCATGCAAATCAATCTTAAATTGAACAGTATGATTCTCCTTAGGACCATTGAGCTTTCAAATAGTGGAATCAAGCAAAATACATAATCCTTGATTCATAGATTCAAATAGACCCCCAAAGCAATAATGTGGCTACAAGGATGTAGTTTCAAATAGTACATTGAAAGATGTCCCACCCCCTAATTTACCTACTTAGGTTAAGCAAGTGTCCTTGTTTGTAGAAAAATTTATAAGTCAAAGTATTGGGTCACATGTTTATCAAAAAGAGCCAAATACCCTAGATCAGTGTGTTATGTAGTGTGTTGACATTAAGAAAAATCAAGGAGAGCAACTAGAACTCTCAAAACTCTACAAGAAATCAAATTATTTGGCTCGTATAATTTCAAAACCTTCTTCATTGGTGAAAGAAACCATAGAATTGGTTGCTCAAACGCTATGAGGAAACCTTTGAAACAGGCAAACCCAAAGAGTGATCATAATGAAGTATTGCTATACTTGGAGAGGTGATCACATGGAAAATGCATATCTTGTGCAAGTACAAAATATGCCAACCCCATGATCATGTTATTGTAAAGTAGAAGGAGAGTACACCAACCTCTCAGTACAAGATTGTCCCTACAACAAACAGGTAGGTAGGCAAAGCTATCAACAATTGTATATATTTCAAGACCAATATTTGCCAAAAGAATATTATAGCTCACCACAAAAATATGAACAACCTTATGGATCCCAACCAACACCTACATGGCTCTTATTAAAGAAACCACCAATTTTTGCAAATGTGGTCTTTGTGAAGCATGCAATGACGTAATAAAATCAAGATAGAGCATTAGAACCTACATCATCCTTGATAACACATAATGATCGTAATCCCAATAGCTTTGACTCATCGCATGGCAATAATGTATCCACTTATTATATTGAGTCACCCAAGCATCCAAAGTCTTATCAATATGAAGCCCCTCCATAGAGTTGAGTTGGGAACGAGATTCTAATAATCCCATGTATATGAATCCAAATCCTAAGTCCTAGATGAGGAAAGATAGGCCAAGGACTCCTTGAGGACCATGATTTAGATGTCAAGGTGATCATTTTGTAGGTGAATGTACAAATACTCTATCTTCAAGGCAACCTCGATGCATTATGATTCAAGGATTTTGTTTAGAATCTGGCAAAGAACATCTAATTTTTGATTGCCTTAAATACCTAGCTAATGCATCAAAATGTGCCACTAAAGGCTCCTTGGAAAATGAGAGAGGAAGATTGTACTAAATAGAATATTATGTTCCCAACAAAGTAGAGTGTGTAAATCCTCCCTCCATCACCAAGTACTCTCAAGAGTCATTGTGGTAAATACAAGAAGAAAAGTGGGTCAAAGAACAAGAGAACCCCCCCTCAACCAACAATTTAAGAAATGGATGAACCATAAGATCAATTTCTCCAACTTATTCTATCTCTCTATGGAGACTAGTTAGAACCACAATTAGAAGATGGATTAGATTCTAAATCTAACATCCCAACAAGATTTAACACATTTTGTGGGCCCATGGGAATCTAGATCAATGTAATTATGAACCCATATGGTCTTAGTGAGTAATGAAGACTCCATCATACCCAAGACTCCATGGAGATAGTAAAGAACACTAAGGTGCAATGTCATCTCATCCTAGAAGAGCTTCTAAAAGTGAAACTAGGCTTGTGGAAATAGGTGGAAAATAAAGTCCTTGAATGTGATTTCTCCCACTAAAAATAAGGATCCAAAAGGAAATTACCCAAGATTTCGATAGATAAGATAGGAGACATGAGCAAACGTTAATATGGTAATGCCTAGCTTCCCATGAACCACCAAGTGCACACTACCAAGGCCATCATAGGCTCATGCATAGATGTTGCCATTTCTACCACATTCTTATGGATGTGTTCGGGGAAACACTCTTTGTGACCTACATGGAACAAGATTCACATGGCATATGGTCATATTCAGCATCCATTAGGATTGAGGAAAGGGATTACTCTCACCACTTGTGGTGTGGATTCTAAGCATAAAGTTTTTATAGAGTTTGGAAAGAACCATGAGTCATATCCACAAGATACAATAGGACTCTACATCAATACAATCAATGAACTTTTTTTGACTCATCTTGGATTGATGAAGATACAGATAAGTGGATATGTAATGTAGCTAAGGAATATGGGATGAGATTAGAGAGGATACGACCAGGAAGCTCTCACAACAATAGACCTATTCAAGACCCAATATTTGCACTGATGGTATTCCTTGATGAGGGACTCATGCCTGAGGGTTGGGCGAAATCCTAGCGGATTTGGGCAAAATCCTAGCAGATATGGGCAAAGTAGTAAATGAAGAACAATGGACCCCCCATAGTAATGAAGGTGGCTATGATGTATCCTTGTTCATGTGTTAACCTATCAAGGATGAAGAGTATTAAGCATCCATAGTGATAGAATCCATCTCTGAGTCAAAGGAAGAATATTTGTATTTTATGGAAGCAAATAAACAAGAGCACAATGCACCCAAAAATGTATTATGCATAGTCAATGAGGTAGAAGAAAGAAAGGAAAAGTAGAAAATTTAGAAACCCTCTTAGGTAGAGGAGGGATCATTTTTTATGATTCCACATAATGTTAGGAACTATGATATTGAAGATAGAGAAATCCTATTGAGGATGCCAAAAAGAGAAGCCCTAATGGGAGAAGCTAATGACAATAAAGGAGTGACAACGAAAATAATTATGACAATTGAGGATCATGAGGAAAGATGCACATATATAGGAAAGGATTTAAGCCCAAAAGAGCAAGAAGTGTTAATAAGTCTCCCAAGGAAATATAGGAACTTGTTCACATAGACATACACAAGATTGAAATGTGTAGAACTAGACATTATTTTCGATAAAATCCATATGGCACCAATGGATAAACCCATAAAAAAAAACGCTTACATGTACAGTGATACCTATGTTGCTAAAATACAAGAAGAAAGTGAACAATTGAAAGAGGTCAGAATCATCTATGAAATTGAGCATATCAAATGGGTATCCCCATAATTGTTAAGTGGCAAAAAATAATCGAAAATTATGGATTTTTATTAACTCTTTACCACGTAATGTAGCCACAGTTAGAGATAGCTATGCACTTTGTATCAGTGAGCATTTTTTTGAATGAGTAGCACGTATGAAAGCTCATAGTTTTATAGAAATCGTTTGGCTAGAATCAAGTAGCCATAGCCCCATAAGATCACACACAAGATGGCTTCTACCATGGAATGTGAGAAGTCGAGAATGACATGCCTTAGACTCACCTCCCACCCTATTTATAGCCCTTGCCTAGTCACCATCTAGAGTTCTCTCTAAAGTCTCTCTACTCATCTGGCCATAATGAGTAGGTACCTCATATGAACTCTAGCTTTTGGCCTTGGCTGTCCCTCGAGCAAGGAATTTCTCATTCCTCTAGGCACGTACATCTCTAAAATATAACACTCTCTCACCTTTCTAAAGATCATTGTCCTCAATTATATAGAAGGATCTATAGACTTCAGAATAAAAGTATGTGATTCCAAATAATAAGAGTAGAGTGTACTAGGTTTCTGAAATAATAGATGCTCAAAAAGTAGAGAACTAGTGTATGTCCTTCCTATCTAGCATTTCCACCAATAAATAATATTCCTTGCCTTAGGCATATTATAGGAATCCCTCTAGGGCCCTATGAGTGCATATATGTGCAGCATAAGTTCTCGGAATATCCGCAGACTCCCTATGCCTAGACCTTGACGACTAACTTGTGACAGCTTGTCACCTATATAGACATTGGCAACTTGCTCCTTGTCTCCCTCAAATACCCCTTGATAGCTTTTCATATGGTATAATCATGAGAAATCACTTACTCCACTAGAGTAAACAAATAATACTATGCTCATCCACAACAATCGACTATGTCCCAATCTTTGCGAAAAAATACTAAAAAAAATGGAAATCTTTTCCAAGTACTGCTTAATCTCTAAGATCAAGGAAGTATGCTTGATTTACTCACTATAATGAAATGAAACTCAAGAGATTCCCATCATGATCCAAGTTGTGAATCTAAAATATCAATTTGTCAATGGTCTAGACTATGGACCAAGATGTCAATCTATCAATGATCCAAACTATGGACCAAAATGTCCATCTATGATATATAATAGTCCAAACTATGGATCAAAATATCTCCCATATATAATGAGGACCATAATATGAGTCCACTAACTACACTAAAAAATGGTAACTAGATGTGTGCACACTCATAGCTCACTAAGCTAAGCATCTAGCTCACCTCATACACACTATGTTTGAACCATGGCCTATCCTCGGGCATATGAAATAGAGTAGTACACACTCTATGAACTTCTTCTTATTGCAATTATAAAGCCTATTCATAGTTCATATTTGCAAACCTTGTCTTTTCTCTTCTAGGCTACTAACCTAAGGACTTGCCTTGGTTTGCAATCACATTCAAAGTGACTGTCTCAACTGCCCCTCTATTGTCTAATAATAAGAAGATCATATGAATGAACAACAAATCATAAAAAAAATACAATCTCAAAGACTTCTCTCCTATACCCTCTATCCTACACCTAGGTAGAATACAAAGCTTGATATGTCCCACACCACCAAACATTATACCCCACATAGATGCATGTATGAGACTAAATCGGTGAGTACTCACAACTATAAATATAAAAATGAAATCATGAAGTGTTCCTGAAGTGTTTCCTTCCCTCGATCGAAAGAATAGATTCATTCCAATGACTCTATCCCTCATAACCATTTGTAACATCACCTCATCTTGAGTTGAGAAATCAGAAGTTGTAAGATACATCAAGTCAACTAGAGTTCTGAAGGATGCGGCTTGCATCAAATATCAACTCATGCAACTTGAGTGAAATAATAACTCACAAGAAATTGGAATTTATATAGCTTGTGTCAATCCAAAATATATGAAATGAGAACAACTACTAAATTTCTCCAGTTCCATGCTCTCATGGCATTGCATATATTTTTGAAAAATTTTGACTCAATCTCCTCTGTCCTACTAAAAATGATCATCATAAACCAATGGTCAATAAACACATATCTAGTTCATGGCTAGCCCATGGTGATCACACCATAGGGAAAAAAAAATCATAAAAAAGTTGTGGAAAATGTTTTCCTTTTGACAATAATTCCTACATAAACAACTTTGAATATTAGCATATTGAAGCTTAACTTTAACTAACTTGAGAACCTATGAATTTTTCCAATCTTATATAGCTTCTCTAAAGCTTCAGTTAGGCCAAAAAATCACTTGATTTGGATACTTTCTCAAAGTTTTATCACCATTTCATTGGAACGGTCGAACACTTGATGACCAACTCTGGAAGTGTACAAGGTCATCTTCTTGAAGCCTTTAGACTGATGAAACAAACTCCAAATTTTATTTTCTTTATGCCCAAATCTAGATAAACGTACTTGGTTTAATTTTACAAAATTTCAATTTAAAATTCAATCAAATACTCATTCAAATGTATCATTTTATCTCTATTACATCCGCACTTAGATGAGCCTTTAAACAATGTTGCTGTAGTTTTAGAATATCCGCAAACTATAAAGATAAATTCCAAAATCTTTGAATTTTGAGCATATCATAGGGTCTATACTAGAGTAGGTTCTCCAAGAAAAAGTTTTGAAATTGGAGCTTCCAATATGAAAAAACCATGTGTTTAGTAGACACATGTATCACTCTTTGGCAAATCCTCACCAGAAATTGTTCTAAGAAGAATAGGTCATTTGACCTACCAATTGATGTCCAGTTTCTTCCAACCATGTTATAGGAAAGTAAATTAGCTATACGATCTACTTTTATTGTTATAAACTCATAGTATTTGGACATTTGAGTCTTTCACAATGACCAAAATACTAAGCCTCTATACCTACAAAATTTTCAAAATTTGCATAAGCTAACTTTTACTCTCTTCTTTATATCTCCTACTTGGGGATACATTTCCTCTTGAATTTTGTACACCCCATCTAGAAATTTTCATCTAATATTAGAAAGGAAAATCATCCAATTTGAATAAACGCACTACGAGAACCAATCACCTCTAGGTGACATGGTCTATGGTCATTTCATAAATTCTAGAGGCTATACTTTCATGTGTAGAGATTATTTGAATTATTAAATGATCTCTAAAATTATTGAAAATTGTTATAGACAATGTTGATCTATCAAGCTTATGCAGCCAACAAAAATCATGCAATTGGGATCTAGAAATGAAGAGAAATGTGCTTTGTAACATGTCTATGTCACTTGTTTCAAGCCTCTACCACTATTAATAGCACTTCTAATGCGGAGGTAATTTGATCTTTGTAAAAAATACCCAAGTTACTTGAAAATTGGTTAGTTTAAACAAAATCCTACCAGCTAATGGCTCTCCAAATTTAAATAAATTTGGGCATTCCCTGAATGAGCAACATCCAAATCTCTATGAGTTGTTATCTCACTAACTATCTACTGAATTATTTTTTAAAACCTAAAAATGAGGAGACATGTTAATCCTTATGATTTAGACATATTCATTCATTCTCTTCAATGGAATATGACATGGAGACATATCCATGTATATAATGATCATCTAGAGCAATGCAAACCAATTAAGAATCCAAATCATCTCGTCGAAAAATTGACTCTTTACATAGTATCCACCTTTCAATGAAAGTGAATATCTATGGATGTCATTCTAGTCATTTTGCTTCTTCTACATTTATTAACCTCATCACAACAAATCACATACAATCATTTATTACTCGTATTGATGATCATAACTATATCACTCTCGTACTGACTCCGGATAAACTTCTATATCAAGTACATAGAATCACATGAAGAACAATTCATGTGCTCATGACTTAGTGTACAAAACTGCATTTAATTGTTCTTGAGGAGTATACCTTTGACATTTTACTTTGTAAAGGAAAAATTAGCCTATTCATGGTACTTCTATCATGTACCTCATGCTCACCCTAACACATCATGGTGATACATAAAAATGCTCTTCTATGGATAGAAAATGCATCATGCACTTCACCTTTCTAGAAATCATATTATCTATGTATGCATGCATCCACTAACGCATCTTCTTCTCTACTTCAATTACTTTATATGCTTTAAGCTATATTGCACACATAATACTTCCTCTCTCTTACAACACAACATCACCCTAGTTCTCAAATGGCATATAATGCCATATGGCTAAAAAATTTCAATAGTACTTCCCTAGGAAAATGAGGACCAAAAAGAAATAACAATGATATAATGATAGACATCAGCGTAGTGGTAAGCAAACCAATTTCTTAGCTGCTAAATCTTGCAAATAAGAAGCTTTTCCAATCTGTGTTGTTGGGCACTACATGCCCTCATAACAGTGTCTTTTCTCACTTCAATACCTACACAAAGATATTTAAACACACAACAAAAATCTTTGCATGCTTTTGTGAATCAACGTAAGTTAGTGCATAGATGAATTCATATCAAAACTAACTTTCATGCATATTCCAATATTGGTTTCATAAAATTGGAAGAGAATACAATGCAAAATTATAAAATTTCATGCAAAAAGTATTCAAATGAATATATTTGAGAGCAAAAATATGATACAAAGGTATGAAAATGAATTCATTCCTATCCCAAATTGTATTATGGGATTACTTCAGATACAAGGATCAAGATATATAATGATGCAGATTGGGCACATAACTCTCATGATAGAAGATCAACACATGGGTATTTCTATTATGTGGGAGATAAGTTAATTTCATGGTGTTCTGAGAAGCAACATACAGTTGCTTTATCATCTACAAAAGCAAAGTACAAAGGTATGGTAGAAGCTGCAAAGGAAGTCATATGGCCAAAAACTCTTATGAAGAGTTTTGATATCATTCATAATAGTTTTATCATTTGTGGAGACAACATGAGTTCTTTGTATTTGGTAGCTAACCCTGCGTTTCATGTCAGGACTAAACATATTGAGATCCAATATCATTTTCTAAGAAAAAGGTTGTTGATAAAGAAATAGAAATCATCCATACTCCTACAAAGGATCAACTTCAGATATGTTGACAAAGAGTTTGGATGGACCCAAGGTGGAGAGATTTAAAGACATGGCAGGGATAAAGAAGATGCAGGTAATCACAATTGATGATTGAGGGGCAGTTGTTGGAGCAAGACAATCAACAATTGATGATTATAGGAAACTTAGGAGTGAAGACTTGAAGAAAAGAGTGAAGCCTAAGAGTATGAAGTGAAGTAGAGGTTTAGAAAGAGATGGTCTAGATACACATCTATATTAGCTTTGTAAATGCTTCACAAATACTTGAAGTAATGATGAATCCACACTCATATGTATATATACACTTGTATATAGTCGTGATATATATGAGAGATAAATTATAGATGAGATAGAGAGGTGTAGATCATAAGTTGAATGAGTATCATCCATTTGATGTAAGATGAGTTGAATAGAAGAAGTCTTTTGAGAATTCGGCGTCGATTTTTCCTCCATTTCTCCTTCTGTGTTTGATCATTTCATTAATCCTTTTGTAGATGTCTAAGTCCATAGTTAATGCATGTATGGTCAAGATTTGAGATCTAATTGTAATTAGTCTGAGAGAATTGTGAGTAGGAACAATTGTATGTGAAGAAGTGATAAGTGTCTTCTAAAACAGGTGCAAATTCAATGATCAAATAATTGATTAGATCTGATTGCATAGTGTAACGTTTTACACAAATCAGGAGTCAAAATCTAAGCTTGAAGGTAAACCATCTATATCTAGAATCATTTTATTAAAGAGCTTACATTTTGTGAGAAGAAACTATTTAAAGTTGCATATGTAAAAGTCACCTGTAGAAAGTGCTTGTTTTAGACACACGTTTACTTATTGAAGTAAATCAGAAGTTTTGTAACTTCTTTTGAATAACTTTAACTTGGACTAGTTGTGGAAACAATAGAAGAGTGTTTTATCAAATTATCATAGAAAACTTTTTTTCGTTATTCAATTTGAAAATTTTGTGAGACAGTCTTTTCTGAGTGAAGTTAGTTTTCATAGAGAAGCTGAGTGTTCATATTTTGGTAGAAGGTTTCAAAATTGGTGAAATTGTTGAGCTATACTTGACAAAGAGGTGTTCTAAACTCAAGTGTAGCTTTTCTTTTGGAGGTTAATAATCTCCATTAGGTTTCTGTGGCTTTGAGGCTCCTAAGGTGGAGTTTGACTCACCTTTAGGAGAGCAATGATCACCTACGATGAGCGAGACTAGGAAGAAATTTTTGAGGTTCTTGTGCTACATTACGGCTGAGAAAGGGACTTAGAGGTAGGATAGGGGAATCCAGTTTGATGAGCCTATTTGTGACTAGTCAGTTGTGTCATATATATTCGTTATGCCCAATAAAGTAACGATGCAGTGATGATCGATCTATCAACCCTCACAGATATAATTTTTTTTTTGTATGCATGATATGTTGGATGAGTTGGGGGAGATGCTCCTTTTTGCTTCTCCCTAACTCTCTAGACATGGGCAGTGAAAAATGAAAAAAAGGAAAAAGAAGAAAAAACCAAAAATCGTGTACATATGTGCGCTAGTGCGCTATGACAGGTTAGTAGGTGGCCAAAGTCATCGTGGCCAGGTGGTCAAGATTGCAAGCTGACGCCGGATTTGTCATAGCCCTAGACATTTACGTGCCTACATATGTTTGGTGCTTCATGCCATAGTGGGCTGATAAGTGAGTGGAACCATCTTGGCTAGGCAATGGAGACCACGAGCCGTACCCAGCTTTGCTAGGGCTAGCATGTATATATGTGTGTGTATATCGTGTATACGTCATTGCACGCTATCTTGCATTGGTAGACAGGTGGAACAAACCTGGCCGGGTGGTCAAGGCCATAAATCACATCCGATTCTAACATAGGCCAACTCGTGAGAAAATGAAAAAGCAGAAAAGAGAAGGAAACCCAGGGGGAGAGACAAAGAGGAGGGCGGTGATCACCCAGATAGGTGCGTTCTTTTACATATATGTATCTCGAGTCCAATGCTGACGATGGCATAGCTGTTATATGTGCCTAGACGATAAGTTGTAAGCGACTTGTTGAATTTGGATTTTCCAATGTTATTGATAGCTCCATTTTCAAGATTGGTAATGGGTGTTTTCTCCTTGAAATACCCTTACCCTTATCTAGTGTCATTGTGTGTGATCAGTTTTTTGGGATGTGAGTGAGACTACATTTTAGATGGCCTCATTTTTGCTTATATATACATCATGATTATAGGAGCTCTTAGATGTAGATGCATGGGGATACATGTTGGTTGATCCCCTTTTTTTTATGTTTTTTGTACTAAGCTTTTTGATGAGTTTGCAGGTGAGAAGAGTATGACAATGGTAGACGACTTCATTAAGGTATGTTCGATACGTACGTGTTTTTGATGAGTAATGTGGTGTGTGTTGGTTTTCTACAATTTTTCCGAGTGGTCGTGGAAAGGTAAATTCATGATTAGGTTATGAAAGTCTTTTTAGGTGACTGAATTCGTTGATTACCTTCATATCTTGGGTTGGGGGGAAAACACGTGGATCATATGTTCTTGTTGAGCTTGTTTGCAGGATTGGTCTAGTGAGAATCAGACTTGTGATTATGCCATGGATATATTTGAAGTTTTTTGGTTTTGAATTTATGACTGGTATTGCGGGAAATGAACGGATGATATGTTTTCGTCGATTTTTTTTTGCAGGATAGAATGAAATGGAAAGGATTTATATGAGGAGATATGAGTAGGTATGGGAGCATTTGATCCATGGTGACATGAACATAAGTATGTGTATGCATGGGTATAGGTCATGGTGCAAATGGAAGGATGCATTTAGTATTGAAAAAGAGTCTCCATGTATGAGGATCAAGTATGATGAAAGAGTTTGGAATAGGTGTGCGTGTAATTTGTCATGATTGCATGAGTTGGAATGATTGGATTATGATACTTTAAATGAGCTAAACATTTGGATGAAATGCCAGGAGGAAAGCAAGATTGCACCAGTAGCAGAAATACTCATTGAGGACGACTTCATGAGCAGAAGGGTGGAGTATGTTAACTAGAACTATTGTCGATTCTTTTGCATGAACATGTCCTCGTTGTGTGGGATGGATGCTTGATTGCAGGTACTTGAAGCGGAAAATGTGTGTTTCATGGAAGAGGAGCACTAGAATGTTTTGCTAAGATGAAGCTTGAAGGAGTTCTTCCTAATGTTGTTATTGTTGTTCACAGCTTAAAAGCTTGTTGTAGTGTGGAGGCCATTGATGAGGGTAGGAAAGTACATGAAGTATTGGCTCACAAGGGGCTTATGTGATCAAATGTCTTTGTTGGTTGCACTATTGTTAGCATGTATACAAAAGTCGGATTGCTCACGAGAGCATAAGAACTATTCCATGATCTCCCTCTTAAAGATGTGAATGTCGAGAATGTTTCAATTTTGGGCTGTGGGAAATATGAGCATGTTCATGATGCAATCACTTGTTTTGAGCAGATGCAAGTTGAGGGAATCCATCCAAATTCTAGCACTTTTGTTCATTTCCTGAATGCTTATTTCCATGCATGCTGGGTAAGTAAAGGTCACAACTATTTTGAGGTCCAGTGCAAGGAATTCAGTAATTTTCGTCATCATGAACACCATACCAGCATTCTATCCTTTGTGCAAATTTTGGTCATTTGGATGCTAATTTATTCACCTACTAAAGCAAGTTGGAAAAGCCAAAAAGAAGATGTAAAACTACTAATTATGGAAGCCACTAGAGCTAGTTGAAGGTTAGCAGGGTTAGTCTAGATAAAGTATATTCATGTCATGCAATCATAATTTTCAAGAATACACCATGCGTCCGAGGGTTTTTTTCCTTCATGAGAACTAGGGATCCCATGTGAAAAAGAGTAGTAGTGTAAGCTTGCCAAGAAGGAACTAGTGGAGCAGTTGAGACTAAAGAGTGCTCCCAATAGGAAGGCTTATTCTAAAGAGTATTGCATCTAGGGGAACCTAAGGGTAGTGAAGGAGAGGTGCATGGATTTTTTCAACAAATGATATCTCATGCATTCAAGAGTGAGTATAGGAACGGGGTGAAGGTGTATCTTGATTGAAGTAAAAAGGGATGATAGTACATGTTCTACCATATGCAATAGAAAAGGATTTTTGCCAAAAAGGAAAAGAGCTATTGTTGGAGAGGATGGATGTAACTCCGACTCAAACTTGCACAAACAAGAAGGAACATTAGGGGAAAAATGAGCCCTGCATGGGCCTTGTAAGGATTCCTAATTTGTAGGGATTAAAAAGCTAAGTCTAAGGGATTAAGGGGGCATGCTAAACCACTAGTGGTATTCCATATAAAATAATAGTTGAAAGATTTTGGAGTTTGAATTCAAAAAGAGGAGTTTTCTTCACCTTTGGATGCTTCATTTTAATGGCCACGATTTGAAGCGAAAAAGATGTAGAGAGATAATATTTGACATTAGTTAGATTTAAGAGAATCTTACGGATTTGTTCGTAGGCCCTTTGCATAATTATTGGGCGTTAGATCTCTTGAAATCCAATGGTGCAACAAATTTG
The DNA here is from genome assembly GCA_020310875.1 of Ceratopteris richardii. NCBI lineage: Eukaryota > Viridiplantae > Streptophyta > Polypodiopsida > Polypodiales > Pteridaceae > Ceratopteris > Ceratopteris richardii. Next base: position 85,122,845 of record CM035408.1, on the reverse strand, counting down.
GTGCTGAGCGCATTTGCTCAAGCAATGGGAGCCGTTTGATCGTGCAGGAATCCAATGGTCGAGACGTGAAGGTGCCTTTTCCATTTCGGAGATGAATCTGAGCCTTTAGATCATCCCAAGATCCTATGGTCCAAATTTGACGTGCAAAAAACCAGGGCCTTTGAAGGCATACCGTCCAATCAAAGTGCAAATCCAAGGGTGCATATAAAATGGCGCACTTTTGAGCAAACAATAGATCTAAGCCATTGAAAGTAATACAAATCCAAGGTTCCATGTTCCAAGATGCCTTGAATTTTGCCACTCAACTTCAACCATTGGATCAATGAGTCAATCCAAGGGCTCTTACTTATTTCCAAGCTTTTCAAAACAATTCAAATGGCCAAAATCATGAGTTCTAGGTGGTTTTTCTCTCTTTGATCACACAAAAACAATGGAAGCCTATGCCTAGCCTATATGATTAAGGGACTAGACACTGGCCACCACCCTCTTCCTATTGGTCCATCACTAATCACTCCTTAATCTAATAGGCCTATGCACGGTTCATTTTTTCCCATAATGAGGAGTGGAATTGGCAGCGTGTAGATGTCATATTTGAAAAAACAAGTGGAGAAGGGTTCCAAGAAAAAGAAACACACACACACACACATGCGATAGATTGTGATCTTTGTTATGCATGAATATGAAGTAAACACCTCAAAAAGTCTTCCTTCATTCACGATATTTCAAAAGAATTGACTGCTAGATTTCCCCAAAAACTCTTGGGAAGATGGTAAGATCAAGAACATGGATGTTTCCAAAGTGGTGCTGTCACATTCATTTTGGTGGGAATGTGTTACAAATACAAAGCTAAAAAAATGGTAAGACCTTCTTCACCATGTTAAAGTGATGATATGTGCTCTTGATTTTGATACTACAAAAGTCCCTTTGAAATTTAATGAAGGTGCACACGGGCAATAACCAATGTTGGGGTGGAGGGCCTTGTTGTAGTTCAAAAGCTTCAAAAGGGACTTGCAAAATTATCAAGGGGTGCTGCAGTTCTCAAGTGAGGAAGGTATTCCTAATTAGACAAAGCAATTTGAAGGCATCCACTCATACCATAGTAGCTTGCTTGGAGAAGGCTAAGTGGAAAAATAGCTTGGGTGCAGGACAAGAAACTCTCCCCGGGATTGTGCTATTATGTAGTGTGCAAAGACATATCTATTGACCTCAAGGGTTAGACAAAATTGGACCTGATGTTTTGCAACATATGGTAGAGAGGAGGCATCATGGACAAGGTAGTATGAGTTCGTCTGCTAATATGCATGCTAGAGCTAGGCACATGAAGACATTTTTTTATGTAAGATGATTGCGTCAAAATCTATGCAAGAAGTTAGGTCTGTAAGAAATGATGGTAGACAAATTGTAATGTGGGACCTCTGAGTGATATCAAGGTTTGATCTTTGAATGTCCTAAGCGAATTGAGTACTGTGTTGTGTTATATTTTTGCTGAGGTTCGCTTTTTAAGGACAAAGAAGCGCATGATAAACTTGTTGTTTTCAGTTTTGAGTCCCTCTAAGCATTCCCCTGGCCAACCAATATCATTCCATTGAACGTCCTTGCATAGGATCGGAAGTGTGTCTCCGCATGGCAGTACAAGTGTTGATGTTTTAGTATTCGGGTGAGGGCATCTTCTGACTTCTTAATGAATTTGAGCATTGGTTTTGGGAGAGAGAGAGAGAGAGAAAAAAGAAACGAAAAGGAGTGAGAGAAAGAAGGACAGAGTCAAGGAGTATGAGACTATTTGGCCAAAGTAGGAAAACAAATGTTTGAATTTTGTGTTTCAAAACTTTATAAATTCGATTGTGATATGATAGAATAGAAGGATTTTAAAATTCAATTCAAAAGAGGAAAGTAGACTTGATAAATATGATCATATAGATGCATGACTTATGTCTATGTGGAATCCTAATTTTTGCTTCTACATGCATCTAGATCCTTAGCTCAAAATAAGGGGTTAAGCCTGTCCTCTTAAAACAAAAAAGTTTCAAATGTAAAAAACAAAAATATTATGAACCGAAGTTTATACTTTATTCCAACCCAAAAAATTAAAATATGAATTACACCTACATGAAGCTGATGTTGGAAAAGTCTATGATGAAACAAAATTATGAAGCAAATATGAAGACTAGTTGTGGAAAACACTTCTATCATTAGAAATTGAGCAAACAAGCCGGATTTCTGTGTAAATAGAGTTAGCTGAATTTCTTTGATATGAATCATTGTAAATATGTGAGTATTCATTAGTGGAGCTTAAAATTTGATATTTTAATCAACTAGATTCTGAAATGAAAACTCATTTGCATCTTGCTTAAATTCAAAAAAATTTTGAGAGTGAATGGATTCCCTTAAAAGAATTTGATATTGCTTAATGACTTATTTTCAGGTTGGCCCATCAAGATGCTGTGTAGGTTTGGTGGGGGTGGATGCACTCTGCTGATGATAAGGTTACCTTGGAGAAAAACTAATGAAGCTTCAAGTGGAACCAATCTTCAATTTTGCATATGTTCCTTAATCTATGTTCTTAACTTAGACAATATCTTGAAGTTCCATGAAAATGATTCTGAAATCCCATGAAGATGATACTAACAATGCAATTCGTCAAGAACAAAAGTCTGGAAATGTTGTGATCTCTTCAAATACTATTGCCATAAAACTAATCACAAGCCACTTGACCTTGATCTTTGCAATAATTCATGCTTTGGGTGCTTTGGCAAGGGTTTTTATGGTGGCTTTCTCATGGCGATGATGGGATTATGTATCTCATGTTTGAGATTTATTTTTTCACGCTTGAGCTCTTGCTCCATGCAATGCATTTTGATGTTCAGAGAAATACACGTCTCGTTAATAATATTGGTGTTGCTGCTGCAAAATTATTACTTCTATGAGAGGCCTCTTTCTTGCTTCAAACTCTCAATAACATTGAAAGGATGGAGCTTAGTGGAGGCTGAAGACATCTTCTATTGAAATTAGATGGGATATTTTGGCGACGCTATTTCAAGGACTTCTCCAATAAAACATCTCACGTACTTCTCTAATAAAATAAAATTGGCGATCGTCGATTTTCTACCCCGATCAATTAAAATAGGAGAGGACTTTTCAACAACGGATCTCTAAGTTTAGAGAGCAAAGACTATGAAGAGGGACACTAACGCCATCTGTGGGGGCGCATACTCTACTCATTCACGTAGCCTATGTCTGCATACTCCAGCTTTTTTTTTTCCGTTTCCTACCTCAGCCAAGCTTCGATCAAATCTGCACAAGTTGATCTCAAAGTCACACAAATTGAATCTTATGAACGGTGCTACATATTCGTTTATTGCAAGCTTTAATGTATTAAAGTCGGATAAGAACGATGAGATCTCTCCTATGTGTGACCCTCTTCTACCTTTTCATACATATGTTATATGTGTGATGGTTAGTTCAACACTCAGATCATCACGATTTTGTTTTGATTATAACAATTTGATTCACTAAACATCACGAAAATCACCAGATATACTTTAAAGCGTCAAATCTGAACAGCTTGTCAATAAAAGATGCAAATCTAATTGATCGAACAAATGCACTTTAAGAGTTAATGGATGTTTTCAATTGTTAATAGCAAAAATTGAAAGTGAATTGGAGGGTTCATAGTGTTTTACGATCTATTGTTTAGGATTCACAGTCTGTGTTACTGAGTGCATGCGTCTTTCCAAATTTGCACATTCAATTCTTGCATATGAAATATGATTTTCCTTATGATGAACGAATGGCAAAGTCTTTGAACATAGAGTGATGAAACGATTGCTTCAAAGGCACATTGGGATAAGAAGAATGATTTTGCATTTGAACTACTACTCATCTCTGAATTTTCATTAGACACCTGAGTTTGCTAAAGTCACCGTGCATGAACCGTTCAATTTGGTAGTTGAGTTGATCCACCAACTCAGCGTTCCCATCTTCTTCAAAATGTTAGGATATCCCTCAAGCTATGAACCTTACTAAATCTTCCTGTTGCTCCAACACACACTAATGAATGATCCAGCTTGGATTTATATCTTGTTTGAGGAGATGATGGATAGATTCTAGAGATGAAGTGGTGCTCCAAAATCCTGCTTAAACCAACCAAGAACAAATTGTGGAGAGTAGACTAGACCCGTTGAGCTTCCCAACAATCATAAATAATCACCTATATGCTTTGGAGCATGATCCTCTAATCAATGCATCAAAAGAGATGAGTAGAAACTTCAACTAAGTGTCGAGACTTACGATTTTGGTCTCTACGCATGTTCAATAAAATGAATAGTGCTCTCAACCTACTAGAAATTGAATAAATTCCTTTTGGGAGTATCTAGTTAACTTAGATAGACACCAATAACAACGTATTTCAATAAAAATGATCAAGAGTACATTGAGAATGATGCTGAGCAAGTTAGATGACTATCCCGACATTTTGGGGCTCATATAGTATATAGACCTGTGAGCAAGGAATTGAAGATATCTCAAGATTGAGAAAAGCAATGATAATAAAACTTTGTAGCTATGAAAAGGACATTATGATGAATCTATAGCACTTTAGATCACATCAAATGCTCAGATTTACACTAAGAATAAAGTCTAAGAAGATCATTGTTCTCAAATCAACTTGACAGAGAAGTTAAGTAGAGAAGTGATCAATATATATATGTATTAAATCACATAAGAATACAATGACATTGGCAATCTATGATTGCACAATGTGAGGGTAGCAAAGTGTCTATAGAATGAGCTGTCTAATCATTGAAAAACCCTTATCAAATGATCTCCAAAGCGGGCTCTATTTCATGTGAGTTTTTGATTCATTTTTATAGCTAGAGTTGGAGCCAACTTTTGAATTCAAATTTGAGCTCTTACCATAAAGTGAATCCTTAAATTTAGGACTTACTTTCACATCTATCAACTACCAAGTACTTCGAGATTAGATTCCTCCTAACTCCTGGTGGGAATAGTGCAATTAACATATGCACTTTTACAAGGATAAAAATAAGTTGATTTTTACAAGAGAATATTCATGTGTGACTATATTATGAAATAAATGCTAATTGTCCAAGTCTATAGGCTTGGACTCATTTGCATCAACAATTCCCCCTCAAACCTAACATGCTTGGTCTTCATTTCTCTTTGATTTCCTGCAATCTAGTCATCATCTTGAACCAGTTCATCTTAGTTCCATCCAAAGATTTTGTGAGCATATCTATAAATTGCAAATTGTTCGATACATAGGACAATTTGATGTCCTTGGTAGGTAGCATTTCTCTTACATAATGATAGTGCACTAAAATGTGCTTAGTCCTGGCATGATACACAAGATTGGAAGCCGAATGAAGTGAGCTGGTGTTATCTCTAAAGATCATTGGATTATAAGAATGTAATCCCAAATCTATGTAAAGTAATTTGAGCCACATAGCCTCTTGTGTTGCATTTTCTAGCCTCTATATTTTTCTTCAGTTGATGACAATGCCATAGTTGGTTGTTTCTTTGATGACCATGAAATTAGGTTTGAACCTACAAAAGATAAGTAGCCAGAAGTGCTCCTCCTATCATCTTTTGAGTCAGCCGAATCTGCATTAGAGTACATCTTGATATCCAAATTAGATGTGAATGGATAAAATAGCCCTTCGTTTATAATACCCTTTAGGTATATTAACGTCCTCTTGGCAGCTTCCAAGTGAGGTTTTGTTGGTGCATGCATAAATTTGCTTAATGTACTTACTCCATAACATATGTTCACTCTTGTTAGGGTTGCATAATTGAGACTCCCAACAAACCTTTGATAATCTGTAATATCTTCAAGAACTTCTCCCTCATGAGAACTAAGGTTTTGATTGAGTTTAATGGGTGTACCTACACTTTTAACATTCTCCATCTTAAATTTGACTAACATATCATGAATGTACTTCCTCTAAGTAATAAAGATTCCAGAATCTAAATATACAAGTTTGAATGCAAGACAGTATGTTAACAACCCAAGATCACTGATTTTCAATTCTTCCATCATTTGAGCTTTAATTTGCTTGATACCATTGGCATCATTCCCTATAATGATGATGTCATCCACATAAACACATATGTAAATGACTTATGAGTTATTCTTCCTAAGGAACACAGAAGAATCTCCTTTGCGAACAACAAGACATTGGTCTTGCAAATATGTGACAAGCATATGGTTCCAAGCTCTAGGAGCTTGTTTTACACCATAGAGTGCCTTCCTTAATTTGCATACATAATCTAGTTTGTCCTTTTCTTCATACCCTGGTGGTTGAGCCATATATACTTCTTCTGAGATCCATCCATTTAGGAATGCATTTTTAATATCTAACTGATACAAGTTCCAATTCTCTAAAGCACCAATGCTTAATAAAACTCTGATTGTTGGCATCTTAGCCATAGTTGATAAGATATCCACATAATCCACTCCATGGGTTTGAACAAGCCCTTTGCCCCTACCCTTTCTTTATATCTGTCAATTGAACCATCAGAAAATTTCTATACTTTTTAAATCCACCTAGATCCTATTACCTACATGCTTGGTTTCTTGGGAGCCAAATGCAAAGTGTTGTTCTCGTGAAGTGCTTCAATTTCTTTCTCCATGGAGTTTTACCATTCTTTCTTCTTCTTGGCTCCTTCAAATGAAGAAGGCTCTTCTGACATAGAATCTTTAGTCATGTATACAAAATGCTTGATGACTAATGATGTGTCATAGCCATACCTTATGGGTTTCTTACTTTCCCTTCGAGATCTTCTAAGTGCTTGATTGGATGATTCTCGAATGTCTTCCAATTGTCTTGCCCTTGGACACCTACATGAATTACACCTACATGAAGCTGATGTTGGAAAAGTCTAGGATGAAACAAAAATATGAAGCAAATATGAAGACTAGTTGTGGAAAACACTTCTATCATTAGAAATTGAGCAAACAAGCCGGATTTTTGTGTAAATAGAGTTAGCTAAATCTCTTTGATATGAATGATTGTATATATGTGAGTATTCATTAGTGGAACTTAAGATTTGATATTTTAATCAACTAGATTCAGAAAGGAAAACTCATTTGAATCTTGCTTAAATTCAAAAAAAAATTGAGAGTGAATTGATTCCCTTAAAAGAATTTGATATTGCTTGATGACTTATTTTTAGGTTGGCCCATCAAGATGTTGTGTAGGTTTGGTGGGGGTGGATGTCACACACATTGCACTCTGCTTATGATAAGGTTACCTTGGAGAAAAACTAATGAAGCTTCAAGTGGAACCAATCTTCAATTTTGCATATGTTCCTTAATCTATGTTCTTAACTTAGACAATATCTTGAAGTTCCATGAAAATAATTCTGAAATCCCATGAAGATGATTCTAACAATGCAATTCGTCAAGAACAAAAGTCTGGAAATGTTGTGCTCTCTTCAAATACTATTGCCATAAAACTAATCACAAGCCACTTCACCTTGATCTTTGCAATAATTCATGCTTTGGGTGCTTTGGCAAGGGTTTTTATGGTGGCTTTCTCATGGCGAGGATGGGATTATGTATCTCATGTTTGAGATTTATTTTTTCATGCTTGAGCTCTTGCTCCATGCAATGCATTTTGATGTTCAGAGAAATACACGTCTCCTTAATAATATTGGTGTTGCTGCAGCCAAATTATTACTTCTATGAGAGGCCTCTTTCTTGCTTCAAACTCTCAACAACATTGAAAGGATGGAGCTTAGTGGAGGCTGAAGATATCTTCTATTGAAATTAGATGGGATATTTTGGCGACGCTATTTCAAGGACCTCTCCAATAAAACATCTCACGTACTTCTCTAATAAAATAAAATTGGCGATCGTCGATTTTCTACCCCGATCAATTAAAATAGGAGAGGATTTTTCAACAACGGATCTCTAAATTTAGAGACCAAAGATTATGAAGAGGGACACTAACGCCATCTGTGGGGGCGCATACTCTACTCATTGACGTAGCCTATGTCTGCATACTCCAGCTTTTTTTTCTCGGTTCCTACCTCAGCCAAGCTTCGATCAAATCTGCACAAGTTGATCTCAAAGTCACACAAATTGAATCTTATGAACGGTGCTACATATTCGTTTATTGCAAGCTTTAATGTATTAAAGTCGGATAAGAACGATGAGATCACTCCTATGTGTGACCATCTTCTACCTTTTCATACATATGTTATATGTGTGATGCTTAGTTCAACACTCAGATCATCACGATTTTGTTTTGATTATAACAATTTGATTCAATAACATCACGAAAATTACCAGATATACTTTAAAGCGTCAAATCTGAACAGCTTGTCAATAAAAGATGCAAATCTAATTGATCGAACAAATGCACTCTAAGAGTTAATGGATGTTTTCAATTGTTAATAGCAAAAATTGAAAGTGAATTGGAGGGTTCATAGTGTTTTACGATCTATTGTTTAGGATTCACAGTCTGTGTTACTGAGTGCATGCGTCTTTCCAAATTTGCACATTCAATTCTTGCATATGAAATATGATTTTCCTTATGATGAACGAACGGCAAACTCTTTGAACATAGAGTGATGAAACGATTGCTTCAAAAGCACACTGGGATAAGAAGAATGATTTTGCATTTGAACTACTACTCATCTCTGAATTTTCATTAGACACCTGAGTTTGCTAAAGTCACCCTGCATGAACCGTTGAGTTTGGCAGTTGAGTTGATCCATCAACTCAGCGTTTCCATCTTCTTCAAAATGTTAGGATATCCCTCGAGCTATGAACCTTACCAAATCTTCCTGTTGCTCCAACACACACTAATGAATGATCCAGCTTGGATTTATATCTTGTTTGAGGAGATGATGGATAGATTCTAGAGATGAAGTGTTGCTCCAAAATCCTGCTTAAACCAACCAACAACAAGTTGTGGAGAGTAGACTAGACCCGTTGAGCTTCCCAACAATCATAAATAATCACCTATATGCTTTGGAGCATGATCCTCTAATCAATGCATCAAAAGAGATGAGTAGAAACTCCAACTAAGTGTCCAGACTTATGATTTTGGTCTCTACACATGTTCATTAAAATGAATAGTGCTCTCAACCTACTAGAAATTGACTAAATTCCTTTTGGGAGTATCTAATTAACTTAGATAGAAACCAATATCAAATTATTTCAATAAAAATGATCAAGAGTACATTGAGAATGATGTTGAGCAAGTTGGATGACTATCCCGACATTTTGGGGCTCATATATTATATGGACCTGTGAGCAAGGAATTGAAGATATCTCAAGATTGAGAAACGCAACGATAATGAAACTTTGTAGCTATGAAAAAGACATTATGATTAGTCTATATCACTTTAGCTCACATCAAATGATCATATTTACACTAAGAATAAAGTCAGAGAAGATCATTGTTCTCAGATCCACTTGACAGAGAAGTTAAGTAGAGAAGTGATCAAGATATATGTTTTAAATCACATAAGAATACAATGACATTGGCAATCTATGATTGCACAATGTGAGGGTAGCAAAGTGTCTATAGAATGAGCTGTGTAATCATTGAAAAACCCTTCTCAAATGATCTCCAAAGTGGTCTCTATTTCACGTGAGTTTTTGATTCATTTTTATAGCTAGAGTTAGAGCCAACTTTTGAATTCAAATTTGAGCTCTTATCATAAAGTGTATCCTAAAATTTAGGACTTACTTTCACATCTATCAACTACCAAGTACTTCGAGATTAGATTCCTCCTAACTCCTCGTGGGAATAGTGCAATTGACATATGCACTTTTACAAGGATAAAAATAAGTTGATTTTTACAAGAGAATAGTCATGCGTGACTATATTATGAAATAAATGCTAATTGTCCTATTCTATAAGCTTGGACTCATTTGCATCAACAACTCCCCCTCAAACCTAATATTCTTGGTCTTCATTTCTCTTTGATTTCCTGCAACATAGTCATCATCTTGAACCTGTTCATCTTAGTTCCATCCAAAGATTTTATGAGCATATCTATAAATTGCAAATTGGTTAATACTTAGGACAGTTTGATGTCCTTGGTAGGTAGCATTTCTCTTACATAATGATAGTGCACTTGAATGTGCTTAGTCCTGGCATGATACACAAGATTAGAAGCCAAATGAAGTGAGCTGGTGTTATCTCTAAAGATCATTGGATTATAAGAATGTAATCCCAAATCTATGTAAAGTAATTTGAGCCACATAGCCTCTTGTGTTGCATTTTCTAAGCCTCTTTATTTTTCTTCAAATGATGACAATGCCATAGTTGGTTGTTTCTTTGATGAGCATGAAATTAGCTTTGAACCTACAAAAGATAAGTAGCCAGAAGTGCTGCTCCTATCATCTTTTGAGTTAGCCGAATCTGCATTAGAGTACATCTTGATATCCAAATTAGATGTGAATGGATAAAATAGCCCTTCATTTATAATACCCTTTAGGTACTTTAAGGTCCTCTTGGCAGCTTCCAAGTGAGGTTTTCTTGGTGCATGCATAAATTTGTTTAATGTACTTACTCCATAACATATGTTCACTTTTGTTAGGGTTGCATAATTGAGACTCCCAACAAAACTTTCATAACCTGTAATATCTTCAAGAACTTCTCCCTCATGAGAACTAAGGTTTTGATTGAGTTTCATGGGTGTACCTGCACTTTTAACATTCTCCATCTTAAATTTGACTAACATATCATGAATGTACTTCCTCTAAGTAATAAAGATTCTAGAATCTAAATATACAAGTTCCAATGCAGGAATCTATGTTAACAACCCAAGATCACTAATTTTCAATTCTTCCATCATTTGAGCTTTAATTTGCTTGATACCATTGGCATCATTCCCTATAATGATGATGTCATCCACATAAACACATAGCTAAATGACTTATGAGTTATTCTTCCTAATGAACAGAGGAGAATCTGCTTTGCTAGCAACAAAACATTCGTCTTGCAAATATGTGACAAGCATGTGGTTCCAAGCTCTAGGAGCTTGTTTTACACCATAGAGTGCCTTCCTTAATTTGCATACATAATCTATTTTGTCCTTTTCTTCATACCGTGGTGGTTGAGCCATATATACTTCTTATGAGATCCATCCATTTAGGAATGCATTTTTAACATCTAACTGATACAAGTTCCAATTCTCTGAAGCACCAATACTTAATAAACTCTGATTGTTGGCATCTTAGCCATAGTGTATAAGGTATCCACATAATGCACTCCATGGTTTTGAACAAGCCCTTTGCTCCTAGCCTTTTTTTATATCTATCAATTGAACCATCAGAAATTTTCTATACTTTTTAAATCCACCTGGATCCTATTACCTTCATGCTTGGTTTCTTGGGTACCAAATGCCAAGTGTTGTTCTCGTGAAGTGCTTCAATTTCTTTCTTCATGGAGTTTTACCATTCTTTCTTCTTGTTGGCTCCTTCAAATGAAGAAGGCTCTTCTTACATAGAATCTTTAGTCATGTATACAAAATGCTTGATGACTAATGATGAGTCATAGCTATACCTTCTTGGTTTCTTACTTTCCCTTCGAGATCTTCTAAGTGCTTGATTGGATGATTCTCGAATGTCTTCCAATTGTCTTGCCCTTGGACTTCCAAGCTTTGTAGTCAATCTGTTGTTCATCACCTAAGTTGAGATATTTTGCTATTTGTGGTTCTTCCTGAGTCAAGGTTGGAAAATCACTTTCCAAGTCATAAGGTAGCTTTATTTTCCTACAATCATCTTCAAACCATGAATTATTTTCATCAAACACCACATCCCTACTAACTGTAAATCGTTTTTTAGTGGGACTGTACAACCTATATCCTTTCTGGTTTTGCTCATAGCCAATGAGCATACATCTTTCAACTTTTAGATCAAGCTTTCATCTAATCTGTGAGGGTATATGTGCATACAAAATGCATCCAAAGATTTTACAATGGTCTAAGGAAGATCTTCTACCATTCCATGATTCATAAGGTGTCATTCCATCCAAGGACTTGGGTGTAACTTGGATTTTTCTTTTCATTCAACATTGATCTTGTAGCCTCTCTTATTATTCTATTCCTTCTCTCTGTCGCTCCATTCTATTTAGGAGTGTATCTTGCTTTAACTTCTCTCTTTATACCTCTATCCTATAAGAATGAGTCGAATTCATGTGAGAAGAACTCACCACCTCCATCAAATCTAAGCCTCTTCAAGCTTCTACCGGTTTGGTTCTCAACCAATGCCAAATACTTCTTGAAACAAGTGGAAACTCCATCTTTATGCTTAATCAAGTAAAGAATTATCCATCTACTATAGTCATCTATGAATGAAACATACTACCTTGATCATGGGATAGATGGCTCTCTGTTAGGACCCCGCACATCTGTGTGCACAAGATCCAATTAGTCTTCATACATATATCCTTTTCTGTTGAATGGTTGCATGTGTGATTTGCCAAATTGGCATGCTCCACATTTGTAAATCATGTGTTGCTTGGACATATTTGGAATGTCAAGCACACTCTAATCCTTACATATTTCCTTTAGTGTTCTTTCACCTATATGACCTAGTCTCTATGCCATATCTCATGTTTAGATAGCGTTTGATCTTTGTAGTTGATGAGTGCAATGTTTTTGGTATCTTCAACTTCAAATGTTAAGAGTCTACCAGATTTCTCACGTTTTGCAATCCTTTTCAAGCATTGAGGGTCCTCCATGTATGCTCCATGCCTTGTGAATCTAACCTGTAAGCCCTTTTCCACAATCTTCCCAACACTGATTAGGTTTTTTGTTATGGCTGGCACATATAATACCTTAATTAAAAGGTTCATGTTACCATTAGATGCTTTAAAATTTCCAATCTTCTTAATAGAACTCCTAGTACCATCACCTGTCTGGACTTCATGCTACCCTTTAGGCTCTTCAAGATTAGATAGCAATGCTACATTTCCAGCCACATGATTGAAATAATTAGAATCAATATAGAATAGATTCTCATCATCTTTACCTTGCGTGGGTGTCATGTTCATGATCAATAGAGAATCTTCCATGTCCTCTGTAAAGTTTTTATAACCTCTTTTGCCTCTAAAACCTCCTTGATAGTTGTTGTTGCAGCCTTGGTTGTAGTTGTGATGGTAATTGCTTCCTCCATTGTTGAACCTGCCTTTGGATTGTGCATAGCCTGCTCTGTGGAAGCCTCTTCCTCTCTCATTCTTTGTGTTATTGAAACACTCATCTATGGTATGATTGGTCAAGCCACAGATATTGCAAGGTGAAGAGTTGTATGATCTCCCCCTGCCATTCTTTCCTCCTCTACCCCTTCCTCTAGTATCACTTCCTCTACCTATGAAGTTCACTTGAGAGGTACTTGCCTCTTCTTCATTCTTTTTACCTTTTCCTTTATCTTTACTTTAATTTCTATTTGTGTAAGGGGCAGAAGATTGATTACCTCGAGAGTTGTCTCCATTCTTGTTGAACTTTGTCTCATGTATGAACAGTTGTGCCATCAATGTGTTGAGGTCAGAAATCTACATATCCATATATAGGTCCATTGCTGTGGTGAAGGACTCCCACTTATCATCAACCTTGATGCCATTTATGATCTACCTTACTATCTTCTCCTCTTCTATTTCTTCTCCAATGCTTCCAAGTTGGTCATATACATCCTTCATCTTGGTCACATAGTCAGCCAAACTTTGGTTTGGTTGCTTCTTCAAGGTTGTGAACTCCATCCAAAGTTGGTTCTTCGTAGCCCTTGTATTTGATGAGAAGTATGAAGAAAGTACTTCCCAAGTGTCTTGAGAGGTCTTGCAATTCCTAATGTGAGGTAATAAGAAATCAGATATTGAGTTGAGTATATAAGACCGTCCTAGAGCATCCTTTGCACACCATGCAACTAGTCTTTTTGTAGGTTGATGTTTGCTTCTGAATATTGGCATCTCTTAATCTCCAAAGATGTATCCATATAAGCTTCTTCCTTGGAGCTAAGCTTGCATCCTTAGGGACCATGCTCGATAGTTTCCCCTGTCCGATTTTTCAATGAATGATGGGAATCGATCTCCCATCTTGCTTTGATGCTGCTCTGATGCCATTGTTCATGAAGATGGTGGATAGATTCTAGAGATGATGTGGTGCTAGAAGATCCTGCTTCACACAAGACAAGAACAAGTTGTGGAGAGTTGAATAGACCCCTTAAGATTCCCAAGAATCATAAATAACCACCTAAGTGCTTTGGAGCATGATTCTCTAATCAATGAATCAAAACAAATGAGTAGAAACTTCAACTAAGTGCCAAGACTTGCTATTTTTGTCTCTACATATGTTTAGTAAAATGAACAATGCTCTCAACCTGATAGCAATTGATTAAATTCCTTTTCGGAGTATCTAATTAGCTTAAATAGATATCAATCACAAGTTATTTCAATAAAAATCATTAGGTGTACGGTGAGAATGATGCTTAGCAAGTTGGATGACTATCCTCACATTTTTGGGCTGCTAGAGTATGTAGACGAGTGAGCAGAGACGTGATAATATATAGAGATTGAGAAAAGAAATGACAATGAAACTTTGTACCTATGAAATAGATAGTATGATGAATCTATAGCACTTGAAATCACATCAAATGATCAACTATGCTATGAGAACCAAGTTTGAGAAGATCACTATTCTCAGATGAAGTTGATAGATAAGTGAAGTAGAGAAGTGATCAATGTATATGTATTAAATCACATAAGAATACAATGACATTGGCAAAGTATGATTGCACAATGTGAGGGTAGTGAAGTGGCTATTGACAGAGCTCACTAATCATAGAAAATCCCTCTTAAATGATCTCCTAATATGACTCTATTCCACACAAGTTTTTGATCCACCATTTTTATACTAGAGTTGGAGCCAACTTTTGAATTCAAATTTGAGCTCTTACCATAAAGTGAATCATAAGCTTTAGGACTTAATTTATCATCTATCAAATACCAAGCAATTAGAGATTTGATTCCTCCTAAATCCTTGTGGGGATAGTGCAATTAATATATGCACTTTTACAAGGATTAAAAACAGTTCCCATGTGCTCCAAAGTCCGCTGATCATAATCCTTAAATCCCATATGGACATGACATGCGAGTGTTGGATCTAGCCCCTTCTTTTCCAAAGGAAAGTGAAGCCACTATTAAGGAATGGCCTTAGGTATGTGTCCATCAGCACAACAAAAAGTAAAGAAAACATAGAAGCACACTTAAACACCAAGCAACCATAGGAGAAGAGTTATCACGAAAGAAAATCAGATATGGGTAAATAAAGGTGAGATACCACCCATCCTCACATCAAAATCATAGTCCCACCTATGCTTGAGGAACGTGATATTGAGTGACCATAGTATGAAAAATCAACCTAGAATGATACAAAAAATTTGGAAACCTATGGAGCCTTTAAAGGGATGCCATGGCACATCTAGTATATGGATGCCCAAAGCTTGACTTAAGGTCTCAGTATGGCCCATCACATCTTTTATTCTAGAGAAAGCTAAGGAGTTATCTTGTAACCAAAGCCAATATAAGCCATAGTTGCATTGCATGGAGAATCCATGTACTCCTCATTCCTTAACTATATGGAAGTGGGTCCCAAACCAATCCTAGGAACAATCTCAAATAGTCTCTAATTTACACTTTTTTAATGTAGAAACTATTAGAGAATAAATGACAACGAGGAATAATGCAGCCGAATTGGATCGTCAATTAGAGTGATGAGAGGCAAAACACACTAAAAGAAATGTACACATATAGAGAGAGAGAAATTAATTTCTCAAATTTTTAGCAGCATTGTATATACAATGATGATACTGTCCACCCATGTGCTCCCACTATGGAGCCTCAATGGTGATATAGATGGACTCTAGATGAAGGGCTTTATAGTTTGTATAATTGTGATTTCACCACAGTAACTAGGCCTGCCTATTCCACTGATTTAGGCATGATGTCTAAGACTTCTTGATGCTATGCTTTAGGCATAACCATCAGGATCATCTATAATTTTGAAACGTCCAAATTACCAGACTGAGTGGATCTTCCGACAGAATTTAGACCATTAGACATATTTGGACCACTGAACTAGTAAGTGAAGTTCTAGATAGGTTGACTACCAAACTAGCCATCATAATTCTGGATATGAGTACTATCGAACTAGTAACCATAATTCCAAACAAGTTGTTTGCTCAACTAGTCATCATAATTCAGGATAGGTTGACTACTAAACTATCATATCTCTAGGCTTCCTCTAGGATTCCATACATCATAGTGATTTTTTATTGATTGACCAACAAAATATCATACCTCTAGAATCCTGGACAAATCATTATAATTCTGAATTAATTGACTATCAAACTTTCATATCTCCAAAATTCCAGTGTGACTAAAGTACAAGCCCTCACCAGTCTTTTGATTAGACTCACATAGATCATCTAGAACTTTTCCTATTCTCATGTAGACCTCATCACAAATGTCCGGACTCTCATAATGGCTTCTTGTCATAATGGGGGATGTACAGCTTATGGTACCATGGATCATTTGTGGTCACATGCAGTTGGAGTATTGAGTATATCTAACACCCTCCTTCAATGTCTCCCTGTGGTGAACTACCTTCTTGGTCCAACGCCAAGATTTCAAAGATGTCCATGCATTTTCTCTCTCCCTAGAGCCTTGGTGAAAAATTCTACTCCATTTTCATCTATTCAACAATAACTCAGCTCCACAATTCCATCCTAGATCAACTCTCGCACATAGTGATACTCGATTTCTATCTACTTAGTATATGCATGAAAAATAGGATTCTTGGTGATGGCTATGCAACTTTGGTTGTCATATCTCCACCTTGTATCTTCCCGTCCTTAAAGTCCTATATGCCATAGGATCCTTCTCAACCAAACTACTTCAGATGCAACAAAACATGCCACTTTCTATTGAGTTTTGGTAGAATATAGTGCTACAGTTGGTTGCTTCTTAGTGATCCAAGAAACAATCGTGAAACCTAAAGAGAATTAATATTTGAAAACTCGTTTTGTAGAATCAATATCTGCTCCTCAATTTGAGTCACAATATCCACTTAGAGATGATCCTGCACCTTAGAGAAAACCATACTCA
The DNA here is from genome assembly GCA_020310875.1 of Ceratopteris richardii. Taxonomy (NCBI): domain Eukaryota; kingdom Viridiplantae; phylum Streptophyta; class Polypodiopsida; order Polypodiales; family Pteridaceae; genus Ceratopteris; species Ceratopteris richardii. Next base: position 85,105,707 of record CM035408.1, on the reverse strand, counting down.
ATGGTTCACTTGACGTACTTGGGTATCCGTTTGCATGCTTTCCAATGAGTTAGAGATAGATCATTAGAGAACCTACTTAATATGCCAAAAGCATAAGAAATATCCCATCTGCTATTACACAAGTAAATGAGATTTCCAACTAATCTCTTCTATCTTCCAATATCCACCAGAGGTGAAGTATCTTCAATAGATAATTTTGTGTTGACTTCCATCGGTATAGAGATTTATTTGCAATCCTCCATGGAAAATGCCTTCAACACTTGCTTTGCATACTTTTGTTGGGAGATAAAGATCATCCCTTGTTCCTATGGGACTTAACGACCTAAGCAATAATGCATCAATCCCAAATCCACCATTACAAATTCTGAACTCAAGGCATCTTTTGTTTGTTTGAGAAGTGCATCATCATTTTTTATGATTACAAGGTCATCTACATAGAGTACAACCTCAATTGTCTTCCTCCCTATCTTTAGAACATACAAATCAACTTCAAAAGCACATGTTTTGAATACTATATCCAAAAGATACCTATCTATCCACTGGTACCAAGCTGTCTGGGCTTGCTTCAGCCCATACAATTCCCTTTTCAAATTACATACTTTGTTCTCTAAAATGGAAGCCTCAAACCCTGGTGGCTGAGACCCATATACCTCCTCCTTGAGTTCTCCATTCAAGAATGCTGATTTGACATCCATGTGGCATACTGTCCATTGTTTATGTGCAGGGACAACTAGTACTAGCCGAATAGTAGTCATCCTTGTTGTCGGGGGAAATGATTCACCGAAGTCATTGCCTTGGGCTTTGGAATGGTCGTATGCAACAAGTCTAGCTTTGTACTTCTCAAGAGTACGATGAGCCTTGTATTTTAGCTTCCAGATCCGCTTGATGCGGATGATATTAAATTTTGGAGGTCGCTCCACTAGCTCCTAAGTTCCATTCTTCATGATATTGTTGTATTCTGTTTGCATAGCGATTCTCCACTCCAAAATTTGGAGTGCTTCTTCTACACTTATAAGCTCCTTTTCTTCCTTTTCGATAGTCTCAGCTATCAATGCCGAGTTTACAATGTGGGCCTCTACCTGTCTTAGTTCCTCTATTCTCTATGACTACCTTGGACTATTTGCAATTGGTTCTATTGATTGTAGGATGGGATTTGGAGAATCATAAAGTTGCCTCACCCACCATGTCAATGGATTTTCCACTTGAGTGACAAAAGGTTGGTGAATATTAGTCTCATCATCTGAGGATGAAGCTTTCTTCTCTTTTGTAGAAGGGCTAGCTCTTGGGTCAGGTTCATAGTGTACTACTTCTTTGTTTGTTGATCAAGTGGAAGCTTTCTTTTCTTATTCCACCACATGTGGCTGCTCCTCCTTCAACACCACATTATGACTTGCTATGATCTTCTTTGCATCCAAGTCATAAAGCTTGTAAGCTTTCTTCTCTTTAAAGTACCCTAAGAAGCTACATTTGGTGCTTTTTGATTGAATCTTGTTTCTCACTTTGTCGAGAATGTGTATATAACAATCACTTCTAAACACTTTGAAATGGGAAACAGAAGACTTTCTAGCATTGTAGGCTTCTTGTAGAGTCCTTCCATGAAGTGCCTTAGTGTAGCAATGATTCAGGATGTAAACATCCGTGTTTATGGCCTCTACCCAAAAATGAATAGCTATTTCTTTGCCCTTCAACATGCACCTTGCCGTTTCCATGATGGTTCAATTTCAACATTTATCAACATTGTTCTCTTAAGGGCTATGCACCATTGTGAGTTCATGCTTGATTCCATTTCTCTTAGAAAAATCATCAAATTCTGTTGACCTGAACTCACCGCCACCATTTCTCCTAAATTTCTTCATCTTTTTCCTTGTTTCAGTCTCAAAAAGCTAGAGCCATTCTTTAAACTTACCAAAATCTTGAGCTTTATCACGAAGAAAGTACATCCATATGTTCTTATTGAAAGAACTTGGAGAAGCTTGTAGAAGGTAGAAAAGTGTGTTTCGAAGCGACGAAGTTTGGTCTAGTGAATCGGCACAAGACCAGCCCTTGAGCTTATGGAGACTCAAATTGACCTTATAAGCATGTGATAAGTGCAAAGAAACACACTATGTACTTTGGAGCATCAAGGAGAATGAGTCGATACAAAATAGATAGGTTCGTGGGTCGACTAGCTCAAAAAACTTACTATCTATGCAAGAGAATGAACTTCAAAAGCCCATAGCGACCAGCGTGATTACAATTAGAAAAAATACTTTTATGGGAGTGATAAACATAGGGTTGAGTGTATAGAATGCACAAAAGTATAAGGAATCATCCTTAGCTCCTGCCCAGTCTACATCTGAGTAGATTTTGATATCCAAATCTGAAGAGTAAGGATACAATATACCTTCGTTGATTCTAACTTTGAGATACTTAAGCACTCTCTTAGCTGCATCCATGTGTGGTCTTCTCGGTGAGTGCATGAACTGACTAAGTACTCCCACACTATATGAGATGTCTGCCCTTGTATGAGTAGCATATATCAAGCTACCTGCCAAGCTTTGATATTCTTTTAGGTCTTCAATTTTCTCACCTTCATAAACACTTAGTTTATGATTCATCTCCAAAGGTGTACTTGTAGGTTTAGTGTTCTCCATTTTGAACTTGAGAAGAAGATCCTGAATGTATCTTCTCTGAGCCAAATACATTCCTTCATCTGTGTATATCACCTGCATACCTAGGAAATATGTGAGCTCACCTAGGTCACTGATTTTGAACTCCTCTTGCATGTGTCTCTTGATCCTTTGAATGCCATTTAGATCATCACTTGTCACAATAATATCATCTACATATACACATAGATAGATAACCTCATTGTGATCCCTTTTGATGAATAGAGAAGGATCTGAGCTGCTAGCTTTGAACCCTTGATCTTGAAGATATGTAACCAACCTGTAATTCCAAGCTCTAGGAGCTTGTTTCAATCCATAAAATGCTTTCTTAAGTCTGAAAACATAAGATGGATGATTAGGGTTTTCAAAACCTCGTGGTTGTGACATGTATACCTCTTCACTTATCCAACCATTTAAGAATGCATTTTTCACATCAAGTTGGAGGAGTCTCCAATTCCTTGCACCAACTACACTTATCAATGTCCTGATTGTAGTCATCTTTGTAACTGGTGAGAATGTTTCCTCATAGTCTATACCATGAGTTTGTAAGCATCCTTTGGCAACTAATCTTGCCTTGTACCTGCATATTTATCCATTTGAATTTATTTTAACGTTATATACCCATCTGCAACCAATTACCTTTTGATTTGGCGACATTGGAACCAAATCCCAAGTGTCCATCTCCTTTAATGCATCTATCTCTTCCTTCATGGCCTTTTCCCAATTAGGGTTTCCCTTTGCCTCTTCATAGGTTGAGGGTTCCTCTGAAATAGAGTCTTTTGCCAAGTAGATTGAATGCTTCGTAACAAATGTGGAATCATATCCATACCTTTCTGGTTGTTTCTTCTCTCTCGCTGATCTTCTTTGTGCTTGTTTTGAACATTCTCCAACCTCTTGCATCTTTGCTTTGCCTCTTGACTTCCATAGCTTGTAATCCTTTTCTTTTTCATCTTGGTCATCGTCTGTATCACTTCTTGGATCCTAGACCTATGTATCATGCTTGCTTTCTAATTGATGAGAGTTTGAATCAAGATCATATGGTAGTGTTACCTTTTGTTTGTCTTCATCACACCAAGACTTGTGTTCTTCAAACACATCATCTCTCCTTGTAGTGAATTGCTTGGTTGAAGGATTGAAGAACTTGTAACCCACCTGAGTTGAATCATATCCAATAAACAATGCCTTTGTTGCCCTTTCATCTAGCTTACCTCTTATTTGTGATGGTACATGAACATAAGCTAAAAAACCAAAAACCTTGCAATGTCCAAGACTAGGTTTTCTTCCATGCCATGCGTCATAAGGAGTCATACCTTGAAATGATTTGGATGGTAGTCGATTGACAAGGTACACAATAGTTGAAATAGCTTGTGCCCATAGATCATGTGGCAACTTCTTTTCTTCAAGCATCGTTCGGGCTGATCAAACCAATGTCTTGTTTCTCCTCTCTGCAATTCCATTTAGTTGAGGAGAGTAACTAGTAGTCACTTCCCTTTTGATACCTTTTTCTTGCAAGAACTCATCAAACTCTTTGGAGCAGTATTCTCCCCCTCCATCAGATCTGAGCTTCTTTAGTGATCTACCTGTATGATTCTCCACATGTGCAAGATACTTCTTGCAGCAATCAAACACTTCATTCTTACACTTGATAAAGTATAGAACAATGCATCTACTATGGTGGTCAATAAATGAGACATAATACCTTTGATCCTGCCAATGAAGGTTCTTGACTTGGTCCCCATACATCTGTATGTACTAATTCCAATAAGTTGTTGTGGATGTAGCCTTTGTGGTTGAATGGTTGTCTTTGTGCCTTCCCAATCTGACATGGATCACACCTGTTGATCATGTGTTGCTTTGATATGTTCGGCAATCCTAGAACACTTTGATCCCTGCATATATCCTTCAAGGTTCTTTCATTCACAAGAGCAAGTCTCTTATGCCACACTTCAAGATCACTTAGGGTTTGAGACCCAAAGGTTAATAGAGCTATGTTCCTAGTTTCTCCTACTTCAAAAGTAAAGAGCCTACCATGCTTCTCACCTGTGGCTATCTTCTTGAAGCCTTGACATGGATCTTCCACAAAAGCTCCATGTTGGGTGAACCTAACTTGCAAGCCTTTTTCAACTATTTGGCCTACACTTATTAGGTTTTTAGTGATACTGGGTACATAGAGAACCTTCCTCAGAATGTTTGTCCTGCCATTGGAAGCTTTGACATTACCAATCTTCTCCACATTGTGCTTTGTGTCATCCCCTGTTTGCATTTCATGTCTATGCTTTGGACTTTCCAAGTCAGATAGAAGAGCAATGTTCCGTGCAACATGATTCGAACATCCTGAATCAATGTAGAACAAATGATCATGTTCTTTACCTCTTTGTGTCTTAGATTCATAAGAAGCAATGAGTCTTCATGTGGTTAATCTTCTGAATAATTGTTGTAGTCCCTTCTATTATAGCCTCTATTGTTATTGTTGAAGTTGTGTCCACCTCTTCCTCTATTGCTACCATATCCACCTCTTCCACTTCCTTTCTGGGTCTTCCCATTGAACCAACAATTCTGACTGGTGTGGTTGGTCTTATCACATATGGCACAAGGTTGAACATTCTGACCTTTGGCTTTGTCTTGCTTTGGTCCTTTCTTCTTCCCTTTCCACTTGCTCTTGCTTGCAAAGTTGGCTTGGGAGGTATCTTCTTCATCTTCTTCCTTCTTCTTGCCTTTTTGCTTCTTATCCTTCTTATCTGCATATAGAGCACTACTTGAATTACCATGATAAGAGTTACCTTCCTTTATGCTATTGTTGGCTTCTTGATTGAAGAGTTGTCCAAGAAAGATGTTGAAGTCTGGAGTTTGCACATCCATGATGAGATCATAAGCCATCATGAAGGATTTCTATGGCTTGTCACTTCGAATGCCATTGAGAATTTGCCTCATGATGACCTCTTCTTCAATCAGCTCTCAATGGATTCTAACTGATCCCCAACCTCCTTGACCTTGATAACAAACTCAGTGATGCTTTGTTTAGGTGTCTTCTTCTACTCTCCCTTGAGCTTCTTCTTTTCTTTCTTCTTTCTGTCCCCATCTTTTGAAGAATGAGTTTAGTAGCTTTGGTATTTGCCATGAATGCAACTTCTCCTTTGCCAATGTCATTCCTTGCCTTGAGATGCAACTCCTCCTCCATGAGTAAGGCAATGAATTCTTTCAAGCTTAGTGTTTGCGGTCTGATATGGGTGTTAAGGGTAGTTCCCATACCATCATACTTCCGTGGAAAGATTCAGAGACAATGCCGAGATAGTTCTTCACTTGATTTTGGTACACCTGCTCCCACCAATTGATCCCATAGATTCTTTATGCAAATGATAAACACTTCAGCAATCTCCCCATCAACAAACCTCTCTCGTGCTAGCTGATTTTCGAAGTTCTGAATCTTTGTCTGATTACCAGTTTCATATTGATTTCTCAATATGTTCCAAGCCTCACAGGCCTTTGTGGTGTGCTCAATAAGGTTCAAAAGACTATAAAAAGTACTTGTAACTAGGGCACATACTAGATCCACATTCCTATGCTTCCAAGCATGTAAAAAATCAACATCGTAAGGAATCATTCGACCAAGATCATTTGGATCACGTGTTTCTTGGGGCTCACAATCAGTCATGAGTACATTCTCCAATAGCTCATAAGATTCAAGGATAGAAGTAATCTTAAACTTCCACAAGGTGTAATTAATACTATTGAGTTTACCTTTTGTGAAGGCTAGTGGTTGTATATGCAATGGTTGCATGATGGGCATCATCACTGCTTCAGTTTGTATTTCGCATGCTCCTTTTGATGAACCACCTTGATTCCTAAACAGTAGATGAAGACACACAAGTTGACATCTTCTCTCTTTAATTCGTTCAAAAACTTCTGTGACTTTTGCATTTTTGCTTCTCTGATACTCAAATCCTCTTAAGCTCTGATGCCATGTTACAAAATAATGATAAAGAGGAATAATGTAGTGGAATTTGACACCAAAAGAAATGTACATAGATAGAGAGAGGGAAAAACACTAAAACACACTATTTAGTGTTCCAAGGGGAAAAACCTATCGACAACCCCTTGCGCACTATAGTAATGTAAAACTCATATGGCAGGAAAAATTGGCATTTGACCATTGCTCGAGATGATTGAGTTCTTTGCTAAGGAATTCAAAACCTTGCAGAATTTGAAAGATTGGCAAATCATATGGTAAAGGGGAGGTCTCAAATAATATTTTAGTGCTCCCATGCCTAAGCTATATTTCTATAGGCATTATTAATTGATCCATACATTAGAACTAGATCTTGATTGGGATGCTCCAGCTACATTTGTATTGCCATCTTTGCTCTTAAATCAATTATTAAAGAGATTCGAATTAACACACATTCTAGTCAAGGAAGATTTGAGAATGTTTGGATCCCACACATCATCCAACAAGGAGACTTTAATCCCAGAAGAAATAAAGAGAAGAAAAATATTGAAGTTATTTTACATGTTCATAATCACTCCTAACTTAACCACTATGCATCTGCACGTAGCACTTTGCATTTCCTGGATAAGAGAGATTCACACTTACACATAAGAAGATGTCATTCAACCTTTATTTGGCTTAAAAATGTTTTTCAAAGATTGATTTTCCACACTCGATCATCGATCAACTATATGTGGCAAACACTAGATGGACAAAAAAGCATGTACTCAATGGATGCTGCTCTATTATGCACATATTTCACATGTGTTTGGCATATGACATAACTATTGAATGGGTGCTTGCAAGGGCACAACTACAAACTTTTAAACAAGGAAGAGCCTCCATGTTGCATTAAAGGAAGGATATGTAGGGAACCATTCCATGCCTTCAACCCTCTAAAACATCACCAACACAATCGACATCACCTTTCGGACTATTGCCTATTGTCCTCCGTTTACGATTCACATCCTACAACTAGAGCTACTATAAACCAAAGATTCAACTGCACCAATAAGTACGTAACCACAAATCACATGAGTATAACCAATAGTATAACCACCAGCATAGGCAACCACTCTATGTTACCTATGGTGTGAGGTCATTGCATACTTTGTGAGCATAGTATAAAACAATGAGCTTTGGTCATGGGCATAGTTGTATGTGTGGACAATCAAATAGTCTCTCTTGCAGCATTGAGGATTCCATACGTCAATATTCAATTGGAGTGTTATGATAGAATTTAATTAGCTTGCCAATTTTTTTTTTTTGAATCTCACCAAAGTGCAAAGAAAACTGCAAAGTATGCCAAGCAATTGTTTAGCAAACTTTATCTATGTCAGAGGAAGTTTCCTTTGAGGGCCTAGGAATTTCCAAGGTTGCAATGGGAGAATTTATGTCTCATATGATCAAACATTACTCCTTCCCAAAACATATTATTCATGTTTTTCGTAGCTCTTCATATTTCTATCATATGTTGCCTTTTGAAACATCAATTGTTCAAATTGCATTAATATAAGAAAATTCTTGTCGAGTTCACGATTCCTCGAATAATTTAGAGTTTGTTTTAGAACTGTCATTCTTTTGGATTTTATCTTAAATTCTACGTACTTTATGTATTAGTTCATTAATGAATGTGGTATAAGATATGCGATCCACCGCTAAAGTGTTCTATAAAAAAGCTGGTATGCGAAAGTTAGATACATATTGAGGTAAATTGTCATAAAGTATCTTGGCAACGTTCAATATGAAGATAAGTTTATATTCTTCTAGAGGTGTAGACAAACATTTACCTTAGATTAGTCTTTTACAACAATTGGATGGCAATGAGGAGTTCTTTGATTCAATTCACTTTTACCAAGAACTTCGTAGATCCTTCTAAAAGCATCTAGATGAGCTCAATCAAGTTAAGTCAAGTCAACTAAGAGAGATGGTGGACTTCACACACAATACACTCTAGAATACTAGGAAATTTGTAGAGATTTCTTGAAAATGCACATGCTAACACTAGTTAGCTCATGCATACTCTTCTAGAATATAATTTATATAAAGATATAATTGGGAGGATAATTCATCTTCATCTCTCTCATGTGTAGACTAGTTTTAGAAATAAAATTATGTCAAAATCAAATCTTGAAAATAGAATCCATGCATTGTCATAGAGATTTACATCTCTACATATCTAGAGTTTGAACCATCCATCTGCAAACATCTAAAGAAAGACTTCCAACATTAAAGTTAAAGACCATTGTTAGTCAGAGTTTGGTCAAAGATGTTGAAAATATTATTGCACCCTTGGAAAGTAATCGGTGAGAGCTTTCCAATGATATATAACAATCTACCATTTGGTTCGAAAATGGCCCTTAAAATTCCAAGCTTAAGTAGAACAATATGTTATTATCTTGGTACTCTCTATACAACAAAAAGCAAGAAGCAGCTTGGCTAAGCAATATTCTTTTCAAACAATCGATCCAAATTCAGTTGCCGTTGAACGTGATAGCGAGATAAGTTGATTTTTAAGTTTCAAAATCAATTCACATGTGTGATCTTTTAGCTTTTTTTTTAAGCGATAGATTTTTCATAAGCAAAAAGGATCTACCATAGTGTATCAATAATCCAATAGGATGAATGCTTTTGTTTTATGTGCTTTTATAATGTGATTTTCAAGAACCAAAAGAGTATATAAGAAGAGGCCCTTGGCTCATTGTAATCATCTTATCTTCTGAACATCAATTCAAGTGATCATCATCTATTGAGCACTTGGTCTCAACGCAAGGTGAAGGAGATGGAGGTCTCTACATACTCAAAGGAGATGGAGACTTGGAGGAGTTCAAGGACATGGAGGTTCAAATTTATTAAGAGGAGGCTATCTCTACATCTTGGTGGTGATTCTTCTCACATCCTAGAGGAGGCTCTATGCACATGCTTGGAGGAGGCTCTATTCCGAGATTTCATATGAATTATGATGGGTCCATTACACCCATCTCTCTTCTCTCATCTATTTCCATCTTTCACGTGATGATGAATTTCTATCTAGTTTTCACACATTTCTCTTAGTTCCAATCTCCCATATGATGCAATTCATCTATCTTTTCTAGTTTCGCATATGATGTTGATGAATTGTACAAGTGATTTGATTAATTTCCATGATTTCATCTATCTGTGAGTGTGTATATTTGAACTCTACCTCCTAAGTCGCCCCAAGCACCCTGCATGTACCATCTCTTTGGAACATCGATAGTTGTCCTGATCCATCCAAGTGAGCCCTTCCCGACAGCGTGCTTTATTGAATATACAATACTCTTATATTGGTAGCACATATTAGTGATACATTCTTGAAGAACGTACCTCCAAATAATAATCACTAGCCAAGCATATATGCCTTCCATTAAGAAACCTATATTTCATTATGCCCACTTACATGCTTCTAGCTATCATTATAAATCTATCTATTCAATCCTCTCAAGCCTTAGAAAGGAGTCAAGCACAAGTTTTTCAAGTGAAACAATCAATAAAGGAGGAAAAAAAGTTTGAGAATCAAGCTAGGGGTAGAACAAACAATAAGCAAATTCAAATCTTTTCCACTTATTGGTGTCTAGTTAGCTACATAATAAGAAAAGGAAATGTTCATTTGAGAACCTTTTCTAATGTCCAAATTCATGCATCATTGGGCCTTTATATAGTATCCCATGTTCTTATGAAGTTGCAAGTTTTTCTAGTCATTGAACTGAGAGTAATAATCATTTTTATGCACCTATATCCATGCATAAAGTTACAAGGTGTCATAGACATATAAACTATTTTCTACTCGATTGTTATCAGAGTAGGAACATCCAATTTCTTTCATTTAATAGATGTCTAGTTGACTATGGGGTCTAGTTTATTAAAAGAATGCATTTGATTGTCTTGATATTTGTAAAGAAATATTTAGAAAAGCAACGTATATCACTATATGTGGACCCAATGGATGACAGAGAGAGAGAGAGACAAAGAGAGAGAGAGAGAGAGAGAGAGAGAGAGAGAGAGAGCGTGCAACATGATTTGAATAGTCCATATAAAAGAAATTTCTGTGATAGTTATCATTATTATTACATGGTCTCTCAAGTCATTTGTATGCCGGTTGATTCATAAAATTATTCTGCTAATTGTTTAGTTACAAGGATCAAAATACATTGCAGATCAAAGCGCTAAACTTTAGATGTAAAATTGAAAGTATGCGCTATTGAAGGAAACATGCTTCTTATCTTTAGTTCAGAAAACTGGAATAGATTTCTATGTGACCCGTCCTGAAGCATTGATCCCAACTCTAATATATGTTTTTCCATGGTGTCCATATTTCAACTAGAATAAAGGAATAAATATATGTACACGTATACTTTGACATTTCAAAAGATAACGCACGTTTATTTATTACATAATAACCCACCAACTCTTCCTTCCCTTTCCTCTAGATGATGTAAAGAACTTACTTCACATCAATTACATTGTTATGAGAATATAAAGCAAGAAGATATAATTAAAAAAAATCACTGATAGTGTACCATCGCACTCAAAAGTACTCCACAATATCTTTTGCAACAGATGAAATGAGTTGCTATGCATGAAAATGTTACAACTTTATAGGAGCTTGCAAGATGATCATACTAGTAAAGAGAATACTTTTTGGTAGTATCCATGACTCAACTAGGAAGGTTCAACTTTATTTTTCTCTATCACTTCAACGATGGGTGGTAGAGAGGGAGTATAATTTCTTAGAAAATGTCAATGTTAAGAGGGTAGTTTATAGAAATTATTCATACTTGGATGCCCATACTACTAAAGCATCCCATAATTAAGTTTGAGAAAGAAAACTATCAATCATGGGAACTTAGAACTAGCAACTAAATCATTAGCAAAGGATTATCAAGATAAGTGTGTGACATAGAGTGAATGATTTGTGTACATGATGGAAGACTTAAACATTAGGTCAATTCTCTTAAAAATGGGATAGAAAGGGATAGGAGAGTCTTCATCCTATCCCAACACATAACCAATAGTATATTAGGGTATATACATGGAAATCTCCAAAAAGCTGTAAGAGACCCTAGAAAGATTTACTCTTAATTTACTAATGCAAAGAAGATTCAGCTCAATAATGAGTTGAATAAAATTAGGAAAGAACCAATTCTTAATATAAGTGAATACATTTTGAAGGTTAGGGAAAGATAATATGGCTTGAACTTAATTGTCAGCGGAATTGAGGATGATGGTCTTCTTGCTCACACTCTCAAGGGTCTAAGAGAAGATGAAAAGTGGAGAGCATTCAACATATTAGTGTAAATGAGAAATCCACTGAGCATTTGATCAATTAGTCACATTGATGATGAATAAGGAGATCAACCAATGACATTCACAATCAAAGTGTGACCAAGACCAAAATTTCTATGCAAGTATAGGCAAAGGCAGACGAGCTCTAAAATATTCCTAAGGAAGGAAAAGAGGAAGGTCAAGTTAACATGAAGAAGCCAAGAAGGCTCCAACCTAAACTATGAACCATGAGGAAGAGAAAGGAGAAAATGAGGAGGAAGGTCACAAGGATGAGAAACATCGAATGAAGAATGATAATATTGTGGGAAACCATGCCATTATGTAAGAGATTGCTTGTATAAAGGATGATGAAAGAAAGAACAAAAAAAGGATTCAAGGAAATTGTGATCTTAATTTAACGAATTCAAAAAACTACAAACATGTCAATAATGCATGCTTCAAATGAAAGAGTTACTTTAGATTATACTTGCTACATGGAGAGTAGTTGGAGCAACCATATGAATTATAATAGGGACATGTAAAGACATGGGATGATATTGAGCGAAATATAATACATTTGGGAGATGTCACATTAATAGATCTTTGATTAAAGCATGTTAAAAAACTTTGTTGCATGTGCCAACCATCATTAAAAGAATTGGGTCTTAGTAGGTCAAATGGTTGAAAGAGGTTAAGTGGCAAAGTTCAATGATCAAGAATGTTCTATTGAAGATAGAAAACAAGAATACAAACTCATAATAAGAAGAAAGAACTAAGGATATTGCAAAGATTGGTTCCTCACCCAAAAGAATTGGCCACTTCAACTTCCAAACAATGAAGGACATCCAAAAGAAAGGATTAATGAGTTTCTACCTGATTTTACATCTCAAAATATGTAAATTTGTGACATGCTTTTAGCAATGGAAAGAACAGAGTTTGAATTTTACGAATGGAACAAATATGAGAAATGATGTATTGAATTTCAGTAGAGATATATGGGACATACAAGGGAGCCATTCGGAGGGATCCATCCACTTCAAGAGGTTCAGAAACCAATGGAAAAGGAGATAGAGAGAAATATAAAGAGCCTTATATAAGATGGAGGGAGATAATATTTTTGAAATTATTTTGTTTCTACATGTGAATGTGATCACAAGTAAGTTTACTTGGAGGTAAACACCCCAACAAAATGCACTAGAATTGAAGAATAGATATATAACAGATGTGGCTACAACTATGCTAAATCAAATGAGTTCCCCTAGTTCCTATTGAACTTATGCAAAAAATATTTACAATACAATATCAATAGGTATTGAAGGTCATGAATATATGGAGCCACAACGTATGAAGCTTGGTGTGGTAATGAACTTAACCTTTTACATCTTAAGATGGCTCATTGTGTGTTTTATATTCACATACCTCAATATTTGAAACATAAGTTAGAACCAAAGGTAGGTAGGTGTATTTATTTCATGTTTATTATTAGAAGCAAAGGGTATTTATGTGTTATAACTATAACATGAAGAAGCTTAAGGTGTATAGGATGTAATAATTGAGGTGTTTATACCTTTGTAGGGTAGCAAAGATGTGTTTCAAATTGAAGATACATATGAAGTAGAGAAGAAGTTTAAGAACAACAACAAAGCATGGATGAACGTGGTCCAACCACTTCGAGAAATCCTTGGAGGTGAGGATTCCATCAACTTGGCAACGAAAGGCAAGAAAGAGTTATCATCTAAGTGAAGGAAATAGAAAAGGTAAAGAGAAGGAAGAGCTGAAGATCATCCATGGGTAGATATGGGATCTATTCAATATGAAGAAATGAAGAAATAAGAAAATTCAAGTGGTAAATCATCCAAAACAAAGGTAAGGGTATACCTACTATTGATGCTGATGTAAGGTCTTAAAAAGGGTGAAATAACCCATTCCAATGGTCACTTTTTATTCATTGAATGCAAGGCACTATACCTACATAAGAGAATTTATCGCTTGTGTAGAACCAAAACGATTTGATTAAACAAATAGCATGGAGAATGGAATAAAGCCAAGGAAAAACAATTCAATCATTTTAAGACAATGATACGTGATCATAAGAGAACAAAGTACATGAAAGTAATTGCAAACAAATGGGTGTTCTCAAACCTATGGCATCAACCTATAGCCAAGATGACCACCATTAGGTTTTTCGTTGCAATATTTGGTTGAAAGGATTGGAAGCTCTATCCATTGGATATGAAGAACGCTTTCCAAAATAGGGAGCTTGAAGAGATAGTTTTTATGGAGCAACCCCAAGGATTTAAAGATCAGAGTTTTTCAAATCATGTATGTAGGCATCAAAAGGATCCTTATCAGTTCGGACTAAAGACTTGTTGATTAATTTGTAGAATGTGGATACAATCACAGTAATGCATACCATGAGTTTCTTTGTGAAGAAGGAAGATAGTGAAACTATTTTCATATATACGTACACACACACACATATACATATGCATATATATCCGTCATTTAGGGGATGAGATAGCCAACATCAAGGACAGAAAGAGGAAGCTTTAGATGTGAATTCAAGATATCTTATTTAGGGATATTAAAGTGATTCCTTTGGATTAATATATTGTAAAAAGAAGAAGGTAGGTATTTGATGCAAAGTAAAACAATCATAAATCCCTTGAAAAAGTATGGCTTGTGTGATTGCAAGTTGATTTCAGATCCATTAGACGTTAATAAGGAGTTAAGTGCTCATGAGGGATGTTTAAGTGAGTGCTCAAGAAGGAGTGCAAATTTAGGATGTGAACATTTGTACGTCAACTGTTGGATCTCTCTTGTAAGCTGCAATTACAAGATTAGATATTGCAATGATGGATTACATATAGAAGCCTATTTTGAAAATAAATGGGAAAGTTCCAAGGATGAAAAGATGAGCACTTATGGATATGTCATCATGATACAAGTCTCTAGTGAGCTTATGTGGCTCAAAAAATTGTTTATTTATCTTGATTTCTAAGGTAAGCAAGGATCTATCTTTTGTGGGAGCTTAAAAACCTTGTTTTCCATGAAAGGTCTAAATATATAGAGGTGCATTATCACTTTATGAGAAAGAAAGTCATGTGAGAGGATGTAAACGTAGAGCCGGTTTGTACAAGGGACAAATATCCAAATATGTTGACCATAGCATTGGATGGAGTAAAGCTATAAAACTTGAAGCCATGCTTAGGAATGAAGTACCTAGATGTTGAGAGTTGAGGGGGAGTGTTTGCACATTATCCTCATTTATATATTTACTTAGAACCCTCATGCAATAGTACGTAGTTGTGTATTTTTGTATTATACACCCATTATCCGTAGGATCTTAAGATTCACAAAAGCTCATCATAATACTATTCCTACATTATGCTAAAACGTTAATGGATCCATGAAACATGAAAACATTTGTTTCCTAATTTTAGAAATGGAGGGATTCTTTTCCCTCTTTACTCCCACGATCCTAAATTCATCTCTAACCTATTCTTATTCCTTTTAATACAACTCTTCTTTCTCATGTTTACTTAAATAAACTTGTCTTTTCATAGCTATATATATTTTTCATATCCAGATATTTATGTCTCTTTACTTCTGCAATCCTGGATTTCTGTGTGGCTACAGATATACTTTTTTTGCACAGAGAGAGAGAGAACATGCCAAAATTTTTTTCTAATTTTCTATTATTTTTCATTATCACCACATCATGATGTCTGAAATATGAATTATCACCACATCATGATGTCATAAATATTTACGATTTCAAGAAATTGGCATATACAATATCAATAGGTATTGAAGCTCATGACTATATGGATTCACATAGTATGAAGCTTGGTGTGGTAATGAACTTAACCTTTTACATCTTAAGATGTTTCATTGCGTGTGTTATATTCACATACCTTAATATTTGAAACATAAGTTAGAACCAAAGGTAGGTAGGTTTATAGTTCATGTTTATTATTAGAAGCAAAGGGGATTTATGTGCTATAAATATAACATGAAGAAGCTTAAGGTATATAGGGATGTAATAATTGATGAGTTTATACCTTTGTATGGTAGCAAAGATGTGTTTCAAATTGAAGATACACATGAAGTAGAGAAGAAGTTGAAGAAGAACAACTAAGTGCTCCAACCACTTCAAGAAATCATTGGAGGGGAGGAATTTCATCAACTTGGCAAGGAAAGGCAAGAAAGAGATATCATCTAATTGAAGGAATTAGAAAAGGTAAAGAGAAGGAAGAGATGAAGACCATCTATGGGTAGATATGGGATCTATTCAACATGGAGAAGTGGAGAAATGAGAAAATCCAAGTGGTAAATCATCCAAAACAAAGGAAAGGGTATACCTATTATTGATGCTGATGTAATGTCTTAAATAGGGTGAAATAACCCATTTAAATCTTCACTTTTGATTCATTCAATGCAAGGCACTATACCTAAATAAGAGAATTTATCGCTTGTGCGGAACCAAAACAATTTGAATAAACAAATAGCATGGAGAAAGGAATAAAGCCATGGAAAACAATTCAAGCATTTGAAGACAATGATACTTGGTCATTAGAGAACAAAGTACATGAAAGTAATTGGAAACAAATGGGTGTTCATGGCAAGAAGACATGTAGATGGTAGGCTAGTTACCGAAGGTTCTTCTCAAACCTATGGCATAGACCTATAGCCAAGATGACCACCATTAGGTTCTTCATTGCAATATTTGGTTGAAAGGATTGGAAGCGCTATCCATTGGATATGAAGCATTCTTTCCAAAATAGAGAGCTTGATGAGATAGTTTTTATGGAGCAACCCCAAGGATTTAAAGATCAAAATTTTTCACATCATATATGTAGGCTTCATGAGGATCCTTATCGATTCTGACTAAAGTCATGTTGATTAATTTGTAGAATTTGGATACAATCACAATAACGCATCCCATGAGTTTCTTTGTGAAGAAGGAAGCTAGAAAAACTATTTTCAAATATATACACACACATATATATATATATATATATATATATATATATACATATATATATATATATATATATATATATATATATATATATATATATATATATATATATGTGTGTGTGTATATATATATATATATATATATATATATATATATATATATATATATATATATATATATATATATATATATATATATATATATATATATATATGTGTATGTGTGTGTGTGTATATATATATATATATATATATATATATATATATATATATATATATATATATATATGTGTGTGTGTGTGTATATGTGTGTGTGTGTGTATATATATATATATATATATATATATATATATATATATATATATATATGTGTGTGTGTGTGTGTGTGTGTATATATATATATATATATATATATATATATATATATATATATATATATATATATATATATATATATATATATAATTCAGTCATTTAAGGGAGGAGAGAGTCAACATCAAGGACATAAAGAGGAAGCTTTAGATGTGAGTTCAAGATATCTTATTTAAGGATATTAAATTGATTCCTTGGGATTAATGAATTGTACAAAGAAGAAGGTATGCATTTGATGCAGAGAAAAAAAATTGTAGATCCCTTGAAGAAGTATGGCTTGTGTGATAGCAAGTTGATGTCAAATCCATTAGAGGTTAATAAGGAGTTAAGTGTTCATGAGGGATGTTTAAATGAGTGCTCAAGAAGCAGTGGAAATGTAGGATGTCATCATTTGTAGGTCAATTGTTGGATCTCTCTTGTAGGCTGCAATTACAAGATTAGATATTGCACATGTTAGTTTTTTATATCAACTTATGCAGGAATATATAGTATTTAGATGCCTCCAAGGAACTATGAATGATGTATTTCATGATGGATTACATATAGAAGCCTATTTCGAAAATAAATGGGAAAGTTCCAAGGATGAAAAGATGAGCACTCATGGATATGTCATCATGAAAGGGAAGAACACCATCTCAAGTTGAGTAGACACACTTAATACAAGTCTCTAGTGAGCTTATGTGGCGTATGAAATTGTTTATTCATCTTGATTTCTAAGGTAAGAAAGGATCTATCTTTTGTAGGAGCATAAGTAGTATATGTTTGGCTCAAAACCTTGTTTTTCATGAAAGGTCTAAACATATAGATGTGCATAATCACTTTATGAGAAAGAATTTCATGTGAGAGGATGTAAAGCTAGAGCATGTTTGTACAAGGGATAAATATCCAAATATGTTGACCATAGCATTGGATGGAGTAAAGTTATAAAACTTGAAGCCATGCGTAGGAATGAAGTACCGAGATGTTGAGAGTTGAGGGGGAGTGTTTGCACATTATCCTCATTTATATATTTACTTAGAACCCTCATGCAATAGTACGTAGTTGTGTATTTTTGTATTATACACCCATTATCCGTAGGATCTTAAGATTCACAAAAGCTCATCATAATACTATTCCTACATTATGCTAAAACGTTAATGGATCCATGAAACATGAAAACATTTGTTTCCTAATTTTAGAAATGGAGGGATTCTTTTCCCTCTTTACTTCCACGATCCTAAATTTATCTCTAACCTATTCTTATTCTTTTAAGTACAACTCTTCTTAAATATACTTCTTCTTGATACAACTCTTCTTTACTTCTTTTCCACAGAGAGAGAGAGAGAACATGTCAGAAAATTTTCCCTCTACAAGCAATTTTGAGCCATTTAGGGGATGAGATAGCCAACATCCAGGACATAAAGAGGAAGCTTTACATGTGAGTTAAAGATATCTTATTTAGGGATATTAAAGTGATTCCTTTGGATTAATATATTGTAAAAAGAAGAAGGTAGGTATTTGATGCAAAGAAAAACAATTGTAGATCCGTTGAAAAAGTAAGGCTTGTGTGATTGCAATCTATTTTCAGATCCATTAGAGGTTAAAAAGGAGTTAAGTGGTCATGAGGGATGTTTACGTGAGTGCTCAAGAAGGAGTGGAAATGTACGATGTGAACATTTGTAGGTCAGCTGTTGGATCTGTCTGGTAAGCTGCAATTACGAGATTAGATAGTGCACATGTTATCTTTTTATATCAACTTATGCAAGAATATATAGTATTTTGATGCCTCCAATGAACTATGAATGATGGATTTGATGATGGATTACATATAGAATCCTATTTTGAAAATAATTGGGAAACTTCCAAGGATGAAAAGAGGAGCACTGATGATATGTCATGATGAAAGGGAAGAACACCGTCTCAAGTTCAGTATACACACTTAATACAAGTCTCTAGTGAGCTGATGTGGCTGGAGAAATTGTTTATTCATCTTGATTTCTAAGGTAAGCAAGGATGTAACTTTTGTGGGAGCATAAAGACCTTCTTTTCCATGAAAGGTCTAAATATATAGATGTGCATTATCACTTTATGAGAAAGAAATTCATGTCAGAGGATGTAAAGGTAGAGCCTGTTTGTACAAGGGACAAATATCCAAATATGTTGACTATAGCATTGGATGGAGTAATTCCATAACACTTGAACCCATTCTTAGGACTGAAGTACCTAGATGTTGGGAGTTGAGAGGGAGTGTTTGCACATTATCCTCATTTATATATTTACTTAGAACCCTCATGTAATAGTACTATTCCTACATTATGCTAAAACGTTACGTAATGGATCCATGAAACATGAAAACATCTGTTTCCTAATTTTAGAAATGGAGGGATTCTTTTCCCTCTTTACTTCCACGATCCTAAATTTATCTCTAATCTATTCTTATTCCTTTTAATACAACTCTTCTTTGT
Source organism: Ceratopteris richardii (assembly GCA_020310875.1). Classification (NCBI taxonomy): domain Eukaryota; kingdom Viridiplantae; phylum Streptophyta; class Polypodiopsida; order Polypodiales; family Pteridaceae; genus Ceratopteris; species Ceratopteris richardii. Next base: position 85,085,992 of record CM035408.1, on the reverse strand, counting down.
TGGTGTAAATTTCAAGCCTATACATTTGGCTCAAAGGATGCATTGAAGTTTATACATACATGAAGAAGCATAGGAACATATGCTAGTGGTTAATTACCACTTTATCTCATTGTAAAAGTTAAATTGACTTAGAATCTTTTGTAATCACCTACCAAAGTGAGTCATGGAAAACGTAGCTCATTTGATTGAAGGAATATCTCCTAATATGTAGGAGCTTGATCATAGGGAGCCAAAATTTGAATTTGAATTCAAATCTTTACTCATTACATATAAAAGTGAACATGAAAGGTCGCGGGTAGACAGATCACTCCTGAGCCTCATTCTACTGATTTCTGAGTGTGTGTGAGGTCTACATTCTAGCTCACACCTCTCTACACCATTACGAAATGTTGTTCATGCCAATGGGATTGTATATAACTGTTTATCAATAGATACATTTACATCATTCATCTCTGAGTTCTCTGTTAGTCTACTCAAACGTCTGTCAACTTGTCAAGGGCATATCTCGGTCAATTCTTCACCAAATTCAGTGATTCAAAGCTTATGGAATGCAGCTGAAAGTCATCTACATGATATCAAAGTTTGAAGGGATTCTAGTCAGCCATTTCAGAGAAATCTGTGTCGAGGTGAACTCTCGTCATTTTCTGCTACAGTCCTAAAAAGTCGGGGGTATAGCTAAACTTGCTAAATTGATTTCTCTTAGCATAGTTTATCTTTTTACATAATTTCACTTGCAAATGGTGATTTACTAAGCTAATTAAATACATCTAGAAGGAATTTTATCAATTTCTACTATGCTGGTCATACTGAGCAAAACATTCAGCAGATGTCAAGACATAAATAGAAGGTTTTCATGAGTTAGTGAACTTCAAAGTTATCTGTTTTGGTTCAATCATTACACACATCACTTCCAAAGGACATAGGACATTTTTTGGGGTTATTGGAAAGCTAAGAAGGTCTACTTATGAACTCTGAATCAAAAGAGGGCTGGTACAAAGCAGGTTTAGCAGTACCTACTCAGTCTCTTGGAGCATCCATCCATCTATCCCAAGAGTGGTATCAGAGCAAATTAAGGTAAAATGGGAGATGGTTTTCCGTCATTTATTGACAAATTGGTCAGGAAAAACTATCAAGCATGGTCTCTAAGGATGAAGACCTACTTACAAGGAAGGAGTCTCTATGGATATATCTTAGGGGATGAGGAATCGCCGTCATTCAAAGCAAGAGGATTACCAACCAAGGAAGAACATGAAAAGCTCAATACATGGTGTGATAAGGATGCATTGGCAAGGTCTTACTTACTCAACTCTGTATCTGATTTTCTTTTGCCACATATTGGAAACTGTAAGACATCCCAAGAGACTTGGGAAACCTTGTCATCATATTTTTCCTCCAACACAAGGGCTAGGCAGAATAAGTTGTGGATTGAATTCAAAACACTAAGGAAGCAACCTAAGCAAGCTGTTTCAGAATTCGTGACCAAGATCAAAGATGTTGCAGATCATTTAGCAAGCATAGGAGAAGAGATTGAAGAAGAACAAATTGTAAGGCAAGTGATCAATGGAATCAAGGCTGATGACAAATGGGAAAGCTTCACCACTGCAATGGATCTCTACATGGACATGCACACTCCAGATCTTACAACTCTCATGGGACAACTATTTACACATGAAGCAAAGCTCACCAAGAATGGAGATACATCCAAAGGTAATAACTCTTCTACCCTATACACTGATAAGAAGTCTAAGGATAAAGGCAAGAGCAAGAAGGTCGAAGATGAAGGCTCTACCTCCCAAGCCAACTATGCACGGAGAGGTAGATCTTCAAGAGGAAGGGGTAGAGGAGGTAAGCAAGGTAGGGGGAGACCCTATAACTCATCACCATGCAAGATTTATGGTCTATCAAATCATACTACAGATGACTGTTTCAAGAATTACAAAAATCAGAGAGGAAGAGGCTACCAAAGAGGTGGATACTCACAGTCAAGAGGAAGGTTCAACCATCACCAAGGGTACAACAACAATTACAATGGAAACTACCAAGGAGGATTCGAAACCAGAAAGGACTACAACAACTACATAGAAGAGCAGGATGACTCTCTTTTGATCAGGAACATGAATTCAAAGTCAGGTACAAATGATGACCACCTATTCTACATTGACTCAGGGTGCTCAAATCATGTGGCTGGCAATGTGGCACTACTCTCTAATCTTGAGGAACCAAAAGGTAAGCATCAAGTCTAAACAGGTGATGATACAAAGCATTTAGTAGTTAAAGTTGGAAATGTTAAGACTTGTGATGGTAATCAGAATTTGTTGAGCAGGGTACTCTATGTACCAACCATTACCAAAAATTTGATGAGTGTTGGTCAGATTGTGGAGAAAGGTTTGCAGGTCAGATTCAACCAATATGGAGCATATGTGGAGGATCCAAGGCATGGGTTCAAGAGGATTGCAAAAGGAGAAAAATCAGGCAGACTTTTCACTTTTGAGTTGGAAGATATAATGAATATTGCATTATACAGTTATAAAGATCAAACACTTTCAGAGCTTGAGATTTGGCACAAAAGGTTAGGGCACATAGGATAAAGAACCTTGAAACAAATGTGCAGGGACCAATGTGTGCTTGGGATACCTAATGTATCCAAGCAACATATGATTTATCAGTGTGGGCTTGTCAATTTGGGAAGTCTCACAGGTTACCCTTCTCAAAGAAAGGATACATGCATGAAGACTACCTAGAGCTTGTACACACAGATGTATGTGGACCAAGCAAAGACCCCTCAGTCTCATGATCAAGGTATTATGTGTCTTTCATTGATGATTATAGCAGATGGACTGTATTATACTTCATGAAGCACGAGGATGAGGTATTTAATTGCTTAAAAAATATCTTGCATTAGTTGAAAATCAGACAGAAAGGAATTTGAAGAGGCTAAGGTCAGATGGAGGAGGTAAGTACTTCTCCAATGAATTTGAAAATTTCTTGCAGGATAGAGGCATCAAAAAAGAGATGACCACAAGGTATTCTCCTAAATAGAATGGGGTAGCTGAGAGAAGAAATAGATTAATTGTTGAGGCAGCTAGATCTATGCTTAATGAGAAAAAGTTACCTAACTATCTATGGGCAGAGAGTGTTTCTACTGCCACTTACCTCATAAACAGGTTACCATCTAAGTCTCTTGATGGCATGACACCCTATGAAGCATGGCATGGTAAGAGACCTTCACTTGACAATTGCAAAATTTTTGGATGTGTAGCATATGTACACATTCCTTCTCAGATAAGAGGTAAGCTAGACCCAAAGGCTGAAAAATGCATCTTTATTGGGTATGATTTAAATAAAAAAGGTTACAGGTTTTATAATCCTATCAATAAGGGATTTATGGTAAGCAAAGATGTTGTCTTTGATGAAAATGATTCCTGGTATGAGAATGAATGTAGGAAGGTCAAATTACCCTATGATTTGGAAGAGGAATTTCCAAGTCTTACAAAGGAGGAACCTACTCAGAATGAAGCCTCAAGTTCAGATGATGAAGACACTATCAATCTTATAGAATTCAAAGCATGGAAGTCCAAGGGCAAAATGAAGATGAAGAAGCTTGAAGACGTACGTGAATCTTCAACTCAACCATTTAGAAGATCACAAAGAGAAAGAAAGAAACCTATCAGATATGGGTATGATACATCTCTTGTTACTAAACATTCTGTTTATCTTGCCAAAGTTTTTTCAAATGAAGAACCAGGATCATATGAAGAAGCAATAACCAAATCAGAATGGAAAGAAGCTATGGATGAGGAGATTGAAGCACTCAAGGAGAGTGACACATGGGAGCTAGTACCTAAGAAGGACTCAATGAAGGTAATAGGATCCAGATGGATCTACAAGCTCAAAAGGAATTCTGATGGCACAATCAATAGGTACAAAGCCGGATTGGTAGCCAAGGGTTTTACACAAACCGAAGGCATTGACTATGAGGAGACATTCTCACCTGTGGCCAAGATGCCAACCATCAGAGTGTTGGTAAGTGTAGCTGCATCAAAAAATTGAAATATGTACCAATTGGATGTCAAGAATGCTTTCTTGAATGGATGGATTTCAGAGGAGGTATATATGTCACAACCTCTTGGCTATGAGGACCCTAAGAAGGTAACATATGTTTGCAAGTTAAAAAAGGCTTTATATGGATTGAAGCAGACACCTAGGGCATGGAATTACAGGTTAACTACATACCTCCAAGACCAAGGTTTCTCATGAGCAAGGCAGATACTTCTCTGTTCATTAAGAGAAGTAATTCAGAAGTAATATATCTTTGTGTTTATGTTGATGACATCATCATTACAGGTAATGATGTCAATGGAATCAGATATATCAAAAGTCAAATGATGAAGGAGTTCAAGATCAATGATCTTGGTCTATTGAAATATTTTTTGGGACTTGAATTAGTCTACACTAATTCAAGGATATCCATTACTCAGAAAAAGTACATACAGGATATGTTGAAGAAGTTTCACTTGCACGATGCTAAAGTAGCAAGCACTCCAATGGAGGTAAACCTAAAACTAAGTGCCCATGAAGGTGATGAAGTCAAAGACATTAGAGGTTATCAAAGTATGGTGGGTAGCTTGAACTATGCTACTCTTACAAGAATTGATATTGCACTTCAAATATTGACATCAAAATTTATTCAGATGCAGATTGAGCAAGATGCAAGGACGATAGGAGGAGCACTTCTGGATATATCTCTTTTGCAGGTGACAAACCAATTTCATGGTCTTCAAAGAAACAACCTACTGTTGCTTTGTCTTCCACAGAGGCAGAGTATAGAGGACTGGCTAATGCCACACAAGAAGCAATTTGGATTAAGCTTTTGTATACAGAATTGGGATTGTATACTAGGTCACCAATTATCTTTGGGGATAACACAAGTTCTCTTCACCTTGCAGCTAATCCTATTTACCATGCTAGGACCAAACACATAGAGATCCATTATCATTATGTGAGAGAGATATTGATAAGCAAGGACATTCAACTTACCTATGTATCCACCAACATGCAATATGCAAATTTGCTAACTAAAGCTTTGGATGGAATCAAACTTTGTAGGTTCAAATCCATGATTGGATTGCAGGACATACTTGAAGATTGAAGATGAAGACTTAAGCCAAAATGTTTGGCTTGAGGGGGAGCTGTTGGTGTAAATTGCAACCCTACACATTTGGCTCAAAGGATGCATTGAAGTTTATACATACATGAAGAAGCATAGGAACATATGCTAGTGGTTAATTACCACTTTATCTCATTGTAAAAGTCAAATTGACTTAGAATCTTTTGTAATCACCTACCAAAGTGAGTCGTGGAAAAAGTAGCTCATTTGATTGAAGGAATATCTCCTAATATGTAGGAGCTTGATCATAGGGAGCCAAAATTTGAATTTGAATTCAAATCTTTACTCATTACATATAAAAGTGAACATGAAAAGTCGCGGGTAGACAAATCACTCCCGAGCCTCATTCTACTAATTTCTAAGTGTCTGTGAGGTCTGCATTCTAGCTCACACCTCTCTACACCATTAGGAAATGTTTTTCATGCCAATGGGATTGTATACAAGTGTTTATTAATAGATACATTTACATCATTCATCTCTGAGTTCTCTGTTAGTCTACTCAAAAGTTTGTCAACTTGTCAAGGGCATATCTCGGTCAATTCTTCACCAAATTCAGTGATTCAAAGCTTATTGGATTTAGCTCAAAGTCATCTACATGCTATCAAGGTTTGAAGTGATTCTATTTTGCCATTTCAGAGAAATCTGTGTCGAGGTGAACTCTGGTCATTTTTTGCTACAGTCCTAAAAAGTCGGGGGTATAGCTAAACTTGCTAAATTGATTTCTCTTAGCATAGGTTATCTTTTTACATCATTTCAGTTGCAAATGGTAGCTTACTAAGCTAATTAAATAACCCTAGAAGGAATTTTATCAATCTCTAGTGTGCTGGTCACACTGAGCAAAACATTCAGCAGGTGTCAAGACATAAATAGAAGGTTTTCTTGAGTTAGTGAACTTCAAAGTTATCTGTTTTGGTTCAATCATTACACACATCACTTCCAAAGGACATAGGAAATTTTTTGGGGTTATTGGAAAGCTAAGAAGGTCTAATTATCAACTCTGAATCAAAAGAGGGCTGGTACAAAGCAGGTTTAGCAGTACCTACTCAGTCTCTTGGAGCATCCATCCATCTATCCCAACATTCTTTCTCATGTTTACTTAAATATACTTCTTTTTTCATAGCTATAGCAATCCTGGATTTCTGTGTGGCTAGAGATATACTTCTTTTCCAGAGAGAGAGAGAGAGAGAGAGAGAGAGAGAGAGAAAGAGAGAGAGAGAGAGAACATGCCAAAAACGTTTCCCTGTACAAGCAATTTTCGCTAACTTTCTCATTATCACCACATCATGATGTCTGAAATATGAATTATCACCACATCATGATGTCTGAAATATCGACGACAAATCAATATGAATTGGTACTCAAAATATGGATCATCATGAAACCATCATTATGTCAGTAGCAGCCTTCAGTGAGCCGATGAAAAATCTTCTTCATTTCAAATATGGGTTGGATTCCTTCAGTTGTTCCGTGAGCTGCTGGACGTAAAATTGAAGGCAATTAATTACATGCTTCTTTAGATATTAAGCATAAACGTTATGTCTGTTTGCATAGTTGAGCTGTAAGTTTGACACATGTTAATTGACATTTGAGAAGATAACAGTTGTTATTTAAAGCATTACTTTGTTTTACACATGTAGTTGTACTGAAAGCTGTCCTATTAATAATATCTTGTTATCTTCATGCATGTCCGCATAGTAGAGCCATATTCATATATTTCCTGTATACTCACTCTTAATTAAGACCACTGATTTATGTATGTGCCTATAATTAAGACCTCGTATGAATCATAGACACTGCATATCAATGTCCTCCTTTAAAAAAATTTGGAGCCTCTCATCATCTCGAGAGTCAGGATAGGATACAACAAAATCACAAGAGAGCAGAAAATGAAATTTCCTTGATAATGTACATTGGCACTCGAAAAGGAGTGTACAACATATATCTATTTTTGGCAGAGATGAAACGTCTTCTGTTGTCAAGAACAGGAAGGCACATCTTCATTTTCGTCGTTCATTACTTCAGCGATGGGCGGCAAAGAGGGGGTATAATCTGCAAGACGACGCTACTGCTGCCCATTGCGCTTCTGTCTTTTGATCGCCAGCTTGGAATGGAGTACTTCCAAGTCCTCCAGCCTTTTCTGCAATGAGCCATCACATGCCAATCCCCACTCATAAGTGGCGGGATCTTCCGACACACCTGACAATACTCTCTGACGCTTGCGCGCTGGGCCGTCAGCAGACATCGATGGCAACTCTCTTTTCCTGTGTTTGTTGTAGTAAAACACAAGCCGCTTGGGCGATGGCAAGCCTTCACGAAGGGGAGGTATTTTAGCGTAGGGTGAAAAGGGAATGACAATACTCTTTCTGCGTGGGGGTGCTACTATGCGGACAACTGCGAGCTTCTTTGTGTCTTCTGCTTGTTTCTCCTTATTTCCGCTTTCAGAAGGAGTGCCAAAGCACGCCATAGTCTCCTGCATTTCATATCATGGGCACGCATGCCTGCTTCAACGTCTTCGTCAGTGTAAGCACTTGGTCGGCCCTAGTAGGAGGAGGATGAGTAGTGGTAGCGCTGCCTTGGGCCTCCTTCATACGGCAACCCCCCATCTTCAGCTTTATTGTAAGAGGTAGACCCTGTTTCAATGTTATCCTAACAGGTAGCACCTGTTTGGATGAAGCTTCTTGGAGTGTGGATGGAGCACGTGGCTCAGGAGGAGGTTGCTTCGCATCCGGAGCGACGTCTGCTGTGTTGCGCTCGTGCGCCCGGAAGGATCTCTGTGCTTTTGTGCCCCAACGGTGTGGCTGCATCTTTTTTTGTGTTGCTACTGTGGAGCATGAGAGCAGGGTACTGCTGGTGCTGGTTGACTCCGCGAGTGTTCATGGTGGCTGACGGGCTGCTCTCAAAGGAGAAGAGAAGCGTACAAGCATTTTAGGATTGATTGAGAATGTGCGCTTGTAAAGGAGAAGCGGGGGCTTTTTAAGGCTTCTTAAGAAACATAAACTTTGGGAGGGATTTACAAGTGGGAAACCGAGCGAGCGAGCATTTACCTGCGTTTGTCTAATAAAAATACCTACAACATATATCAACTAAAAGATGATGTTGTTATAGATCACTCATTTCTTTGGTGGGAAAAACCATTCATAGAACATGTCACTCACTCATTTTGTAGCAAGGTATGCAAACCCTTTCAGCTGTTCTTATGTGCGAGGAGTGAAATTCTTTTTTTTTTCTTAAATAAAGGAAGTTCAGCCTTAGCCTACTCTCCCCGACTTGAATTAATTAAAAGAAAAGTATAAGAGAAGGGGGCTAGTGCCCATGGGATCCCCCGAATCCCATAGAGCGTTCTATGTGGAACTGTAATCAATGCAATCATGGTCTAGGTTTCATTGCCAAAATGAACCATGCCCCTAGCTAAACAGTTATAAAGTATCTTCGCAAGGTTTAATAAGAAGTCCATTTCAGATTCTTCTAGGTTCACACAAAAGAAATCAGCTCTAGCCTAGTGGTTAAGTCCATCTGAAGTGAAGGTGAAGGTCTTTGGTCTAGGCAGGTGCATCGGGGAGAGTGTTTTGCCAACACTTCTTTAGATCTTTCTATAAGCATCCACGTGAGTTAGCTTTTGAGTTACATCGACTCAAGTGACACATATGGTAAAGTTATGACACAAAAGACTCTAGAAGAGTAGAAAATGTCTCTAGATATGCCTAAATATGCACATGGTAACACTAGCTAGCTTAAGACTATAATTGCCAGAGTCTATAAGCTATCTAAAGAGATGGGAAATTCAGCTTTGCATCTCTTGTTTCTGGAACAAGTACACAACATTGGCATCAAAGCTGCCAAGGAAACCCTTTTCGTGGATAAGGAGAAAAGGATGCCTCATCTCAACTCTTTCTACATGATCTTTGCAAAAACCTTGTGCTATTTTGACCTCCCCATCAGGGTAGGAACAACCATTCAGGGTCTTCAACATGCCAATTCACACAAATAAACCACCCATGCACTTGGAATGAACTAGTGGACACCCACAATCAAGGGAGTGGAGCTCCAACTATGCCACTCATGCCAAGAAAAGCCCGCACTCTATTCTCTCAGTCCGACGGTCACAATATCTCATGCTTTATTTTTGTTTGTTATTATCCTAAAAGTTGTTGCTTGGCACCCATATGCGAGTTCTTTAGCTCCCTAAGAGATTAATACATGCACTTTTGATAGTTGTAGCCTGTCACCTAAGCTCTCTCTGTTAAACGAGTAGGAGAAATTCAGTGTCCATGACCCCACGTCTACAGAAGCACACGAGGAACACAAGGAACACAAGGAACAAGAAGGGGCTTGGAGCACAAGAGAATATAGAATGTAGCATCGATTGAAGATGGTAATGGCAAAAGACTGGCCAACACACAAATCATTCAAAAGAGATCTTCGCCACAGAAACACACACACACTCTCAACGATCATTGTGAAAGTTGTCCTATACTCTGCTTGATCAAATCTAGAAGTGGCTAGAGTAGCCTACTTCTTCTTCAACCAGAATATGTGTATGTAAGTTATGGAGCATGAAGTGAGGACCACTAGTGGACACATGAATGTCATAATGTCTCTAAGCTAGACAAAAAGGATGTAAACATGGTCGTGATGATCCCCCTTGGGATAAACCAATCCATGCACCTGCACACCACTCCATAGCAACCATCAGATCCATAAAAAGGAAGGAGCACACTCATGGAAGCAAATAACAATCTCATGTTCTCTCCTCCTATCCAAACGAAAATATATAGGAATGAGCAATATAATGAGATCAAATATCCACCAAATGCATTTACACAAGAGAAAACTAGCTCTTAAGTCACTTGGCAAGATACCTCGTCCCTGACTTTACGAGGTAAGATAACTTTGTCAAAATGAATGAAAATATCTCTATATCATACCCATGTTTTCCGAATACCCTAGATCATTGTGTTATGTAGTGTGTTGACATTAAGAAAAATCAAGGAGAGCAACTGGAACTCTCAAAACTCTACAAGGAATCAAATTATTTGGCTCGTATAATTTCAAAACCTTCTTCATTGGTGAAAGAAATCATAGAATTGGTTGCTCAAACGCTATGAGGAAACCTTTGAAATAGGCAAACCCAAAGAGTGATCATAATGAAGTATTGCTATAATTGGAGAGGTGATCACATGGAAAATGCATATCTTGTGCAAGTACAAAATATGCCAACCCCATGATCATGTTATTGTAAAGTAGAAGGAGAGTACACCAACCTCTTAGTACAAGATTGTCCCTACAACAAACAGGTAGGTAGGCAAAGCTATCAACAATTGTATAGATTTCAACACCAATATCTGCCAAAAGAATATTATAGCTCACCACAAAAATATCAACAACCTTAAGGATCCCAACCAACACCTAAATGAATCTTATTAAAGAAACCACCACCCTTTGCAGATGTGGTCTTTTTGAAGCACGCAATGACGTAACAAAATCAAGATAGAGCATTAGAACCTACATCATCCTTGATAACACATAATGATCCTAATCCCAATAGCTTTGACTCATCACATGGCAATAATGTATCGACTTATTATATTGAGTCACCCAGGCATCCAAAGTCTTATCAATATGAAGCCCCTCCATAGAGTTCAATTGGGAACAAGATTCTAAAAATCCCATGTATATGATTCCAAATCCTAAGTCCTAGATGATGAAAGCTAGGCCAAAGACTCGTTGAGGACCATGATTTAGATGTCAAGGTGATCATTTTGTATGTGAATGTACAAATACTCTATCTTCAAGGCAACCTCGATGCATTATGATTCAAGGATTTTGTTTAGACTCTTGCAAATAACATCTCATTTTTTATTGCCTTAAATACCTAGCTGATGCATCAAAATGTGCCACTAAAGGCACCTTGGAAAATGAGAGAGGAAGATTGTACCAAATAGAATATTATGTTCCCAACAAAGTAGAGTGTGTAAATCCTCCCGCCATCACTAAGTACTCTCAAGAGTCATTGTGGTAAATACAAGAAGAAAAGTGGGTCAAAGAACAAGAGAACCCCCCCTCACCCAACAATTTAGGAAATGGATGAACCATAAGATCAATTTCTCCAACTTATTCTATCTCTCTATGAAGACTAGTTAGAACCACAATTAGAAGATGGATTAGATTCTAAATCTAACATCCCTACAAGAGTTATTACAATTTGTGGGCCCATGGGAATCTAGATCAATGTAATTATGAACCCATATGGTCTTAGTGAGCAATGAAGACTCCATCATACCCAAGACTCCATGGAGATAGTAAAGAACACTAAGGTGCAATGTCATCTCATCCTAGAAGAGCTTCTAAAAGTGAAACTAGGCTTGTGGAAACAGGTGGAAAATAAAGTCCCTGAATGTGATTTCTCCCACTAAAAATATGGATCCAAAAGGAAATTACCCAAGATCTCGATAAATAAGATAGGAGACATGCACAAAGGTGAATGTGGTAATGCCTATCTTCCCATGAACCACCAAGTGCACACTACCAAGGCCATCATAGAATCATGCATAGGTGTTGCCATTGCTACCACATTGTTATGGATGTGTTCGGGGAAACACTCTTTGTGACCTACATGGAACAAGATTCACATGGCATATGGTCATATTCAGCATCCATTAGGATTGAGGAAAAGGGATTACTCTCACCACTTGTGGTGTGGATTCTCAGCATAAAGTTTTTATAGAGTTTGGAAAGAACCACGAGTCATATCCACGAGATACAATAGGACTCTACATCAATACAATCAATGAACGTTTTTTTACTCATCTTGGATTGATGAAGATACACATAAGTGGATATGTAATGTAGCTACAGAATATGTGATGAGATTAGAGAGGTTAGGATTAGGAAGCTCTCACAACAATAGACCTGTTCAAGAACCAACATTTGCACAGATGGTATTCCTTGATGAGGGATTCAAGCCTCAGGGTTGGGCAAAATCCTAGCAGATATGGGCAAAGTAGTAAATGAAGAACAATGGACCCCCCATAGTAATGAAGATGGCTATGATGTATCCTTGTTCATGTGTTAACCTATCAAGGATGAAGAGTATTAAGCATCCATAGTGATAGAATCTATCTCTGAATCAAAGGAAGAATATTTGCATTTTATGGAAGCAAATAAACAAGAGCACAATGCACTTAAAAACGTATTATGCATAGTCAATGAGGTAGAAGAAAGAAAGGAAAAGTAGAAAATTTAGAAACCCTCTTAGGTAGAGGAGGGATCATTGTTTATGAGTCCACATAATGTTAGGAACTATGATATTGAAGATAGAGAAATCCTATTGAGGATGCCAAAAAAAGAAGCGCTAATGGGAGAAGCTAATGACAACAAGGGAGTGACAACGAAAATAATTATGACAATTGAGGATCATGTGGAAAGATGCACATATATAGGAAAGGATTTAAGCCCAAAAGAGCAAGAAGTGTTAATAATTCTCCTAAGGAAATATAGGGACTTGTTCACATAGACATACACAAGATTGAAAGGTGTAGAACTAGACATTTGTTTAGATAAAATCCATATGGCACCAATGGATAAACCCATAAAACAAAAAACGCTTACATGTATAGTGATACCTATGTTGCTAAAATACAAGAAGAAAGTGAACGATTAAAAGAGGTCGGACTCATCTATGAAATTGAGCATATCGAATGGGTATCCCCATAATTGTTAAGTGGGAAAAAAGAATAAGAAATTATGGATTTTTATTAACTCTTAACTAGGTAATGTAGCCATAGTTAGAGATAGCTATGCACTTTGTATCAGTGAGCATTTGTTGGAATGAGTAGCACGTATGAAAGTTTATAGTTTTATAGAAATCGTTTGGCTAGAATCAAGTAGCCATGGCCCCATAAGATCACACACAAGATGGCTTCTACCATGGAATGTGAGAAGTCGAGAATGACATGCCTTAGAGTCACCTCCCACCCTATTTATAGCCCTTGCCTAGTCACCATCTAGAGTTCTCTCCAAAGTCCCTCAACTCATCTATCCATCATGGGTAGGTACCTCATATGAACTCTCTAGCTTTTGGCCTTGGCTATCCCCGAGCAAGGAATTTCTCACTCCTCTAGGCACGTACATCTCTAAAATATAACACTCTCTCACCTTTCTAAAGATCATTGTCCTCAATGATATAGAAGGAGCTATAGACTTGTGAATAAAAATATGTGATTCCAAATAATAAGAGTAGAGTGTCCTAGGTTTCTGAAATAATAGATGCTCAAAAAGTAGAGAACTAGTCTATGTGCTTCCTATCTAGCATTTCCACTAATAAATAATATTCCTTGCCTTAGGCATATTATAGGAATCCCTATAAGGCCCTATGAGTCCATATATGTTCAGCATAAGTTCTCGGAATATCCTCGGACTCCCTATGCCTAGAGCTTGATGACTAACTTGTGATAGCTTGTCACCTATATAGACATTGGCATCTTGCCCCTTGTCTCCCTCAAATACCCCCCGATCGCTTTTCATATGGTATAATCATGAGAAATCACTTACTCCACTAGAGTAAACAAATAATACTATGCTCATCCACAACAATAGACTATGTCCCAATCTTTGCGAAAAAATACTAAAAAAAATGGAAATCTTTTCCAAGTACTGCTTAATCTCTAAGATCAAGGAAATATGCTTGATTTACTCATTGTAACGAAATGAAACTCAAGAGATTCCCATCATGATCCAAATTGTGAATCTAAAATATCAATTTGTCAATGTTCTAGACTATGAACCAAGATGTCAATCTATCAATAATCCAAATCATGGACCAAAATGTCGATCTATGACATATAATAATCCAAACTATGGATCAAAATATCTCCCATACAAAGTAAATCCCAACCCACTCTGTGGAACTAAGTACATCATGCCAAATGAAGACGTGCTAAAACAATATAACAACTAGTGGAACTACCACTGCCTTCTCACTAATAAATGCAAGATGTTCCAAGTGGATTAAACTTCTTTATCTTTGACCACCATCTCATCATCACTATAATCAAATCATTCCTAAAAACAACTGAGGTGTCTCTAGTAAACTACTGCAATAATATGGCACTCCCATATATAATGAGGACCATAATATGAGTCCACTAAATACACTAAAAAATGGTAAGTAGATGTGTGCACACTCATAGCTAACTAATCTAAGCATCTAGCTCACCTCATACACACTATGTTTGAACCATGGCCTATCCTCAGGCATATGAAATAGAGTAGTACACACTCTATGAACTTCTTCTTATTGCAATAGCATAATCATAGTTCATATGTGCAAACCTTGTCTTTTCTCTTCTAGGCTAATAGTCTAAGGACTTGCCTTGGTTTGCAATCACATTCAAAGTGACTGTCTCAACTGCCCCTCTATTGTCTAATAATAAGAAGATCATATGAATGAAGTCCAAATCATATAAAAAATACAATCTCAAAGACTTCTTTCCTATACCCTCTATCCTACACCTAGGTAGAATACAAAGCTTGATATGTCCCATACCACCAAACATTATACCCCACATAGATGCATGTATGAGACAAAAGTTAGACACTTCTCTCAAAAAGACAAGAATAAATCATTGAGTACTCACAACTATAAATATAAAAATAAAATCATGAAGTGTTCCTGAAGTGTTTCCTTCCCTCGATCGAAACAATAGAGTCATTCCTATTACTCTATCACTCATAACCATCTGTCACATCACCTCATCTTGACTTGAGAAATGAGAAGTTATATGATACATCAACTCAACTAGAGTTCTGAAGGATGCAGCTTGCATCAAATATCAACTCATGCAACTTGAGTGAAATATTAGCTCACAAGAAATTGGAATTTAAACAACTTGTATCAATCCAAAATATATGAAATGAGAACAACTACTAAAGTTCTCCAGTTCCATGCTCTCATGGCATTGCATATATTTTTGAAAAATTTTGACTCAATCTCCTCTATCCTACTAAAAATGATCAACATAAACCAATGGTCAATAAACACATATCTAGTGCATGGCTAGCCCATGGTGATCACACCATAGCGAAAAAAATCATAAAAAAGTTGTCGAAAATGTTTTCCTTTTCACAATATCTCCTACATAAACAACTTTCAATATTAGCATATTCAACCTTAACTTTAACTAAGTTCAAAACCTATGAATTTTTCCAGCCTTATATAGCTTCTCTAAAGCTTCAGTTAGGCAAAAAAATCACTTGATTTGGATATTTTCTCTCAAAGTTTTATCACCATTTCGTTGGAAGGGTCGAACACTCGACGACCAACTCTGGAAGTGTACAAGGTCATCTTCTTGAAGCCTTTAGACTGGTCATCTTCTTTAGCCTTTAGCCTTTAGCCTCTAGATAAACTTATTTGGTTTCATTTTATAAAATTTCAATTTAAACTTCAATCAAATACTCCTTCAAATGTATCATTTTATCTCTGTTACACCTGCAGTTAGATGAGCCTACAAACAATGTTGTTGTAGTTTTAGAATATCCTCCAACTATAAAGATAAATTCCAAAATCTTTGAATTTTGAGCATATCATAGGGTCTATACTACAGTAGGTTCTCCAAGAAAAAGTTTTGAAATTGGAGCTTCCAATATGAAAAAACTATGTGTTTAGTAGACACATGTACCACTCTTTTGGCAAATCCTCACCAGAAATTGTTCTAAGAGGAATAGGTCATTTGACCTACCAATTGATGTCCAGTTTCTTCCAACCACGTTACAGGAAAGTAAATAGGTGGATCTTTAGCTAAAAGAAGTAAATCCACCTTGTTTTATTAGTATATAGCTACTACTATCTACTTTTATTGTTAAAAACTCATAGTATTTGGACATTTGAGGCTTTCACAATGACCAAAATACTAAGCCTCTATACCTACAATATTTTCAAAATTTGCATAAGCTAACTTTTACTCTTTTCTTTATATCTCCTACTTGGCGATACATTTCCTCTTGATATTTTGTACACGCCATCTAGAAATTTTCATCTAATATTAGAAAGGAAAATCATGCAACTTGAGTAAATTCGCTACGAGAACCAATCACCTCTAGGTGACATGGTCTACGGTCATTTCATAAATTCGAGAGGCTATACTTTCATGTGTATAGATAATTTGAATTATCAAATGATCTCTAAAATTATTGAAAATTGTTATAGACAATGTTGGTGTATCAAGCTTATGCAGCCAAGAAAAATCATGCAATTGGGATCTAGGAATGAAGAGAAATGTGCTTTGTAAGAGGTCTATGTCACTTGTTTCATGCCTCTACCACTATTAATAGCGCTTGTAATGTGGAAGTCATTTGACCTTTGTAAAAAATACCCAAATTACTTGAAAATTGGTTAGATTAAAGAAAAGCCTATGAGCTAATGGCTCTCCAAATTTCAATAAATTTGGGCACTCCCTGAATGAGTAGCATCCAAATCTCTATGAGGTTGTTACCTCACTAATAATCTATGGATGTCATTCTAGTCATTGTGCTTCTTGTACATTTATTAACCTCATTACAATAAATCACATACAATAATTTATTACTCATATTGATGATCATAACTATATGACTCTCGTACTCACTCGGGATAAACTTCTATATCAAGTACATAGAATCACATGAAGAACAATTCATGCGCTCATGACTTACTGTACAAAACTGCATTTAATTGTTCTTGAGGAGAATACCTTTGACATTTTACTTTCTAAAGGAAAAATTAGCCTAGTCATGGTACTTCTATCATGTACCTCATGATCACCCTAAGACATCATGGTGATACATAAAAATGCTCTTCGATGGATAGAAAATGGTATGAAAATGAATTCATTCCTATCCCAAATTGTATTATGGGTTTACTTCAGATACAAGGATCAACATATATAATGATGCAGATTGGGCACATAACTCTTATGATAGAAGATCAACACATGGGTATTTCTGTTATGTGGGAGATAAGTTAATTTCATGGTGTTCTAAGAAGCAATATACAGTTGCTTTATCATCTACAAAAGGAGAGTACAAAGGTATGGTAGAAGCTCCAAAGGAAGTCATATGGCTAAAACCTCTTATGAAGAGTTTTGATATCACTCAGAATACTCCTATCATTTGTGGAGACAACATGAGCTCTTTGTATTTGGCAGCTAACCCTGTGTTTCATGCCAGGACTAAACATATTGAGATCCAATATCATTTTCTAAGAAAAAAGATTGTTGATAAAGAAATAGAAATCATCCATACTCCTACAAAGGATCAACTTCAAATATGTTGACAAAGAGTTTGGATGGACCCAAGTTGAAGAGATTTAAAGATATGGCAGGGATAAAGAAGATGCAGGTAATCACAATTGATGATTGAGGGGGAGCTCTTGGAGCAAGACAATCAACAACTGATGATTATATGAAACTTAGGAGTGAGGACTTGAACAAAAGAGTGAAGCCTAAGAGTATCAAGTGAAGTAGAGGTTCAGAAAGAGATGGTCTAGATACACATGTATATTAGCTTTGTAAATGCTTCACAAAGACTTGAACTAATGATGAATCCACACTCATATGTATATATACACTTGTATATAGTCGTGATATATATGAGAGCTGAATTATAAATGAGATAGAGAGGTATAGATCATAAGTTGAATAAGTATCATCCATTAGATGTAAGACGAGTTGAATAGAAGAAGTGTTTTGAGAATTGGGCGTCAATTTTTCCTCTATTTCTCCTTCTATGTTTGATCATTTCATTAATCCTTTTGTAGATGTCTAAGTCCATAGTTAATCCATCTATGGTCAAGATTTGAGATCTAGTTGTAATCAGGTTGAGAGAATTGTGAGTAGGAACATTTTTATGTGAAGAAGTGATAAGTGTCTTCTAAGACAGGTGCAAATTCAATGATCAAATAATTGATTAGATCTCATTGCATAGTGTAAAGTTTTACACAAATCAGGAGTCAAAATCTAAGTTGGAAGGTAAACCATCTATTTCTAGAAGAATTTTATTAAAGAGCTTACATTTTGTGAGAAGCAACTATTTAAAGTTGCATATGTAAAAGTCACCTGTAGAAAGTGCTTGTTTCAGACACAGGTTTACTTATTGAAGTAAATCAAAAGTTTTGTAACTTCTTTTGAATAAGTTTAACTTGAACTAGTTGCAGAAACAATAGAATAGTGTTTTATCAAATTTTCATAGAACACTCTAATCATTTCGTCAGTCAATTTGTGAATTCTGTGAGACAGTCTTTTCTGAGTGAAGCTAGTTTTCATAGAGAAGCTGAGTGTTCATATTTGGGTAAAAGGTTTCAAAATCGGTGAAATGTTTTAGCTATACTTGAAAAAGGGGTGTTCTAAACTCAAGTTTAGCTTTTCTTTTGGAGGTTAATAATCTCCATTAGGTTTCTGTGGCGCTGAGGCTCCTAAGGCGGAGTTTGACTCACCTTCAGGAGAGCAATGATCACCTCTGATGAGCAAGAATAGAAAGGAATTTTTGAGGTTGTTGTGCTACATTACGGCTGAGAAAGGGACTTAGAGGTAGGATAGGGGAATCCAGTTTGATGAGCTTATTTGTGACTAGTGAGTTGTGTCATATATATTCGTTATGCCCAATAAAGTAAGGATGGAGGGATGATCGATCTATCAACCCTCATAGACATAATTTTTTTTTTGTATGCATGATATGTTGCATGAGTTGGGGGAGATGCTCCTTTTTGCTTCTCCCTAACTCTCTAG
Organism: Ceratopteris richardii; assembly: GCA_020310875.1. Classification (NCBI taxonomy): domain Eukaryota; kingdom Viridiplantae; phylum Streptophyta; class Polypodiopsida; order Polypodiales; family Pteridaceae; genus Ceratopteris; species Ceratopteris richardii. The sequence continues at coordinate 85,067,068 of CM035408.1, read as the reverse complement.
ACATGGGAAATGAAAAAATGAAAAAAAGAAAAAGAAGAAAAAAACAAAAATCGTGTATATATGTGCGCTAGTGCGTTATGATGGGTTAGTAGGCGAGCGGAGTCATCGTGGCCGGGTGGTCAAGACTCCGAGCTGATGTTGGCTTTGTCATAGGCCTAGACAATTACGTGCCTATATATGTTTGGTGCTTCATGCCATAGTGGGCAGATAAGTGAGTGGAACCATCTTGGCTGGGCAATGGAGACCATGAGCTGTACCTAGCTTTGCTATGGGCTAGCACATATATATGTGTGTGTATATCATGTATATGTCATTGCATGCTATCTTGCCTTGGTAGACGGGTGGAACAAACATGGCCGGGTGGTCAAGGCCATAAATCACATCCGATTGTAACATAGGCCAACTTGTGAAAAAATGAACAAGTAGAAAAGAGAAGGAAACTTCCCGTTCCTCAGGGGGAGAGACAAAGAGGAGGGGGTGATCACCTAGATAGGTGCGTTCTTTTACATATATGTATCTACGAGACAAAGAGATTGGCTGTTGATACATCGATAAGCTCGAGTCCAATACTGACGATGACATATCTATTATATGTGCCTAGACGATAAGTTGTAAGCGACTTGTTGAATTTGGCTTTTCCTATGTTATCAATAGCTCCATTTTCAAGATTGGTAATGGGTGTTCGCTCCTTGAAATATCCTTACCTATGTCTAGTGTCATTGTGTGTGATCAGTTTTTTGGCATGTGAGTGAGGCTACATTTTAAATGGCCTCATTTTTGCTTATATATACATGGTGATTATAGGAGCTCTTAGATGTAGATGCATGGGGATACATGTTTTGGTGGATCCCCTGTTTTGTATATTTTTTGTACTAACCTTTTTGATGAGTTTGCAGGTGAGAAGAGTATGACAATGGCAGACGACTTCATTAAGGTATTTTCGATACGTACGTGTTTTTGGTGAGTAATGTGGTGTGTGTTGGTTGTCTACAAGTTTGCCGAGTAGTCATGGAAAGGTAAATTCATTATTGGGTTATGGAAGTCTTTTCAGGTGACTGAATGAGTTGATTACCTTCATATCTTGGGTTGGGGGGAAAACATGTGGATCATATGTTCTTGTTGAGCTTGTTTGCAGGATTGGTCTAGTGAGAATCAGACTTGTGATTATGCCATGGATATTTTTGAAGTTTTTTGGTTTTGAATTTATGATTGGTATTGCAGGAAATGAATGGATGATATGTTTTTGCCGATTTTTATTGCAGGATAGAATGAAATGGAAAGGATTTATATGAGGAGATATGAGTAGGTATGGGAGCATTTGAGCGATGGTAACATGACCATAAGTATGTGTATGCATGGGTATAGGTGATGGTGCAAATGGAAGGATGCATTAAGTGTTGAAAAAGAGTCTCCGTGTATGAGGATTATCTATGATTAAAGAGTTTCGAATAGGTGTGCCTGTAATTTGTCATGATGGCATGATTTGGAATGATTAGATTATGATACTTTAAATGAGCTAAAAATTTGGATGAAATGGCAAGAGGAAAGCAAGATTGCACCGGTATTAGAAATACTCGTCGAGGACGACTTCGTGAGCAGAAGGGGGTAGTATGTTAACTAGAATTATTGTCGATTCTTTTGCATGAACATGTCCTCATTGTGTGGGATGGATGCTTGATTGCAGGTAATTGAAGAGGAAAATGTGTGTTTCATGGAAGAGGATCACTAGAATGTTTTGCTAAGATGAAGCTTGAAGGAGTTCTTCCCAATGTTGTTATTGTTGTTCGCAGCTTAAGAGCTTGTTGCAGTGTGGAGGCCATTGATGAGGGTAGAAAAGTACATGAAGTATTGGCTCAAAAGGGGCTTATGTGATCAAATTTCATTGTTGGTTGCACTATTGTTAGCATGTATACAAAATTCGGATTGCTCACGAGAGCATAAGAACTATTCCATGATCTCCCTCTTAAAGATGTGAATGTTGGGAATGTTTCAATTTTGGGTTGTGGGAAATATGAGCATGTTCATGATGCAATCACTTGTTTTGAGCAGATGCAAGTTGAGGAAATCCATCCAAATTCTAGCACTTTTGTTCATGTCTTGAATGCTTATTGCCATGCATGCATGGTAAGTAAAGGTCACAACTATTTTGAGGTCGTGTGCAGGAAAATAGTAATTTTCCTCATCATGAACACCATACCAGCATGGCTATCCTTTGTGCAAATTTTGGTCATTTGGATGCTAATTTATTCACCTACTAAAGCAAGCTTGAAGAGCCAAAAAGAAGATCTAAAACTACTAATTGTGGAAGCCACTAGAGCTAGTTGAAGGTTAGCAAGGTTAGTCTGGATAAAGTATATTCATGTCATGCAATCATAATTTTCAGGAATACACCATGCATCCGAGGGCTTTTTTTCTTCGTGAGAACTAGGGATCCCATGTGAAAAAGAGTAGTGTGAGCTTGCCAAGAAGGAACCAGTGGAGCAGTTGAGACTAAAGAGTGTTGTCAATAGGAAGGCTTATTCTAACAAAGCTTAGCAGCACGTTAAAGAGTATTGCATCTAGGGGAGCCTAAGGGTCCCAGTGAAGGAGAGGTGCATGGATTTTTTCAACAAATGATATCTCATGCATTCAAGAATGAGTATAGGAACGAGGTGAAGGTGTATCTTGATTGAAGGAAAAAGGCATGATAGCACATGTTCTAGCATATGCAATAGAAAAGGATTTTTGCCAAAAAGGGAGAGAGCTAGAGAGGATGGATGTAACTCCGACTCAAACTTGCATAAACAAGAAGGAACATTAGGGGAAAAATGAGCCGTGCATGGGCCTTGTAAGGATTCCTAATTTTTAGGGATTAAAAAGCTTAATCTAAGGGATTAAGGGGGCATGCCAAACCACTAGTGGTATTCCAAATAAAATAATACTTCAAAGATTTTGGAGTTTGAATTCAAAAAGAGAAGTTTTCTTCACCTTTGGATGCTTCATTTTAATGGCCACGATTTGAAGCGAAAAAGATGTAGAGAGATAATATTTGACATTGGTCAGATTTAAGAGAATCTTATGGATTTGTTCGCAGGCCCTCTAAATAATTATTGGGCGTTAGATCTCTTGAAATCCAATGGCGCAACAAATTTGGGGCTGAGCTTATTTGCTCAGGCAATGAGAGCCATTCGATCGTGCAGGAATCCAATGATTGAGATGTGAAGGTGCCTTTTCCATTTCGGAGATGAATCTGAGCCTTTAGATCATCCCAAGATTGTATGGTCCATATTTGAAGCACAAAAAATCAGTACCTTTCAAGGCATACCGTCCGATCAAAGTGCAAATCCAAGGGTGCATATAAAATGGTGCACTTTTGACAAAACAATAGATCTAAGCCATTGAAAGTAATACAAATCCAAGGGTCCATGTTCCAAGATGCCTTGACTTTTGCCACTCAACTTCATGATTGGGTAAGTGAATCAATCCAAGGGCTCTTACTTATTTCCAAGCTTTTCAAAACCATTCAAATGGCAAAAACCATGAGTTCTAGGTGGTTTTTCTCTCTTTGACCACACAAAAACAATGGAAGCCTATGCCTAGCCTATGTGATTAAGCGACTAGACTGTGTCCACCACCCTCTTCCTATTGGTCCATCACTAATCACTCCTGAATCTAACAGGCCTATGCAGGGTTCATTTTTTCCCCTAATGTGGAGTGGAATCAGCAACGTGTAGATGCCATGTTTGAAAAACCAAGTGGAGAAGGGTTCCAAGAAAAAGAAACACACACACACACATGCGATAGATTGTGATTTTTGTTATGCATGAATATGAAGTAAACACCTCAAAAAGTATTCCTTCATTCACGATATTTCGAAAGAACTGAATGCTAGATTTGCCCAAAAACTCTTGGGAAGATGTTAAGATCGAGAACATGGATGAATTGGAATTTTGATGGGTTGTGGTACTCTCTAAAGAGTGACTCGTCAAATTCACATATGTAAGAAAGGTCGCTAGCTTGTAGTAGAAACAGAGATGGCATTAAGCACAAAAACTAAGGATGTTTCCAAAGTGGTGCTGTCACATTCATTTTGATGGGAATGGGTTACAAATACAAAGCTAAAAAAATGGTCAGATCTTCATCAGCATGTTGAAGTCAGGATATGTGCTCTTGATTTTGATACTACAAAAGTACCCTTGAAATTCAATGAAGGTGCACACGGGCAATAACCAATTTTGGGGTGGAGGGCCTTGTTGTAGTTCAAAAGCTTCAAAAGGGACTTGCAAAACTATCAAGGGGTGCTCCAGTTCCCAAGTGAGGAAGGTATTCCTGATTATACAAAGCAATTTGAAGGCATCCACTCATACCATAGTAGCTTGCTTGGAGAAGTCTAAGTGGAAAAATAGCTTCGGTGCTGGACAAGAAGCTCTCCCCGGGATTGTGCTATTATGTAGTGTGCAAAGACATATCTATTGACCTCAAGGGTTAGACAAAATTGGACCTTATGTTCTGCAACATATGGTAGAGAGGAGGCATCATGGACAAGGTAGTATGAGTTCATCTGCTAATTTGCATGCTAGAGCTAGGCACATGAAGACATTTTTTTATGTAAGATGATTGCGTCAAAATCTATGCAAGAAGTTAGGTCTGTAAGAAATGATGGTAGACGAATTGTAATGTGGGACCTCTGAGTGATATCAAGGATTGATCTTTGAATGTCCTAAACGAATTGAGTAGTGTGTTGTGTTATATATTTGTTGAGGTTTGCTTTTTAAGGACAAACAAGCGCATGATAAACTTGTTGATTTCAGTTTTGAGACCCTCTCAGCATTCCCGTGGCCAACCAATATCATTCCATTGAACCTCCTTGCATAGGATCGGAAGTATGTCTCGGCATGGGAGTACAAGTGTTGATGTTTTAGTATACGGGTGAGGGCATCTTCTGACTTCTTAATGAATTTGAGCATCAGTTTTGGGAGAGAGAGAGAGAGAGAAAGAGAGAAAGAAAAGGAGTGAGAGAAAGAAGGACAGAGACAAGGAGTGTGAGACTATTTGGCCAAAGTAGGAAAACAAATGTTTGAATTTGGTGTTTCAAATCTTGATAAGTTCGATTGTGATATGATAGAATAGAAGGATTTTAAAATTCAATTCAAAAGAGGAAAGTAGACTTGATAAATATGATCATATAGATGCATGACTTATGTCTATGTGGAATCCTAATTTTTGCTTCTACATGCATCTAGATCCTTAGCTCAAAATAAGGGGTTAAGCCTTTCCTCTTAAAACAAAAAAGTTGCAAATGTAAAAGACAAAAATATTATGAACGAAATTTTATACTTTATTGAAGTATTTCGATGGCGTGCACCACACTGGACTCTCCTTCTCAAGAGCTCCACGACGATATGCTCAAAGTAGAAAAACCGAGCTCCGGTCGCCACGCACAGTACTCCGCACAGTGCTGTACAATACGCAAAAACGCAGTACACAGGGAGCACGAAGACAGACTTCTTAGGTCTTACAAATGCGGTCGAACTTACAGTCTGTGACTGACCAGGCCACTATATGTTTTATTAAAGAACATATACAAAGAAGTGTCCGGTGGCCATTTGGCCTTTCACATGGACACTAACGGTAACAATCTCCCACTAAAGGCCAATATGGCCAGAGTAACTATGGGAGAAAAAAGAAAGAATGATAAAGAATACCTGAGTGTAAGTATACAAACTATACCTCCCACCTGATGGGCATGTTACACAGTATACAAGTGACTGTGTAAGATCAAGAATCAAGTAACCCCCATCAAGTGACAACAGTGTCGAAAGCTATCCTGTGGTAGAGCTTTAGTCAAAGCATCTGCAGCATTATCTCGAGTGTGAACCTTCTCAAGAATAATGCTCTCAGTGGCTAAGCAATCTCTAATGAAGTGATACCTCACCTCAATGTGCTTGGTCTTTGCATGATAGACAGGATTCTTAGCCAAAGCAATGGCACTCTGACTATCACTGAGCAAGTGAGGTACATGCTGAGGCAAACCCATATCACAAGCAAGACGAGAAAGCCACAATGCTTCCTTACATGCCTCACTTGCTGCAACATACTCTGCTTCTGTGGTGGAAACAACTGTACATTCTTGAAGACGAGATCTCCAAGAGATAGCACCTCCAGCAAAATGAAAAATGTACCCTGATGTAGACTTACGATTGTCTACACAACCAGCATAGTCAGAATCTGTGTAACCAATAATGGATGCTTTCCCTCTACCTAAGCATAGACACTTGTCCTTAGTGCCACTCAGATATCTCAAAATCATTTTGACCGCTTCCCAATGTTTCTTGCCAGGATTAGACATATATCTGCTCACAACTCCCACTGCAAATGCAATGTCTGGTCTCGTAGCTACCATAGCATACATGAGACTACCAACAGCAGACTGATAGGGAATTTTGTTCATGAATTCCTTTTCCTCATCTGATTTGGGGCAGTCATCCTTGCTCAATTTCACATATGTGGGTAAAGGTGTACTCAATGCCTTTCCACCCTGCATATTGAATCGATGAAGTACTTTGGATATGTACTCACTTTGAGACAAGTATATGCATCTTTTACTCCTATCACGAGTAATGCGCATGCCAAGAATATGTTTGGCATCCCCCAAATCCTTCATATCAAATGTCTGACTCAACTTCTTTTTGAGAAGTGACAAATCATAAGAGGACTTCCCAGCAATCAACATATCATCGACGTAAAGTATCAAGCATATCAAGCTGCCATCAGAACATCTCTTTGTGTAGAGACAATGATCCTCATTGCTCCGAGAATAGCCTTGGGACTTCATAAAAGCATCAAACTTTTGGTACCATTGTCTAGGAGACTGTTTAAGTCCATACAAGCTCTTCTTGAGCTTACAAACAGCTTTCTTGCATTTATTCCACCCCAAAAAAGTAAATTATGAATTACACCTACATGAAGCTGATGTTGGAAAAGTCTATGATGAAACAAAATTATGAAGAAAATATGAAGACTAGTTGTGGAAAATTCTATGATGAAACAAAATTATGAAGCAAATATGAAGACTAGTTCTATCATTAAAAATTGAGCAAACAAGCCGGATTTATGTGGAAATAGAGTTAGCTCAATTTCTTTGATATGAATGATTGTATATATGTGAGTATTCATTAGTGGAGCTTAAAATTTGATACTGAAACGAAACTCATTTGCATCTTGCTTAAATTCAAAAAAATTTTGAGAGTGAATTGATTCCCTTAAAACAGTTTGATATTGCTTAATGACTTATTTTCAGGTTGGCCCATCAAGATGCTGTGTAGGTTTGGTGGAGTGGATGTCAGAGAGATTGCACTCTGCTTATGATAAGGTTACCTTGGAGAAAAACTAATGAAGCTTCAAGTGGAACCAATCTTCAATTTTGCATATGTTCCTTAATCTATGTTCTTAACTTAGAAAATATCTTGAAGTTCCATGAAGATGATTCTGAAATCCCATGAAGATGATTCTAACAATGCAATTCGTCAAGAACAAAAGTCTGGAAATGTTGTGCTCTCTTCAAATACTACTGCCATAAAACTAATCACAAGCCACTTGACCTTGATCTTTGCAATAATTCATGCTTTGGGTGCTTTGGCAAGGGTTTTTATGGTGGCTTTCTCATGGCGAGGATGGGATTATGTATCTCATGTTTGAGATTTATTTTTTCACGCTTGAGCTCTTGCTCCATGCAATGCATATGTTATATGTGTGATGCATAGTTCAGCACTCAGATCATCACGATTTTGTTTTGATTATAACAATTTGATTCACTAAACATCACGAAAATCACCAGATATACTTTAAAGCGTCAAATCTGAACAGCTTGTCAATAAAAGATGCAAATCTAATTGATCGAACAAATGCACTTTAAGAGTTAATGGATGTTTTCAATTGTTAATAGCAAAAAATGAAAGTGACTTGGAGGGTTCATAGTGTTTTACGATCTATTGTTTAAGATTCACAGTCTATGTTACTGAGTGCATGCATCTTTCCAACTTTGCACATTCAATTGTTGCATATGAAATATGATTTTCCTTATGATGAACGAATGGCAAAGTCTTTGAACATAGAGTGATGAAATGATTGCTTCAAAAGCACACTAGGATAAGAAGAATGATTTTGCATTTGAACTACTACTCATCTCTCAATTTTCATTAGACACCTGAGTTTGCTAAAGTCACCCTGCATGAACCGTTGAATTTGGCAGTTGAGTTGATCCACCAACTCAGTGTTCCCATCTTCTTCAAAATGTTAGGATATCCCTCAAGCTATGAACCTTACCAGATCTTCATGTTGCTCCAACACACACTAATGAATGATCCAGCTTGGATTTATATCTTGTTTGAGGAGATGATGGATAGATTCTAGAGATGAAGTGGTGCTGCAAAATCCTGCTTAAACCAACCAAGAACAAGTTGTGGAGAGTAGACTAGACCCGTTGAGATTCCCAACAATCATAAATAATCACCTATATGCTTTGGAGCATGATCCTCTAATCAATGCATCAAAAGAGATGAGTAGAAACTTCAACTAAGTGTCGAGACTTTCGATTTTGGTCTCTACACATGTTCATTAAAATGAATAGTGCTCTCAACCTACTAGAAATTGAATAAATTCCTTTTGGGAGTATCTAATTAACTCAGATAGAAACCAATAACAATGTATTTCAATAAAAATGATCAAGAGTACATTGAGAATGATGTTGAGCAAGTTGGATGACTATCCCGACATTTTGGGGCTCATATAGTATATAGACCTGTGAACAAGGAATTGAAGATATCTCAAGATTGAGAAACGCAATGATAATGAAACTTTGTAGCTATGAAAAAGACACTATGATGAATCTATAGCACTTTAGCTCACATCAAATGATCAGATATACACTAAGAATAAAGTCAGAGAAGATCATTGTTCTCAGATCCACTTGATAGAGAAGTTAAGTAGAGAAGTGATCAAGATATATGTATTAAATCATATAAGAATACAATGACATTGGCAATCTATGATTGCACAATGTGAGGGTAGCAAAGTGTCTATAGAATCAGCTGTGTAATCATTGAAAAACCCTTCTCAAATGATCTCCAAAGCGGGCTCTATTTCATGTGAGTTTTTTATTCATTTTTATAGCTAGAGTTGGAGCCAACTTTTGAATTCAAATTTGAGCTCTTATCATAAAGTGAATCCTAAAATGTAGGACTTACTTTCACAATTATCAACTACCAAGTACTTCGAGATTAGATTCCTCCTAACTCCACGTGGGAATAGTGCAATTGACATATGGACTTTTACAAGGATAAAAATAAGTTGATTTTTACAAGAGAATAGTCATGTGTGACTATATTATGAAATAAATGCTAATTGTCGAAGTCTATAGGCTTGGACTCATTTGCATCAACAACTCCCCCTCAAATCTAACATGCTTGGTCTTCATTTCTCTTTGATTTCTTGCAATCTAGTCATCATCTTGAACCTGTTCATCTTAGTTCCATCCAAAGATTTTGTGAGCATATCTATAAATTGCAAATTGGTCGATACATAGGACAATTTGATGTCCTTGGTAGGTAGCATTTCTGTTAAATAATGATAGTGCACTTGAATGTGCTTAGTCTTGGCATGATACACAAGATTAGAAGCCAAATGAAGTGAGCTGTTGTTATCTCTAAAGATTATTGGATTATAAGAATGTAATCCCAAATCTATTTAAAGTAATTTGAGCCACATAGCTTCTTGTGTTGCATTTTCTAAGCCTCTATATTTTTGGAGTGGATTATGTGGATACCTTATCAACTATGGCTAAGATGCCAACAATCAAAGTTTTATTAAGTATTGGTGCTTAGAGAATTGGAACTTGTATCAGTTAGATGTTAAAAATGCATTCCTAAATGGATGGATCTCAGAAGAAGTATATATGGCTCAACCACCAGGGTATGAAGAAAAGGACAAACTAGATTATGTATAAAAATTAAGGAAGGCACTCTATGGTGTAAAAAAGCTCCTAGAGCTTGGAACCATATGCTTCTCACATATTTGCAAGACCAATGTTTTGTTGCTAGCAAAGCAGATTCTTCTCTGTTCATTAGGAAGAATAACTCATAAGTCATTTACCTATGTGTTTATGTGGATGACATCATCATTATAGGGAATGATGCCAATGGTATCAAGCAAATTAAAGCTCAAATGATGGAAGAATTGAAAATCACTGATCTTGGGTTGTTAACATACTTTCTTGCATTGGAACTTGTATATTTAGATTCTGGAACCTTTATTACTTAGAGGAAGTACATTCATGATATGTTAGTCAAATTCAAGATGGAGAATGTTAAAAGTGCAGGTAGACCCATGAAACTCCATCAAAACCTTAGTTCTCATGAGGGAGAAGTTCTTGAAGATACTACAGGTTATCAAAGATTTGTTGGGAGTCTCAATTATGCAACCCTAACAAGAGTGAACATATGTTATGGAGTAAGTACATTAAGAAAATTTATGCATGCACCAAGAAAACCTCACTTGGAAGCTGCCAAGAGGACCTTAAAGTACCTAAAGGGTATTATAAATGAAGGGCTATTTTATCCATTCACATGTAATTTGGATATCAAGATGTACTCTAATGCAGATTCGACTGACTCAAAAGATGATACGAGGAGCACTTCTCGCTACTTATCTTTTGTAGGTTCAAAGCTAATTTCATGGTCATCAAAGAAACAACCAACTATGGCATTCTGTTGTTCATCCCCTAAGTTGACATATTTTTCTATTTGTGGTTCTTCTTGAGTCAAGGTTGGAAAATCACTTTCCAAGTCATAAGGTAGCTTTATTTTTCGACAATCATCTTCAAACCATGAATTATTTTCATCAAACACCACATCCCTACTAACTGTAAATCCTTTGTTACTAGGACTGTACAACCTATATCCTTTCTAGTTTTGGTCATAGCCAATGAGCATACACCTTTCAACTTTTAGATGAAGCTTTCATCTAATCTGTGAGGGTATATGTGCATACTAAATGCATCCAAAGATTTTACAATGGTCTAAGGAAGATCTTCTACCATTCCATGATTCATAAGGTGTCATTCCATCCAAGGACTTGGGTGTAATTTGGATTTTTCTTTTCATTCAACATTGATCTTGTAGCTTCTATTATTAGTCTATTCCTTCTCTCTGTCGCTCCATTTTGTTTAGGACTGTATCTTGCTGTAACTTCTCTCTTTATACCTCTATCTTGTAAGAATGAGTCAAATTCATGTGAGAAGAACTCACCACCTCCATCAAATCTAAGCCTCTTCAAGCTTCTACCTGTTTGGTACTCAACCAATGCCAAATACCTCTTGAAACAAGTGGAAACTCCATCTTTATGCTTAATGAAGTAAAGAATTATCCATCTACTATAGTCATCTATGAATGAAATATACTACCTTGATCATGGGATAGATGGCTCTCTGTTAGGACCCGGCACATCTCTGTGCACAAGATCCAATTAGTCTTCATACATATATCCTTTTCTATTGAATGGTTGCATGTGTGATTTGCCAAATTGGCATGCTCCACATTTATAAATCATGTGTTGCTTGGACATATTTGGAATGTCAAGCACACTATAATCCTTACATATTTGCTTTAGTGTTCTTTCACCTATATGACCTAGTCTCGTATGCCATATCTCATGTTTAGATAGCGTTTGATCTTTGTAGTTGACGAGTGCAATGTTTTTGGTATCTTCAACTTCAAATGTTAAGATTCTACCAGATTTCTCACGTTTTGCAATCCTTTTCAAGCCTTGAGGGTCCTCCACGTATGCTCCATGCCTTGTGAATCTATCTTGTAAGCCCTTTTCAACAATCTGCCCAACACTCATTAGGTTTTTTGTTATGGTTGGCACATATAATACCTTAATTAAAAGGTTCATGTTACCATTAGATGCTTTAAAATTTCCAATCTTCTTATTAGAATTCCTAGTACCATCACCTGTCTGGACTTCATGCTACCCTTAAGGTTCTTCAAGATTAGATAGCAATGCTACATTTCAAGCCACATGATTGAAATAATCAGAATCAATATAGAATAGATGCTCATCATCTTTACCTTGCTTGGGTGTCATGTTCATGATCAATAGAGAATCCTCCATGTCCTCTATAAAGTTTTTATAACCTCTTTTGCCTCTAAAACCTCCTTGATAGTTGTTGTTGCAGCCTTGGTTGTAGTTGTGATGGTAATTGCTTCCTCCATTGTTGAACCTTCCTTTGGATTGTGCATAGCCTGCTCTGTGGAAGCCTCTTCCTCTCTGACTTTTTGTGTTATTGAAACACTCATCTATTTTATTATTGGTCAAGCAACAGATATTGTAAGGTGAAGAGCTGTATGATCTCCCCCTGCCATTCTTTCCTCCTCTACCCCTTCCTCTAGTATCTCTTCCTCTACCTATGAAGTTCACTTGAGAGGTACTTGCCTCTTCTTCATTCTTTTTACCTTTGCCTTTATCTTTACTTTAATTTCTATCTGTGTAAGGGGCAGAAGATTGATTACCTCGACAATTGTCTCCATTCTTGTTGAACTTTGTCTCATGTATGAAGAGTTGTGCCATCAATGTGTTGAGGTCATGAATCTACATATCCATATATAGGTCCATTGCTGTGGTGAAGGACTCCCACTTATCATCAACCTTGATGCCATTTATGATCTACCTTACTATCTTCTTCTCTTCTATTTCTTCTCCAATGCTTCCAAGTTGGTCATATACATCCTTCATCTTGGTCACATAGTCAACCAAACTTTGCTTTGGTTGCTTCTTCAAGGTTGTGAACTCCATCCAAAGTTGGTTCTTCGTAGCCCTTGTATTTAATGAGAAGTATGAAGAAAGTACTTCCCAAGTGTCTTGGGAGGTCTTGCAATTCCTAATGTGAGGTAATAAGAAATCAGATATTGAGTTGAGTATATTAGACCGGCCTAGAGCATCCTTTGCACACCATGCAACTAGTCTTCCTTGCTCTTCTCTTGTAGGTTGATGTTTGCTTCTAAATATTGGCATCTCTTCATCTCCAAATATGTATCCATATAAGCTTCTTCCTTGGTGGTAAGATTGCATCCTTAGGGACCATGCTCGATAGTTTTCCGTGTCCAATTTTTCAATGAATGATGGAAATCCATCTCCCATCTTGCTTTGATGCTGCTCTTATGCCATTGTTCAAGGAGATGGTGGATAGATTCTAGAGATGATGTGGTGCTACACGATCCTGCTTCACACAAGACAAGAACAAGTTGTGGAGAGTTGAATAGACCCCTTAAGATTCCAAAGAATCATAAATAACCACCTAAGTGCTTTGGATCATGATTCTCTAATCAATGAGAAACTTCAACTAAGTGCCAAGACTTGCTATTTTTGTCTCTACATATGTTTAGAAAAATGAACAGTGCTCTCAACCTGATAGCAATTGATTAAATTCCTTTTTGGAGTATCTAGTTAGCTTAAATAGATATCAATCACAAGTTATTTCAATAAAAATCATTAGGTGTATGGTGAGAATGATGCTTAGCAAGTTGGATGACTATCCTGACATTTTCGAGCTGCTAGAGTATGTAGACTAGTGAGCAGAGCTCTGATAATATACAGAGATTGAGAAAAGAAATGACAATGAAACTTTGTAGCTATGAAATAGATAGTATGATGAATCTATAGCACTTGAAATCACATCAAATGATCAACTATGCTATGAGAACCAAGTTTGCGAAGATCACTAGTCTTAGATGAACTTGATAGATAAGTGAAGTAGAGAAGTGATCAATGTATATGTATTAAATCACATAAGAATACAATGACAGTGGCAATGTATGATTGCACAATGTGAGGGTAGTGATGTGGCTATTGACAAAGCTCACTAATCACAGAAAATCCCTCTTAAATGATCTCCTAATATGACTCTATTCCACACAAGTTTTTGATCCACCATTTTTATACTAGAGTTGGAGTCAACTTTTGAATTCAAATTTGAGCTCTTACCATAAAGTGAATCATAAGATTTAGGACTTAATTTATCATCTATCAAATACCAAGTAATTAGAGATTTGATTCCTCCTAAATCCTTGTGGGGATAGTGCAATTAATATATGCACTTTTACAAGGACTAAAAACAGCTGATTTTTACAAGAGACATTCCTCTAATGGTTACGATTTTGTTTTTTTATGACGATAATCTCAAAAAACCTCTTTTAGTATGCCAATATTGCATATTTGATTACATAGTAGGATTAAGCCTTAGTAGATGAAGTTCTCACGTTTGAGTTAATAAACAATGTCTTACAATTAAATTAGAAGGTCACGAACCTTTGCATACAAGTCTAGACACTTCCCATGTGCTCCAAAGTCCGCTGATCATAATCCTTAAATCCCATATGGACATGACATGCGAGTGTTGGATCAAGCCCCTTCTTTTCCAAAGGAAAGTGAAGCCACTATTAAGGAATGGCCTTAGGTACGTGTCCATCACCACAACAAAAAGTAAAGAAAACATAGAAGCACACTCAAACACCAAGCAACCATAGGAGAAGAGTTATCACGAGAGAAAATCAGATATGGGTAAATAAAGGTGAGATACCACCCATCCTCACATCAAAATCATAGTCCCACCTATGCTTGAGGAACGTAATATTGAGTGACCATAGTATGAAAAACCAACCTAGAATGATACAAAAAATTTGGAAACTTATGGAGCCTTTAAAGGCATGCCATGGCACATCTAGTATATGGATGCCCAAAGCTTGACTTAAGGTCTCAGTATCGCCCATCACATCTTTTATTCTAGAGAAAGCTAAGGAGTTATCTTGTAACCAAAGCCAATATAAGCCATAGTTGCATTGCATGCAGAATCCATGTACTCCTCATTCCTTAACTATATGGAAGTGGGTCCCAAACCAATCCTAGGAACAATCTCAAATAGTTTCTAATTTACATTTTTTTAATGTAGAAACTATTAGAGAATAATGACAACGAGCATTGTATATACAATGATGAGACTGTCCACCCATGTGCTCCCACTATGGAGCCTCAATTGTGATATAGATGGACTCTAGATGAAGGGCTTTACAGTTTGTATAATTGCGATTTCACCATAGTAACTAGGCCTTCCTATTCCACTGATTTAGGCATGATGTCTAAGACTTCTTGATGCTATGTTTTAGGCATAACCATCGGGATCATCTATAATTTTGAAACGTCCAAATTACTGGACTGAGTGAAGACAGAATTTAGACCATTAGACATATTTGGACCACTGAACTAGTAAATGAAGTTCTAGATAGGTTGACTACCAAACTAGCCATCATAAATCCGGATATGAGTACTACCGAACTGGTAACCGTAATTCCAAACAAGTTGTTTGCTCAACTAGTCACCATAATTCAGGATAGGTTGACTACTAAACTATCATACCTCTAGGCTTCCTCTAGGATTCCATACATCATAGTGATTCTATATTGATTGACTAACAAAATATCATACCTCTAGAATCCTGGACAAATGGTCATAATTCTGAATTGGTTGACTATCAAACTTTCATATCTCCAAAATTCTAGTGTGACTAAAGTACAAGCCCTCACCAGTCTTTTGATTAGACTCACATAGATCATCTAGAACTTTTCCTATTCTCATGTAGACCTCATCACAAATGTCCGGACTCTCATAATGGCTTCTTGTCATAATGGAGGATGTACAACTTATGATACCATGGATCATTTGTGGTCATATGGGGTTGGAGTATTGAGTATATCTAACACCCTCCTTCAATGTCTCCCTGTGGTGAACTACCTTCTTGGTCCAATGCCAAGATTTCAAAGATGTCCATGCATTTTCTCTCTCCCTAGAGCCTTGGTGAAAAATTCTACTCCATTTTCATGTGTTCAACAATAACTGAGCTCCACAATTCCATTCTGGATCAACTCTCGCACATAGTGATACTGGATTTCTATCTACTTAGTATATGCATGAAAAATAGGATTCTTGGTGATGGCTATGCAACTTTGGTTGTCATATCTCAACCTTGTATCCTCCCGTCCTTAAATTTCTATATGCCATAGGATCCTTCTCAACCAAACTACTTCACATGCAGCAAAACATGCCACTTTCTATTGAGTTTTGGTAGAATATAGTGCTACAGTTGGTTGCTTCTTAGTGATCCAAGAAACAATCGTGAAACCTAAAGAGAAGTAATATTTGAAAAATCATTTTCTAGAATCAATATCTGCTCCTCAATTGAGTCACAATATCCACTAAGAGATGATCCTTCACCATAGAGAAAACCATACTCAATGGTTCACTTGACGTACTTGGGTATCCGTGTGCATGTTTTCCAATGAGTTAGAGATAGATCATTAGAGAACCTACTTAATATGCCAAAAGCATAAGAAATATCCCATCTGCTATTACACAAGTAAATGAGATTTTCGACTAATCTCTTCTATCTTCCAATATCCACCAGAGGTGAAGTATCTTCAATAGATAATTTTGTGTTGACTTCCATCCGTGTAGAGATTTCTTTGCAATCCTCGATGGAAAATGCCTTCAACACTTGCTTTGCATACTTTTGTTGGGAGATAAAGATCATCCCTTGTTCCTGTGGGACTTAACAATCTAAGCAATAATGAATCAATCCCAAATCCACCATTTCAAATTCTCAACTCAAGGCATCTTTTGTTTGTTTGAGAAGTGCATCATCATTTTTGATGATTACGAGGTCATCTACATAGAGTACAACCTCAATTGTCTTCCTCCCTATCTTTAGAACATACAAATCAACTTCAAAAGCACATCTTTTGAATACTATATCCAAAAGATACCTATCTATCCACTGGTACCAAGCTCTCTGGGCTTGTTTCAGCCCATACAATTCCCTTTTCAATTACATACTTTGTTCTCTAAATTGGAAGCCTCAAACCCTAGTGGTTGAGACCCATATACCTTCTCCTTGAGGTCTCCATTCAAGAATGCTGATTTGACATCCATGTGGCATACTGCCCATTGTTTATGTGCAGAGACAACTAGTACTAGCCGAATAGTAGTCATCCTTATTGTTGGGGGAAATGAATCACCGAAGTCAATGCCTTGGGCTTTCGAATGGCCCTGTGCAACAAGTCTAGCTTTGTACTTCTCAAGAGTACCATGAGCCTTGTATTTTAGCTTCCAGATCCGCTTGATGCGGATGATCTTCAATTTTGGAGGTCGTTCCACTAGCTCCTAAGTTCCATTCTTCATGATATTGTTGTATTTTGTTTGCATAGCGATTCTCCACTCCAAAATTTGGAGTGCTTCTTCTACACTTATTAGCTCCTTTTCTTCTTTTTTGATAGTCTCAACCATCAATGCTGAGTTTACAATGTGGGCTTCTACCTGTCTTAGTTCCTCTATTCTCTATGACTGCCTTGGACTATTTGCAATTGTTTCTATTGATTGTAGGATGGGATTTGGAGAATCATAAAGCTACCTCACCCACCATGTCAATGGATTTTCCACTTGAGTGACAACACGCTGGTGAATATTAGTCTCATCATTTGAGGATGAAGCTTTCTTCTCTTTTGTAGAAGTGCTAGCTCTTGGGTCAAGTTCATAGTGTATTACTTCTTTGTTTGTTGATCAAGTGGAAGCTTTCTTTTCTTCTTCCACCACATGTGGCTGCTCCTCCTTCAACACCACATTATGACTCGCTATGATCTTCTTTGCATCCAAGTCATAAAGCTTGTAAGCTTCCTTCTCTTTAAAGTACCATAAGAAGCTACATTTGGTGCTTTTTGATTGAATCTTCTTTTTCTCTTTGTCGGGAATGTGTATATAACAATCACTTCTAAACACTTTGAAATGGGAAACAGAAGGCTTTCTAGCATTGTAGGCTTCTTGTAGAGTCCTTCCATCAAGTGCCTTAGTGTAGTAATGATTACAAGCTAGAGCCATTCTTTAAACTTACCAAAATCTTGAGCTTTATCATGAAGAAAGTACGCCCATATGTTCTTATTGAAAGAACTTGGAGAAGCTTGTAGAATGTAGAAAAGTGTGTTTCGAAGCGACGAAGTTTGGTCTAGCCAATTGGCACAAGACCAGCCCTTGAGCTTATGCAGACTCAAATAGACCTTATGTGATAAGTGCAAAGAAACACACTATGTACTTTGGAGCATCAAGGAGAATGAGTCGATACAAAACAGATAGGTTTGTGGGTCGACTAGCTCAAAAAACTTACTATCTATGGAAGAGACAATGAACTTCAAAAGCCCATAGCGACCAACGTGATTACAATTAGAAAAAATAATTTTATGGGAGTGAGAAACTTAGGGTTGAGTGTAAAGAATGCACAAAAGTATAAGTAATAATCAAAATATGCTATAGGAATGAATAAGACATTCACCGGTGGTACTTCATATTTTTCAGGAATATGTAGAGATTGACCCCGAGACCGCAAAACTCGGATTTCCCTCAATCTACTGAATCCAATTCTATGCCAATTTATACCCATAAAGTAGACACTAATACCTTTTCAATGATTCACCTTGCACTCAATTTGGAGCTCCAGAGAGAGAGCAGTAGCCTCTGCAAGATTACTATTGGCGAAGAAGATGATGTAGAGAATTGAAGGAGGAAGACAATGATGGTCACAAGTGTATATATATTGCTTTCATGTAATGTACAAGTGATTTAAAGTCTTTATATAGACTCTAGGAGTGTTCCAAGACTTCTACAAGTGAAGTTTGAATTCAAATGAAGGTGGGAATGGTTATTGGAGGGAATCAATTCACTTTTCTACAATCTAGGAAAAGTGAAAATCTAGTTTGATCTACTTTTAGGTGATTGATTGCTTGATTGAATGCAGCTTCAACCATTAAAAATTCGTGGGATTTGGAATTTATCTTTCAACCTTTACATATGTAAAGCTCAAGGCTTTTACAACGGTAAATGAACCATCAAAAATCTCTCAAAAAAATACAATAAATGAGCATAAGAAAAAGAACTCTGCAACGGATATTCTTTCGATGGGATAGCCTTTGATGTAGATCAAATTCACCTCAAGCATAGTGTAAGCTTCATGTTCCAATAGCTCCCCCTCAAGCTAAAGTATGCTTGAGTCTTCATTCTCTGATAGGTTGAATACCTGCCATAGCTTTGAATCTACAAAGCTTTACTCCATCAAGTGCCTTCGTCATCATATCTGTTACTTGCTTTTCAGTTGGAACAAAAGAAATGTCAATCTCCTTTGCCATGAGCTTCTCTCTGATGAAGCGGTAATGGACTTCTATGTGCTTGGTTCTGGCATGGAAAATAGGATTTGCCGCTAGATGCATGGAACTTACATTATCTCCAAATATGTGAGGTTTGGAACTCACAAGTCCCCAATCTATATACAATGTTTTTAACCATATTGCCTCTTGAGTTGCTATGGTCAAGCCTCTATACTCTGCTTTAGTTGAAGATAAAGAAACTATTGGTTGCTTCTTGGAACACCGTGACACTAGCTTCGAACCTGAAAATGCTAAGTAACTAGATGTACTTTTTCTATCATCCTTAGCTCCTGCCCAATCTGCATCTGAGTAGATTTTGATATCCAAATCTGAAGAGTAAGGATAGAATATACCTTCCTTGATTGTACCTTTTAGATACTTAAGTACTCTCTTAGCTGCATCCATGTGTGGTCTTCTTGATGAGTGCATGAAATGACTAAGCACTCCCACACTATATGAGTAGCATATATCAAGCTACCTACCAAGCTTTGATATTCTTTTAGGTCTTCAATTTCCTCACCTTCATAAACACTTAGTTTATGATTCATCTCCAAAGGTGTACTTGTAGGTTTAGTGTTCTCCATTTTGAACTTGAGAAAAAGATCCTGAATGTATCTTCTCTGAGCCAAATACATTCCTTCATCTGTGTATATCACCTGCATACCTAGGAAATATGTGAGCTCACCTAGGTCACTGATTTTGAACTCCTCTTGCATGTGTCTCTTGATCTTTTGAATGCCATTTAGATCATCACTTGTCACAATAATATCATCTACATATGCACATAGATAGATAACCTAGTGGTTGTGACATGTATACCTCTTCACTTATCCAACCATTTAAGAATGCATTTTTCACATCAAGTTGGAGGAGTCTCCAATTCCTTGCAGCAGCTACACTAATCAATGTCCTGATTGTAGTCATCTTTGTAACTGGTGAGAATGTTTCCTCATAGTCTATACCATGAGTTTGTGAGCATCCTTTGGCAACTAATCTTGCCTTGTACCTGCATATTGATCCATCTGAATTTCTTTTAACGTTATATACCGATCTCCAACCAATTGCCTTTTGATTTGGTGACATTGGAACCGAATCCCAAGTGTCAATCTCCTTGAATGCATCTATCTCTTCCGTCATGGCCTTTTCCCAATTAGGGTTTCCCTTTCCCTCTTCATAGGTTGAGGGTTCCTCTAAAATAGATTCTTTTGCCAAGTAGATTGAATGCGTCGTAACAAATGTGGAATCATATCCATACCTTTCTAGTTGTTTCTTCTCTCTTGCTGATCTTCTATGTGCTTGTTTTGAACATTCTCCAACCTCTTGCATCTTTGCTTTCCCTCTTGACTTCCATAGCTTGTAATCCTTTTCTTTTTCAACTTGGTGATCGTCTGTATCACTTCTTGGATCCTAGACCTGTGTATCACGCGTGCTTCCTAATTGATGAGAGTCTAAATCAAGATCATATGGTAGTTTTACCTTTTGTTTGTCTTCATCATACCACGACCTGTGTTCTTCAAACACAACATCTCTACTTGTAGTGAATTGCTTGGTTGAAGGATTGAAGAACTTGTAACCCATCTAAGTTGAATCGTATCCAATAAACAATGCCTTTGTTGCCCTTTCATCTAGCTTACCTCTTATTTGTGATGGTACATGAACATAAGCTAAACAACCAAAAACCTTGCAATGTCCAAGACTAGGTTTTCTTCCATGCCATGCTTCATAAGGAGTCATACCTTGAAGTGATTTGGATGGTAGTCGATTGACAAGGCAGTAGCTGAAATAGCTTCTGCCCATAGATAATGTGGCAACTTCTTCTCTTCAAGAATCGTTCAGGCTGATCCAACCAATGTCTTTTTTCTCCTGTCTGCAATTCCATTTAGTTGAGGAGAGTACCTAGTAGTCACTTCCCTTTTGATACCTTTTTCCTGCAAGAACTCATCAAACTCTTTGGAGCAGTATTCTCCCCCTCCATCAGATCTAAGCTTCTTTAGTGCTATACATATATGATTCTTCACATGTGCAAGATACTTCTTGAAGCAATCAAACACTTCATTCTTACTCTTGATAAAGTATAGAACAGTCCATCTACTATGGTGGTCAATAAATGAGACATAATACTTTTGATCCTACCAATGAAGGTTCTTGACTTGGTCCCCATACATCTGTATGTACTAAGTCCACTAAGTTTTTGTGGATGTAGCCTTTGTGGTTGAATGGTTGTCTTTGTGCCTTCCCAATCTGACATGCATCACACGTGTTGATCATGTGTTGCTTTGATATGTTCAGCAGTCCTAGAACACTTTGATCCCTGCATATATCCTTCAAGGTTCTTTCATTCACAAGAGCAAGTCTCTTATGCCACACTTTAAGCTCACTTAGGGTTTGAGACCCAAAGGTTAATAGAGCTATGTTCCTAGTTTCTCCTACTTCAAAATTAAAGAGCCTACCATGCTTCTCACCTCTGGCTATCTTCTTGAAGCCTTGACATGGATCTTCCACAAAAGCTCCATGTTGGGTAAACCTAACTTGCAAGCCTTTTTCAACTATTTGGCCTACACTTATTAGGTTTTTAGTGATAGTGGGTACATAGAGAACCTTACTCAGAATGTTTGTCCTGCCATTGGAAGCTTTGCATTACCAATCTTCTCCACATTGTGCTTTGTGTCATCCCTTGTTTGCATTTCATGTCTATGCTTTGGACTTTCCAAGTTAGATAGAAGAGCAATGTTACCTGCAACATGATTCGAACATCCTGAATCTATGTAGAACAAATGATCATCTTCTTTACCTCTTTGTGTCTTAGATTCATAAAAAGCAATGAGTCTTCATGTGGTTGATCTTCTGAATACTTGTTGTAGTCCCTTCTATTATAGCCTCTATTATTATTGTTGAAGTTGTGTCCACCTCTTCCTCTATTGCTACCATATCCACCTCTTCCACTTCCTTTCTGGGTCTTCCCATTGAACCAGCAATTCTGAGTGGTGTGGTTGGTCTTATCGCATATGGCACAAGGTTGAACATTGTGACCTTTGGCTTTGTCTTGCTTTGGTCCTTTCTTCTTCCCTTTCCACTTGCTCTTGCTTACAAAGTTGGCTTGGGAGGTATCTTCTTCATCTTCTTCCTTCTTCTTGCCTTTTTGCTTCTTATCCTTCTTATTTGCATATAGAGCACTAGTTGAATTACCATGATAAGATTTACCTTCCTTTATGCTATTGTTGGCTTCTTGATTGAAGAGTTGTCCAAGAAAGATGTTGAAGTCTGGAGTTTGCACATCCATGATGAGATCATAAGCCATCATGAAGGATTGCCATTGCTTATCACTTCGAATGCCGTTGAGAATTTGCCTCATGATGACCTCTTCTTCAATAAGCTCTCAATGAATGCTAACTGATCCCCAACCTCCTTGACCTTGATAACAAACTCAGTGATGCTTTGTTTAGGTGTCTTCTTCTACTCTCCCTTGAGCTTCTTCTTTTCTTTCTTCTTTCTGTCCCCATCTTTTGAAGAATGAGTTTAGTACCTTTGGCATTTGCCATGAATGCAACTTCTCCTATGCCAATGTCATTCCTTGCCTTGAGATCCAACTCCTCCTCCATGAGTAAGGCAGTGAATTCTTTCAAGCTTAGTGTTTGCGTTCACATATGGGTATTAAGGGTAGTTCCCATACTGTCAAACTTCCGTGGAAAGATTCGGAGACAATTTCGAGATAGTTCCTCACTTGACTTTGGTACACCTGCTCCTACCAATTGATCCCATAGATTCTTTATGCAAATGATAAACACTTTAGCAATCTCTCCATCAACAAACCTCTCTCGTGCTAGCTAATTCTCCAAGATCTGAATCTTTGTCTCATTCCCAGTTTTATATTGATTTCTCAATATGTTCCAAGCCTCACAGGCCTTTGTGGTGTGCTCAATAAGGTTGGGAAGACTATCAAAAGTACTTGTAAATAGGGCACAGACTACATCCACATTCCTATGCTTCCAAGCATGTAAAAAATCAACATCATGAGGAATCATTCGACCAAGATCATTTGGATCACGTGTTTCTTGGGGCTCACAATCAGTCCTGAGTACATTCTCCAACAACTCATCAGATTCAAGGATAGAAGTAATCTTAAACTTCCACAAGGTGTAATTAATACTATTGAGTTTACCTTGTGTGAAGACTAGTGGTTGTATATGCAATGGTTGCATGATGGGCATCATCACTGCTCTGGTTTGTATTTCGCATGCTCTTGTTGATGAACAACCTTGATTCCTAAACAGTAGATGAAGACACACAAGTTGACATCTTCTCCCTTTAATTCGTTCAGAAACTTCTGTGACTTTTGCATTTTTGCTTCTCTGATACTCAAATCCTCTTAAGCTCTGATGCCATGTTACAAAATAATGATAAAGAGGAATAATGTAGTGGAATTTGATCATGAGGTAGAGTAATGAGAGGCAAGACACACTAAAAGAATTGTACATAGATAGAGAGAGGGGAAAACATTAAAACACACTATTTACTGTTCCAAGGGGAAAAACCTATCAACAACTCCTTGTCCACTATAGTAATGCAAAACTCATGTGGGAGGAAAAATTGGAGTTTGACCATTGCTCAAGATGATTCAGTTCTTTGCTTCGGAATTCAAAAACTTGGAGAATTTGAAAGATTGGCAACTCATATGGTAAAGGGGAGGTCTCAAATAATATTTTAGTGCTCCCATGCCTAAGCTATATTTCTATAGGCATTATTAATTGATCCATACATTAGAACTAGATCCCGATTGGGATGTTCCAGCTACATTTGTATTGCCATCTTTGCTCTTAGATCAATCATTAAAGAAATTCGAATTAACACACATTCTAGTCAAGGAAGCTTTGAGAATGTTTGGATCCCACACATCATCCAACAAGGAGACTTTAATCCCAGAAGAAATAAAGAAAAGAAAAATATCAAAGTTATTTTACATGTTCATAATCACTCCTAACTTAACCACTATGCATCTGCACATAGCACTTTGCATTTCCTAGATAAGAGAGATTCACACTAACACATAAGAAGATGTCATTCAACCTTTATTTGGCTTAAAAATGTTTTTCAGAGATTGATTTTCCACATTGGGTCATCGATCAACTATATGTGGCAAACACTAGATGGACAAAAAAGCATGTACTCAATGGATGTTGCTCTATTATGCACATATTTTACATGTGTTTGGCATATGAAATAACTATTGGATAGGTGCTTGCAAAGGCACAACTACAAACTTTTAAAGAAGGAAGAGCCTCCATGTTGCATTAAAGGAAGGATATGTAGGGAACCATTCCATGCCTTCAACCCTCTAAAGCATCACCAACACCATTGACATCACCTTTGGGACTATTGCCTATTGTCCTCCGTTTATGATTCACATCCTACAACTAGAGCTACTATAAACCGAAGATTCATCTGCACCAATAAGTACGTAAGCACAAATCACATGAGTATAACCAATAGTATAACCACCAGCATAGGCAACCACTCTATGTTACCTATGGTGTGAGGTCATTGCATACTTTGTGAGCATAGTATAAAACAATGAGCTTTGGTCACGGGCATAGTTGTATGTGTGGACAATCAAATAGTCTCTCTTGCAGCATTGAGGATTCCATACATCAATATTCAGTTGGATTGTTATGATAGAATTTAATTAGCTTGCCAATTTTTTTTTTGAATCTCACCAAAGTGCAAAGAGAACTGCAAAGTATGCCAAGCAATCGTTTAGCAAACTTTATCTATGTCAGAGGAAGTCATCCTTTGAGGGCCTAGGAATCTCCAAGGTTGCATTGGGAGAATTTATGTCTCATATGATCAAATGTTACTCCTTCCCAAAACACATTATTCATGTTTTTCGTAGATCTTTATATTTCTATCATATTTTGCCTTTTGAAACATCATTTGTTCAAATTGCATTAACATAAGAAAAGTTTTGTCGAGTTCACGATTCCTGAAACAATCTAGAGTTTTTTTAGAAATGTTATTGTTTTGGATTTTATCTTAAATTCTACGTACTATGTATTAGTTCATTAATGAATGTGGTATAAGATATGTGATCCACCACTAAAGTGTTCTATGAAAGAGCTGGTATGCGAAAGTTAGATACATATTGAGGTAAATTGTCATAAAGTATCTTGGCAAGGTTCAATATGAAGATAAGTTTATATTCTTCTAGAGGTGTAGACAAGCATTTACCTTAGATTAGTCTTTTACAAAAATTGGATGGCAAGGAGGAGTTCTTTGATTCAATCCACTTTTACCAAGAACTTTGTAGATCCTTCTAGAAGCATCTAGATGAGCTCAATCAAGTTAAGTCAAGTCAACTAAGACAGATGGTAAACTTCACACACAATACACTCTAGAATACTAGGAAATTTGTAGAGATTTCTTGAAAATGCACATGCTAACACTAGTTAGCTCAAGCATACTCCTCTAGAATATAATTTATATAAAGATATAATTGGGAGGATAATTCATCTTCATCTCTCTCATGTGTAGACAAGTTCTAGAAATAAACTTATGTCAAAATCATATCTTGAAAATAGAATCCATGGATTGTCATAGAGATTTACATCTCTACATATCTAGAGTTTGAACCATCCATCTGCAAACATCTAAAGAAAGACTTCCAACACAAAAGAGAAAGACCATTGTTAGTCAAAGTTTGGCCAAAGATGATGAAAAATATTATTGCACCCTTGGAAAGTAATCGGTGAGAACTTTCCAATGATATATAACACTATACCATTTGGTTCTAAAATGGCCCTTAAAATTCCAAGCTTAAGTAGAACAATATGTTATTATCTTGGTACTCTCTATACAACAAAAAGCAAGAAGCAGCTTGGCTAAGCAAGATTCTTTTCAAACAATCAATCCAAATTCAGCTCCCATCGAACATGATAGCGAGATAAGTTGAGTTTTAAGTTTCAAAATCAATTCACATGTGTGATCTTTTAGCTTTTTTTTAAGCGATAGATTTTTCATAAGCAAAAAGGATCTACCATAGTGTATCAATAATCCAATACGATGAATGCTTTTGTTTTACGTGCTTTTATAATGTGATTTTCAAGAACCCAAAGAGTATATAAGAAGAGGCGCTTGGCTCATTGTAATCATCTTATCTTCTGAACATCAATTCAAGTGATCATCATCTATTGAGCACTTGGTCTCAACGCAAGGTGAAGGAGATGGAGGTCTCTACATACTCAAAGGATATGGAGACTTGGAGGAGTTCAAGGACATGGAGGTTCAAATTTATTAAGAGGAGGCTATCTCTACATCCTGGTGGTGATTCTTCTCACATCCTAGAGGAGGTTGTATGCACATGCTTGGAGGAGGCTCTACACACATGCTTGGAGGAGGATTTTGAAGAACATTATTACTCAATATTATGATCAATTATGAAATGGTAACATGTATTTTTCCATTATTTTCATTATAGTTGTATGAACATCTATTATGAATGAACTACCAATGTTGCGTCATTTATTTCCTTCCAATTCCCACCAGATTATCTTTTTTAATTCCCATTAATCTCATCTATCTCTAACTTGCCTTTTTTTCTATTCCGAGATTCCATATGAATTATGATGGGTCCATTACACCCATCTCTCTTATCTCATCTATTTCCATCTTTCACGTGATGAAGAATTTCTATCCAGTTTTCACACATCTCTCTTAGTTCCAATCTCCCATATGATGCAATTCATCTATCTTTCCTAGTTTCGCATATGATGTTGATGAATTGTACAAGTGATTTGATTAATTTCCATGATCTCATCTATCTGTGAGTGTGTATATTTGAACTCTACCTCCTAAGTCACCCAAAGCACCCTGCATGTACCATCTCTTTGGAACATCGATAGTTGTCCTGATCCATCCAAGTGAGCCCTTCCCGACAGCGTGCTTTATTGAATATACAATACTCTTATATTGGTAGCACATATTAGTGATACATTCTTGAAGAACTTACCTCCAAATAATAATCACTAGCCAAGCATATATGCCTTCCATTAAGAAACCTATATTTCATTATGCCCACTTACATGCTTCTAACTATCATTATAAATCTATCTACTCAATCCTCTCAAGCCTTTGAAAGGACTCAAGCACAAGTTTTTCAAGTGAAACAATCAATAAAGGAGGAAAAAAAGTTTGAGAATCAAGTTAGGGCTAGAACAAACAATCAGTAAATTCAATTCTTTTCCGCTTATTGGTTTCTAGTTAGCTACATAATAAGAAAAGGAAATGTTCATTTGAGAACCTTTTCTAATTTCCAAATTCATGCATCATTGGGCCTTTATATAGTATCCCATGTTCTTATGAAGCTACAAGTTTTTCTAGTCATTGAACTGAGAGTAATAATCATTTTTATGCACCTATATCCATGCATAAAGTTACAAGGTGTCATAGACATATAAACTATTTTCTACTCGATTGTTATCAGAGTAGGAACATCCAATATCTTTCATTTAATAGATGTCTAGTTGACTATGGGGTCTAGTTTATTAAAAGAATGCATTTGATTGTCTTGATATTTGCAAAGAAATATTTAGAAAAGCAACGTATATCACTATATGTGGACCCAATGGATGACAGAGAGAGAGATAGAAAGAGAGAGAGAGAGAGAGAGAGAGAGAGAGAGAGAGAGAGAGCGTGCAACATGATCTGAATAGTCCATGTAAAAGAAATTTCTGTGATAGTTCTCATTATTATTACATGGTCTCTCAAGTCATTTGTATGCCGGTTGATTAATAAAATTATTCTGCTAATTGTTTAGTTACAAGGATCAAAATACATTGCAAATCAAAGCACTAAAACTTAGATGTAAAATTGAAAGTATTCGGTATTGAAGGAAACATGCTTCTTATCTTTAGTTCAGAAATTAGAATAGATTTCTATGTGACCCGTCCTCAAGCATTGAGCCCAACTCTAATATATGTTTTTCCATGGTGTCCATATTTCAACTAGAATAAAGGAATAGATATATGTACATGTATACTTTGACATTTCAAAAGATAACGCACGTTTATTTATTACACAATAACCCACCAACTCTTCCTTCCCTTTCCTCTAAATGATGTAAAGAACTTACTTCACATCAATTACATTGCTATGAGAATATAAAGCAAGAAGACATAATTAAAAAAATTACTGATAGTGTACCATCACACTCAAAAGTACTCCACAATATCTTTTGCAACAGATGAAATGAGTTGCTATGCATGAAAATGTTACAACTTTATAGGAGCTTGCAAGATGATCATACTAGTAAAGAGAATACTTTTTGGTAGTAGCCATGACTCAACTAGGAAGGTTCAACTTTATTTTCCTCTATCACTTCAACGATGGGTGGTAGAGAGGGAGTATAATTTCTTAGAAGATGTCAATGTTAAGAGGGTAGTTTATAGAAATTAT
Organism: Ceratopteris richardii; assembly: GCA_020310875.1. NCBI lineage: Eukaryota > Viridiplantae > Streptophyta > Polypodiopsida > Polypodiales > Pteridaceae > Ceratopteris > Ceratopteris richardii. Next base: position 85,038,353 of record CM035408.1, on the reverse strand, counting down.
TCATACTTGGATGCCCATACTACTAAAGCATCCCATAATTTTGTTGTTTCTTATGATGACAACAATTCATTATTTCCACTTTCAAACATAGTTCTAAAGCAATGCATTATCCTCTGCATTTCATTTTGATTCTTTGCACAATTACAGACATATTCCAAAAACCTATGTGTGGGCCTAATGGATGACATGGGACTTCCATAGCTAGATATATGTGGTGGAAACGTTTCCCATAAGGGGTATCAAAGCATTTTCAAGACTTGGAGATATGAGTGGACATCATATTGAAGGCTTTGAGGCATCATAGGCACAAGCACCAGTAATCAAGTTACAAGACACCAAAGGTGCGCTACATCAATCAAGATGTTCACAAGCCAAGATTTAGCAAGCAAGGAGATATGAAAAGATAACATCCACACCTTCGAAAGCATACATGCACTTGCATGGAATCTAGAGTACAAAGTTAGAGCTCAAGAAAGTAGTGTATGATGCACAAATAGAGAAGTTTGAGAAAGAAAACTATCAATCATGGGAATTTAGAACTAGCAACTAAATCATTAGCAAAGGATTATCAAGATAAGTGTGTGACATAGAGTGAATGATTTGTGTACATGATGGAAGACTTAAACATTAGGTCAATTCTCTTAAAAATGGGATAGAAAGGGATAGGAGAGTCTTCATCCTATCCCAACACATAACCAATAGTATATTAGGGTATATACATGGAAATCTCCAAAAAGCTGTAAGAGACCCTAGAAAGATTTACTCTTAATTTACTAATGCAAAGAAGATTCAGCTCAATAATGAGTTGAATAAAATTAGGAAAGAACTAATTCTTAATATAAATGAATACATTTTGAAGGTTAGGGAAAGATAATATGGCTTGAACTTAATTTTCAGCAGAATTGAGGATGATGGTCTTCTTGCTCACACTCTCAAGGGTCTTAGAGAAGATGAAAATGGAGAGCATTCAACATATTAGTGTAAATGAGAAATCAATCATGAGCATTTGATCAAATAGTCACATTGACGATGAATAAGGAGATCAACCAATGACATTCATAATCAAAGTGTGACCAAGGCCAAAATTTCTATGCAAGTATAGGCAAAGGCAGAGGAGCTCTAAAATATTCCTAAGGAAGGAAAAGAGGAAGGTCAAGTTAACATGAAGAAACCAAGAAGGCTCCAACCTAAACTATGAACCATGAGGAAGAGAAAGGAGCAAAGGAGGAGGAAGGTCACAAGGATGAGAAACATCCAATGAAGAATGATACTATTGTGGGAAACCGTGCCATTATTTAAGAGATTGCTTGTACAAAGGATGATGAAAGAAAGAACAAAAAGACAATTCAAGGAAATTGTGATCTTAATTTAACGAATCCAAAAAACTACAAACATGTCAATAATGCATGCTTCAAATGAAAGAGTTACTTTATATTATACTTGCTACATGGAGAGTAGTTGGAGCAACCATATGAATTATAATAGGGACATGTAAAGACATGGGATGATATTGAGCAAAATATAATACATTTGGGAGATGTCACATTAATAGATCTTTGATTAAAGCATGTTAAAAAAATTTGTTGCATGTGCCAACCATCATTAAAAGAATTGGGTCTTAGTAGGTCAAATGGTTGAAAGAGGTTAAGTGGCAAAATTCAATGATCAAGAATGTTCTATTGAAGGTAGAAAACAAGAATACAAACTCATAACAAGAAGAAAGAACTAAGGATATTGCAAAGATTGGTTCCTCACCCAAAAGAATTGGCCACGTCAACTTCCAAACAATGAAGGAAATCCAAAAGAAAGGATTAGTGAGTTTCTACCTGATTTTACATCTCAAAATATGTAAATTTGTGACATGCTTTCAGCAATGGAAAGAACAAAGTTTGAATTTTACGAATGGAGCAAATATGAGAAATGATGTATTGAATTTCAGTAGAGATATATGGGACATACAAGGGAGCCATTCGGAGGGAGCCATCCACTTCAAGAGGTTCAGAAACCAATGGAAAAGGAGATAGAGAAAAATATAAAGACCCTTATATAAGATGGAGGGAGATAAAATTTTCGAAATTATTTTTTTTCTACATGTGAATGTGTTCAAAAGTAAGTTTACTTGGAGGTAAACACCCCAACAAAATGCACTAGAATTGAAGAATAGATATATAACAGATGTGGCTACAACTATGCTAAATCAAATGAGTTCCCCTAGTTCTTATTGAACTTATGCAAAAAATATTTACATATACAATATCAATAGGTATTGAAGGTCATGAATATATGGAGTCACAACGTATGAAGATTGGTGTAGTAATGAACTTAACCTTTTACATCTTAAGATGTCTCATTGTGTGTTTTATATTCACATACCTCAATATTTGAAACATAAGTTAGAACCAAAGGTAGGTAGGTGTATTTATTTCATGTTTATTATTAGAAGCAAAGGGTATTTATGTGTTATAACTATAACATGAAGAAGCTTAAGGTGTATAGGATGTAATAATTGATGTGTTTATACCTTTGTAGGGTAGCAAAGATGTGTTTCAAATTGAAGATACATATGAAGTAGAGAAGAAGTTTAAGAACAACAACAAAGCATGGATGAACGTAGATGGTAGGTTGGT